>OX421977.1:79277358-79596883 GCA_949128135.1 Parasteatoda lunata
ATTCAGTAGCCTATATTAATAGTTAATTTATCACTGTTTGTCACTGTTCATTTATCTTTTATTAATTGATTATTAATTTTCGTATTTTGGAGCATGCTTAATCGCTTGTACATAATAACGATACAGAACGAGCCATGAAAAATCCTTTCTCTCAAAGCTAAATGGTCGATAATTTTATAGATAAATTCTGCCAATAAAAATAAACTATTATCTCTTTCAATATAAACTATCACCGCTTTAAAAAACAAACTGTCACTTTTTGTGTTTATTTAAAATACCTTTCACCAAAATAAGTCGTATTTATCAAATTATTTTTAATTATCTTTGAAGGAAAGCTTTAAACTCGATTCAAAAGACATGGGAACCTTTAATAAAGTTGCCAAGTAGACATTTTAGTTTTCTATTTATTATGCCACCATTAGTGTTTAGATAATTCTAAATATATTTCTTCCATTCAAATAACGCCTCGTATATTTCATTTATGTTCTTTGAAGTGATTTTAAAAATGTACAGTGCCCGAAGAATAAAGCATTCGTCTCCCAATGAGTTGACCAGGGCCCCAGTCCCGGCGATGGTGGTTAATCCAAATTCAGCTGCTGGCACACCCCGAACTCGATGCTGAAGTGAAACATATTCTCCATAGTAAACATATTCTCCTTGTCGTCGGACTGACCGGGAGAGATTTCATGGTTTTCCTCTCCATGTATCGCAAACGCGTGTTAGTTCCATCAAAAGTTTAGGTCCCAATGCTTGTTCAAGGAGTTACGTTGCTTACTGGGTTTGGTTCAAAATGCACATACCGTAAAACAGTTTCACGGATAATCACGTATTGAGTATCAATCTTAGTGGATCAAGGACTTAAATATGCTAATTAGTTTGTGTATTAGTTGTGTATATATACGGTGTTATTAGTTACGAAATTGGACATAAAAACGTACTTTTTCTGAATAAACATCTTTTTTTTTTCTTGTGGGATTTGTATTCCTGGCCCATAAGATATGAGGAGTAGCAGTAATCTGAAAAATACAGTCAGAATATTTACGAAAGAAGAGTATTTTATAGTCTGCATCTCTTAAAGTTAATTTCGCTCATTGCATATTTCGCTATATTTCATTAGCTTTTTAAGCAAGTGAAATTTTTTTCTGCATACAATTACGAAGTTTGGTGATCTAAAGGTAATTTCAAGTAAAAAAAATAATTTTTAATAGTTATTCATTTTTTTTATTAAGGTTTTAAACAATGGTGAAAAAATTGAATTATAAGGAATTCAAATTTCAACTTCATTTTAAAGAATGTTATTTTAAATGACAAAATATGAAATTTGAGCAAAATCGGTCGAATATTTTCTGAATTATCCGATTTTTAAAAACGGTGTACATAATTCTCGAGAACTATTCGACCGATTTCAATAATTATTTTACTATAGTAATTAGTATTACTGAGCAAATTAAATAGAGGTTGCACGCTCAAGAATTTTTACACTAAAATGGCGCTTAAAATGCTCCCTGTTGGTAACATCTGTTAGAGACTAAACAACGTTCTTTGATTAACTAAGCAATAGATAAAACATCCTTTCGAGTGAAAAAAATAATTTAATTTCTTTTTAAGTTTTAAGATGTTATAGAAGTAACAAAAGAATTGTTCTATTTTACTTTCCATTAAACCTACGATCCATTAGACATTTTAGTTTTCCACTTCTACAACTTTAAATGCACATTCTTGCATGCACTTAACGGAATTTTTTGTTCTTAGACAGTGTCAAGTTAGTTCTTTAAGTACTGAATCAATAACTGAACGTGTTAAAATATTGTCTTACTTTGGAGCTAGTTTTATTAAGAAAGTTTGTTTAAGATTTTATTTATTCTTAGAAATTTCTTTTTCTAATTTTTCAACTATAATACCGATGCATCAAACTGTAATACGGCACAGATTCTACAACTTTAATAAAGTTTTAAAATGATCCATAATTTTTTCGAAATGCATAGCAATATGCTATTAAAATTAAGAGATACGATAATATTGTTCAACTTAGCTTAGGGTTATTTTGAAGCAAATTTGAACAATATTACAATTCAACATAATCCAATATTTCTGAAATTGTATGTGTGCAAAGATTTACATAAATAAGGGTATTAATTACTTGTAAACATTATCATTCAACATTCCAAACGACGTATATTTAAATATTAACACAGATAAGGTAATTCTTCGGTTAACAATTAAGGTAACTCAGGTCTCGATCTTAATGGGTATATCCTTAAATATGCTAATTAATTAGCGCAGACGATATTTTAAATTACGAAATCAAACATAAAAAGTACTTTCTCTGAAAAAACATACCTTTTTTTGACAGATTCAGATTTCTGACCCCTAAAACATGTAATCGTATTCTGGGGAATATAGTCCCAGTAGTTCTATAGTAAATTTAAATATATGACTTCTTTAAAATTCGATTTCTCAGGAACTGTTCAACCGATATCACTCAAATTTTGTATTTCGTCATATAAAATTACATGCTTTAAAATGATGCAAAAAAATTGTGTACCTTACAATTTGAAATTTTTTCGACTATTATTGAGTAAAATAATGAAAAATAATATAAAAAATTTTTTTTTCAATATTTATTACCTTCTATTCTATTATCTTTGGATAAACAAATTTTATAATTGTATGCAAAATGTTTTTCGTTTCGATTGGGAGTATTCAACTATTGGGACCATATTTCCCCGATTGCGGCTATCTCCTAAATTTCGGAAGTCAAAAATCCGAATCGGTCAAAAAAGAAAAAAAGAAAAAAAAGAAAAGAAAAAAAAACGTTTATTGAGAGAAAGTACGTTTTTGTGTCTGATTTCGTAACTCAAAACATCGTCTGCTCTAAGTATTTAGCATATTTAATATCACCCTTTTGAGTCATTAAGATTGAGTTCTAGATCGTAAAAATCAAAAACCATCCTTAGATTAAAAAAAAAAAAAAAAAAAAAAAAAAAAAACGCTATTTTTATAGATTTTAAGCCCTTTTAAATGGTGTTAATTTTACATTGTTTAGTACTGGAAAAGAGCGATACATTAAATTTTAGTTTACTTTCAGAAAATTTGGAATATGATGCATTACAATATCGTGTAAATTTTCTACAGCCTTAAAACTATGCTGCATTACTGATTACTCGATATCATGAAGCAACCTAATAGGAAACTTATGGTTCGATTCTCACCTTTCAATTTCTCACTAATTATTTACTAATAAATTTCCTTTTTAATTCATAAAATTTTTCCATGTGCAAATCCATTTCGGGCAAATCTGTGGCTAAAATTATTGGCTATTTTATATTTTTTATTAAATAAATATTTATTTTCTAAAATTATTTATAGTCAACTTCTTCAAATTATCCAGTATAATATTACCTAGCGTACATCCATTTTCGGGCCCATCCTTGGTAACTAACAAATCAAACGCACTTCAGTAATGCAGTAAGAACGCACTTTAAAACAAAACTCCTCTAGTTGCGCTATCTCAATTTGCGCTTTTGTTTTCATATTTCGAAATCTGGCAATCTTGTTACGAAAATATTTTAAATCATTCTTGAAAAATTTCCCGTTCATGTAAGTTCATTTGATTTCGCTACTCGCCCTATATATTATGTTTTATATTCTATTCTGTTTTTTCTTTATATTTTATTTTCTGTTTTGTCGTGTTATTTTTACTTATTGTGTTTCATTTTATTTGTTGTAATTTTTGTAAAAATTTTTTTGAGTGCTCCTCACACTATTGTATTGTTATATTTGCTATTATTAATACAATATTAGAAAGCACTATTTTTTTGCAGATAGCATGTGGGCTGATGAAAAGATTGTTTCTTTATTTTCCGGTTTTCAAAAAGAATTCTATCCTTTTTTTTTCCTTCCAGTTTTTGTTATTTTTATTTTTATTAATTTTCTTTTTACCCCATTTTTTCATTAGTCTGTAATTTTCCTTTGTTTTATCTTAATTTTGAACTTATTTTATGAGTTCTATTTACTTGCAGCTTATGCGCAATAAATGAAACTTATTGTTTTTCTTAATTTTCTTCGTTTTTTTTTATTTTATATTTATTTATTATGCTATATAAACAGGGTGATTCATGAAAGATGGGGCAAATTTTATGAAGTGATAGTACGCACCCAAACAAACCATTTTTATCAAAGAATGCATGGTCAAAAAGAAAACGAAAAGGTGTTGGCGTATTTGGAAAGTTGTTTCATGCAAACGTGAAAGCTCCATTCCTGTTGCTAGTTACCACGCTGCGAGTTATTATTTGCATGTTATGGGAAGAAGAAGAGCTCGTATGCAAATTTTCGTCATGATTCATACGTAAAAGCTGCTGATTCGAGAGTGCATTGTCAATCGTGGTAGAAACGTATTGGAAGATGTTGCCCTTCTCTAATAAGGAAAAAGCCGATATGCATTTTGTTTATGAAGCTGCAAATGGAAATAGCTTAGAGGATCGACAGTTGTACGGAAAACGATTTCCTAACAGGCGGTTGCTCAACCGTAAAACGTTTCAGCGCTTGCACCGACAGTTGTTTGAGACGGGCCTATAACATGGCCACCACCCTCGCCGGATCTTTCATGTCTCGATTTCTTTTTGTGGAAACAGCTGAAGGCTCTTATGTAAGAGACTCCCATTGAATCTGCAGAAGAACTTGTCGCCAAGCTTTCGGCAGCTGCAGGGAAAGTTTGTGATATGCCTGGTGTGCTTCAGAATGTTCACTTATCTTTTCTTCGCCGTTGTACTGCGTGCATAGCCACTGCCGACCATTGTTTTGAACACTTATTGTAATCACATACCATTAAATTTGCTTTTATAATATAACTTCATCGTTCTTTGTGTGTTTTTGCCTTATATAAGAACATAACTTTTGACGCCCTCTAACGGTTTTGCGTTTTGTTTTCGACCATGCATTTTTTGATAAAAATTGTTTGCTTGGGTGTGTACTATCACTTCCTAAAATTTTGCCCACCTTTTATGAATCACCCTGTATATATATATATATATATATATATATATATATATATATATATATATATATATATATATATATATGTAATACAAAAATAATACTTTTGTATTAATAAAAGAATTAAATCTCTTTCGTTTTAATAAAATGTCTTTGTTAAAGAATAAGCGTAGAGAGATTCTATTTTGGGAAGTCAAGGCTGATAAACATACGATTGAGTTATTTATAGAATCTCTCCCCCTTTCACTTCCATATAAGGAAGCATGAAATGATTTTCCTTAATGCGTAAGGATACAAGAATGTCAACGACTGTGCCTGTTTACTCAAATCTGTGTTAGTATAAAAGCGAGAGCAATGCTTTTCGCATGGCTTTTTCCATCATGTTGTGATCCTGAAAAGTTGTTCCGGAATTGTCCAAAGTTTTGTCCACCCCCTCCCTTGCGGAGTGTGGATGTGAAGTGTTATCGATACCAGCCTACTACCATTAATAAAGATTTTTTGAGTGTAACATGGCTTACGACTGCATTATTAAAGCTAAATACACCACTGATAATAGAGATGAAGCTCTGTTATTACAAGACGCCAGGATGTTTACTTGCTGAGGAAACCATTGTTATCTATTTTCCGGCTGACTACAACGTTGATAAAACCTCATCCCGGGGGACGAAGGACGAAAGAAAGAAGTGCCTAGTCCGCGGTGAAAAACGAATGAAGGAAGGTCTGTTTTACCACTCCATCTTTAACTACACCTTCATCGCTGTGAGAATGCTGACGTTGGCTCGAGCTCGTCACATGCCTCTCTGAAACCCATAGTGTCCAATCTGGAAATGACCGATGACCCTACAATTCCGTAGTGCTCAAATTGTGAAAACAAAAGTGAATGTACGCGTTAAAAACAAAAAAAGGATAATATTTTTTGTTTCTCTTCAACATAAAAAGTCATGAAGGTCAAAGGACACTGTGTGGAAAATGGAAAGAAAGTACTGTAGATATATTTTTTTTTTATCCTCTTATGTTTCTTTCTCACTAGCATGATTGAATAGTTTATCGATATCGGAGATGAGTAGTGTTTTAAAATTTTCATTATGAATAACTGAGTATATTTTATTATGAATAGTTAGATTGTATTTCTTGTATTTATATTGCTTTTCTTTAAAATGATGATATAATATTGTTTTTTATCGTGCATTTAAAATGTTTTTGAAAGAAATAAATGTGATTCAAACGTCAATTAAATTAGTGACGGCAAACAAAATTAAGTTATTATTTAAACTTTTGTTTCCTAATGATTTTTCTAGATTAAACCGTAACAAAATTTTAAATTTTTCAGAATTTTCTTTTGAACCTAGCGATGAAGAATTTTCAAACAAATTACAAGAAATTTGTAATACTTTCAAATTTTCGGAATTAGTTAAAATTTCAGACATTTTAAATATTTCCAGTGAAGGAAATAAAGATGAAATTGCAAAGCACATTTTAACTTGTTTATGTGATTTTGATAACTTAAAAAAATCGATAGTAATGGAAAATCCCTCTGAAGATGAGGATGAAACTAATCAGTTTCAATGTAAACAAACTCAAACTGATTTTGAATCACATTTACCAATTAAAACTTGTGTAAGTCAATTTACGCAAGTTAGTTTAAATACTAAAATATATGTTGATAAAGAAATACAAACTCATGTTTATACTGATAAAGATATGGCATCCTATAGTCAAAATTCTAGCAAGGATATAAAGAATAGAGAAACAGAAACTAATTTAATAGTAAATTTTTCGGATATTGAAGCAGTTACTCCTATGTTTAAAGGAGAAAAACACGAAAATATTAATTCTTGGTTTGAAAATTTTGAAACTCATGCCAATTTATTTAAATTATCTGATATGCAAACATTTTTATTTGCGAAAAGATGTTTAAAGGGTAATGCCTTAACATTAATAAGAAGTGAAAGTTGTTTAAATTCATATGAAAAATTAAAAAATCTTTTGCTTGAAGAGTTTGGATTTGATTGTAATAGTGCAGAAATACATGCAATGTTGCAAAAAAGAAAGCAAAGATATAATGAAACTCTTCAAGAGTATTTCCTTAAAATGAAAGAAATTGCCACTCAAAGTGATATTGATGACTTAGCTCTAATCACTTACATGATTCAAGGAATACCAGACCAAACAAATAATAAATCACTACTTTATGGAGCCAATAATCTTTTTGAATTTAAACAAAAACTTAAAATCTATGAAAAAATTAAAAGTGACTTAGATAAAAATAAATTTCAAAATAACAAGGGACCATACATGAAGAAAATGGAAAACCCTAAATATGACATTAGGTGCTTTAAATGTAATGCACCAGGACATAAAGCTCCGGCTTGTCCTAAAAATAAAAGTGTAACCCCGAATGTGACAAAACCCAAAATGCATCATACAACACAGGAGATCCCAATAAATCAGTGTAAATACTGTTCGAAGAAAGGACTTTTGAATCAGTTTCACATGGGCTCCTATGTGTAAACAACCCTAATGTTGTTGAAATGAACGTTCAAAATATGACAAATAAACAATAGCAATTAATAATATCCGGATATCAAGTGGAAAATAAATACCTAAATGGATATCAAGTGGAAAATAAATACCTAAATGGATATCAAGTGGAAAATAAATACCTAAATGGATATAAAGTGGAAAATAAATACCTAAATGGATATAAAGTGGAAAAAAAATACTTAAATGGACGTCCAAAACCTAAACAAAATGAAAATGTAAAAAAAGAGATATTATTGAATGTTGATACCGGGTCAACATTGAATATAATACCAAAAGACCTTGTGTCAGAACTAAAAATTCCTATTAAAAAATGTGAGGAATTAAATGTTATCCAATCAAAAAGACATTTCACACTTAACAAAATTTGTGAGTTTCCCCTTATTACGATAGGCGAAATTGTTAACTCAGCTAAGTTTTTTATACTTGATACTGAGATACTGTATGCTTTAGTAGGGTTGCAAACTTGCAAAGATTTTTGTTTGTTTATTAATTGTGTCGGGCCAGTTGTTAATCAAGTTGGTAAGAGACTGATCATCTCTGCTAAATCTAACAATGACAACTTATCCTTGCACATTAGACAACAGAATTCTCATAATGTTAAGGTCAAAAATTGTGAAAAAAAAATGAAAGTTTAAGATGTTTCAACAAAAGTAAACATTTTGAAAAAATGGAAGTTTAAGATGTTTCAATAAAAGTAAACATTTTGAAAAAAGTTAAGATGTTTCAGTAAAAGTAAACATTTTGAAAAAAAAAATAATGTGAGGGGGTAACAAAAATAAAAAGAATAGGAAAAAGAAAGAATGACCAAGAAGTTAATAACAAAAAGTACAGGAAAAAGAAAGAAAGGCCAAACATTTCAAATGATTCGAAAATAGAACTAGGTAAGGGGTGCATACATTATCAGGTTAACATCGACGAAAAAAATAGGAAATAGAAAGAAAAATTTAAGTAAACAAAATTTTGAAATAGTTCATGTATCAAAGCTTAGAAATATAACAAGCCACAAATGTAGAAATTAAATCATGAATAGTGTCCAAAACAAAAGAAAATTTTTTACTTCTTCAAGGGAAGAAGTGATACTTGGATAAAAATCCATAAAAATTATGTATATTTTTGTGTGAAAAAAAAAAAAAAAAAAAAAAAAAAATTTTTTTTTTTTGAAAATTTTAGTAGATTAGTTATAAAAATATGTTTCATTTTTCTTTCTGTTTAGTTGCCTAAACAGATAAAGTGTATTATCATGTTTTTATTATTGTCATTGTATATAGTTGTTTTTTTTTACAGATAATTGAAAAAATGTTATTTGTAGTAGTGAAAAGGAACAGTCGTACCAACATAAATTTTAAAAGTTCAGAGAATTCTAAATTTTATTATGATTTCTTTTTGGCTTGCCAAAAATGTTTTTTGGGGGGGATGTAATACAAAAATAATACTTTTGTATTAATAAAAGAATTAAATCTCTTTCGTTTTAATAAAATGTCTTTGTTAAAGAATAAGCGTAGAGAGATTCTATTTTGGGAAGTCAAGGCTGATAAACATACGATTGAGTTATTTATAGAATCTCTCCCCCTTTCACTTCCATATAAGGAAGCATGAAATGATTTTCCTTAATGCGTAAGGATACAAGAATGTCAACGACTGTGCCTGTTTACTCAAATCTGTGTTAGTATAAAAGCGAGAGCAATGCTTTTCGCATGGCTTTTTCCATCATGTTGTGATCCAGAAAAGTTGTTCCAGAATTGTCCAAAGTCTTGTCCACCCCCTCCCTTGCGGAGTGTGGATGTGAAGTGTTATCGATACCAGCCTACTACCATTAATAAAGATTTTTTGTGTGTAACATGGCTTACGACTGCATTATTAAAGCTAAATACACCACTGATAACAGAGATGAAGCTCTGTTATTATATATATATATATATATATATATATATATATATAGTTGAGAATATTATTATTTAATATTCTCCAATATTTCTAAAATTAAATAAACACATATTAACACAGAAAAGAAAATTAATTACTTGAGAATATTATTCTTCAACACGATCCAACATTTCGAACATTGTATAAATGAAAAGCAACAAAATCGAAACAAATTTAAAAAAAAATCTAAGTTTAAACCACTTTCCGGGAGTGGTAACAGTTGAAAAAAAACAAACCTAGTCTACAACTTTTTCCAATAAAAAAGACTCAACATAAGCCGCAGGACATAAGTTTTATCGATTTTCCCCACAGATTAGTTTTTTCGTTTCATAATAACGCAAGTTTTTATTCATATCAATCATATAGAACAGTTTCAAACATTGTTTTGATTCCATCAAGTAACTTAAGCACAGATTGAAAAGTAACTTTAACATTTGTTTTGATCTACGTAATATCAGTAAAGGTTGAAAAAGTGTTTTTACCATCCATGCTTAAAATATAAGTTTACATATTGTTATAACATCTTAAATCCTATTATTTCCCCTTATATATCAATTCAATAAGATGAAATGCTATTCTATCCATTCAGTTTGTATTGTTAGGTCTGTTTACATCAATGTTAAAATAAAATGAATATTTTAGTTCAAAGCAAGGAGTCTAATAAAAGTGAGTCAAATTTAATACAACTAGTTAAATATTGCTTGAAAATAAGTTATAAAACAAAAACGTCTCCATATACATTATTTAATTTAAATATTGTATTTCAAAGTTAAAATAAATTACTTTTATTTTTATCAAGTAGACATAAGTAGCAAATTTTCAAAATCGTTTTTTTTTTTTTAATTTGTAGATTTAAACTCTTTTGTACAAAACATTCTAAACATTTCGCGGCTAGATTACGGAAGTGACTGCCAAAATATGCTCCAGTAAAAATTAATTTATGCCTATAAAACCATGACCATAAAAATATAGGTCTACCATTAAATTTTTTCTCCTAAAATACATGGTCACTGACTGCAAATTAACGTCAATTTCGTAAAAGTTTTGATTCATAAAAAAGTTGTTGCTAAAGGCTTAAGTGATTTAGTTGTCTCATTAAAGCAAGTCAAGGGAGGAGGTGAGATATTGTCGTGCTGCCATCTATCAAGATGTGGGAGAATTGCATGTTCTCCGGGGTCATTAAAATAATGCTTTGCACCGGCTGGTATCAAACCAGGGATCTTTGTGCCCAAAGTTTGTAGAATGTGAATGTGTTCCTCGGAATAGAGTTCGGAAGATTCATATGATGACTACATAAATTAAGGGTCAAATTTAATAATTTTGCACAAGTTTGCTATAACTACCGGTATTTGACTTTTTTTTTCACAGAGAGGAGCAGATGTATAAATTAACGGCCAACTCTTTAATTTCTTTTGGAAATTCCTTTGAGTGTAAATTAAAGTGGATCAAAGCAATTTTATGTTTTAAAATTATTTAAAAAAAAAAATTAATTATAAGTTATAGTTATAAGCTTTAAATTGTTTCATTTAAAGTGTCAAAAATATTTTTTTCTCTCGTTGTATCGAAATAATTATTTGATTTGAAGTTTTAGCCTGGTAACAATTTTAAAATTATATTAGTTGAATGGTGATTTTAACGGATCATGAAAATAATTTTTTTTTTTTTTTGTGCCAACCCATGGACATTTACTGTATGAAAACCAAATGCACATATATAATTATACTTCATATATCTTATAAGAGTGTGAACTTCAATTAAAGGTTTTTAATTCAATAATTTCGTTTAAAACATATCAGGCTAAACAAATATTTCGTGCAACAATACTTTTTGTAAAATAAATAAATTAATAAATAAATAAATTTAAATTTAGAAATAACCACATACAGAATTCAAAATAATAAACTAATAAATATATAAATAGAACCGTGGTACTCCAGGGGTTAGAACACAAGCTCCAGCTCACAGCACCGCTATAGCTCCTGATGAGAGATCTACAGGATGAGGAAAAAGTGGTTAGATCATCAGATTTCGGACCGGAGGGGCTGGAGTTCGATCTTCGAAACCAATTATGAGTGATCCACCAAATATGTGTGATATACGTGCTCGTTAAACCTGTGGGATCGAAAGACTGGTGGTCAATAGTTCAGCAGTACCATGGTTGCGGAAATATTGATGAAATTTTCTTCCCTTCATACTCGTACATGCATCTAAATTGTGGATGGGGACTAACGAATGGTGCTGCCATCTATATGAAGGCTTCTAAGCTAAGTCTCACTTTCATCACAGCGGTGCTCTCTTATCGAACGAGATGCGCTCCTTCCAGACTTAATTCGTAAAGTTAATGGCCGGTAAGTTTGGCTAGTTCAAGTGACAATTTAAACAACAACATCTACATAAATATAGAACTAAACATAAATATATATAAAAAAAACATAAATAATAAATGAATAAATTAATTAATTTAACTTTAATATTTGTTTATTTATGAAATGTCAGCCTGTTGATCAACACACCATCAAGCTGCTGGATTATTCGATGCGTTTATTAAAAAGATAACTAAAATGAGTAATACGTGGCATACGTCAATGTTAAGAGTAGTTTCTTTTCCATTCACGGACCAAAAATCATCGACAAGTTTCAAGAATTTTACCAGAAGCGTTCGAGAAGTAACCAACACCAGATGAGTTCTGGTATAAGACTTTATTATTTAAATAAACGGAACATTCACATCGGTTTTTTTTTCTGAATGACAGTTTCAACAAAATGATATTTTTGTATATTTAATTTCATAATTAGCAGCAATGCATTAAATTAAATAATCATTTAAGAGCATAATAGACATAGATAAGTAAAAGAAATTTTGCAAAATAAGTAATTCAATAAATACATACAAATAAATAATTAAATAAACAAGAAACAAATGAAAATATAGTTTAGTTGTTAACGTTGTACTAAAGGCATACTAATGGGCTACTAACGATGGTTTTGACTTCAACTTAAATAACGATCACAGGCGATACTGAAGCAACTACTACAACAATTTAGATAGCAGTGCAGATGGTAGTAGTAAATGCCCGGTCTTCGTACCATGATCCCCAATTGCCTAACCTTACATGGGATATGTTGGCTTAAAACCATCTGGAGCATGACGTTAAAGAAATTTCCGAAGCATTTCGACACGACTGGAAAAAATGCAGTTCGGTCAGATACCCAGACTTAAGTAAAAAGAATTGCTCTCCAGCTGAAAGCATATATATATATATATATATATATATATATATATATATATATATATATATATATATATATATATATCTATATATATCTATATATATATATATATATATATAATACATATATATATATATACATATATATATATATATATATATATATATATATATATATATATATAATACATATATATAAATAAAAGTATCATTTCTTAAAGTTTTAATCTAAAATACTTAAATTTCAACTTTTGGACAGAAATATAACTCTGATATATGCGTTCTATTGTGATTGTAAAACTTTGATATTACAATAGGGCAAACAGAATTGAAAATTTCAATGTTGTCTTTAGGCTAAAAGGGCATATTTTCACCACATTTATTTGAAATAGCAAATTGAAACTTCAGCTATTTTTGTCGACTTAAACAAAACCAAACGGAAAATAATCTGGGAAAGTAAGCTTGTTCAGACACGTTCAAAAACTTTTCCACTCGGAATCAAAATGTTTGAACATGCTTTTTCTGAAGTGTCAAACAATTCTACAAATCCTTTTATATTTTCTACGATACTAGTAAAAATGTCGAATTGGAATGTTAAAGGCAATTGCATTCTGTTGTGTTCCCATAGGGGCAAAGAAAGCACAACACCGGTTTTTATAAAAAAGCAAAAAATAATTTGTTTCCTGGTTACCTCAATGTTCTTGGTGTTGGTTTTCAGTACTTTTCTGTTGAATTCGAATAGAAATAGGCTCAAACAAGCTTGTAGGATTAGTAATAGAAAAGAAAATTGCACTTTGTAAGCAAAAGATCTATAAATATAAGAGATTTTTTTTTTAGTTACAAAATAAATGTAAAACAGAAATATACCTAAATTTCGAGGGAGTTTTCGTCTCCGTTATTTTGTAGGCTTAATTATTAATTTCCAAGATAAGTAGTAATATTGTTTTCCAAGCATTATATAAAAAGCCTAATTATAAGCAATTAATTTTTTGGAAGTATGAATTGCATGAATTCATACATCTAATGTATGAATGTTAGAACTCGAATAGAAATAAGCTTAACAGGCCTGTAGGATTAGTAATAGAAAAGAAAATTTCACTTTGTAAAAAAAAAAATTCCAGAAATATAAGACATTTTTTTAGTTACAAAATAAATGTGAAACAGAAGTATACCTAAATTTCGAGGAAATCTCCTTCCTCGTTATTTTGTTAGCTTAATTATTAATTGACAAGATAACTAGTAATATTGTTTTCGAGGCTTTATATAAAAAGTTTAATCATATGCAATTAATTTCTTAGATGTATAGATATTATTTATTATAATTATGACTTTCAAAATCTAGAATTTTTTTCTTCTGGAGGCATTGCTTGTGTAAGGAAAATATTGTTAATTTAAATGAAAATTGTGAGAAAAACTTTTTTTTCCATAATTCATGCAATAATTATGCGTTGAAAAAAGTTCTAGCAGAAAAATGAAGATTACCTTTCTTGAACTAAATTTAATTATTTTTAAGAAGAGAACAAGAAACGCTTTTCTTCTAATTTTATTTTAGGTTTATCTCAATTAATATAAAGTTAAATACAAAAAAAAAAACAACTGAATAAATGATGTAAATTTAAAATACATTATTACACGTGTAGTAAAATTATTGAATGTTAAAACTTGCAGCTAGAAAAAGAAAATTTATCGTGCATTTAATCACCACTTTTGTAAATATGATTTAAAAATTTACATTGATAGCGTTGTTGTATCTTATTCATTAACGTATAGTTTATGTAAAATATGTTGTAGTTTTTCAGATAATCAAAGTATTACTTACATTTTATTTTTTTCTTCAATTTATATAAATTACAAAATGTTACAAGCCATTAAAAACATAGTGTAGGTTTTGTGCTTGCTGAAAAAATATTAAATAAATAAATAATAAAAAAATTTTGCCAGCTGGTACTCTAAAATACGCGTCGATTTATAGTAGCGCACAAGTGAAATATACTTAATCATGTACCTTTATTTAAAAGTTAAGGCAGAAGATTTTTTTTAAAGATCATTTTGTTAAAAGAAGCTTTTTTATTTCAATAAACGTTTTGAATTTTCAAGTTTTTAATTTTTAACTTTTTTTCGAACTATCAATTTTTCAAAACATGTAATCTATTTAAGTGACGTTTTATTATTTTTCACTAGTTATTGAATTCCTTTACAAAAGACTTCTTTATTAAGATGTACAAAAAATATTTTATCAGAAACTTCACAAAGGAAATAATTAGATGTCAGCGGTTTTTAATTTTCCTTTACGAATTTTGTCCTCATTTCTTTCTATTGTACTTTTTTTTTTATGATCCAGAAGTGAATTAAATTCTTAGTCAACACTTTCGTAAGAATTTAGAAAGTGAGAGAAAAAAAAAAAAAAAAAAAGATAGTAATTCCGACCTCTTCGACTCATTTTTCCGGAAGATGAATTATTGACGGCTAGGAAGTTCTTTTATCTGAGTTTCAAAACAGACAAAAGATGTCGCTGCGATCGCATTGTAGAAAAGCCAAGTTGTCCGAGAAATGAATCAAGAGCGCGAGTCGGGTTTAGTTTCGAGTTGTCGTTTAAAACCAACACATCACCTATTTTTTCTTACCGCGGATAGGACGAACCTTATCAAATGTCTACTGACGTCAGAAAAAAGGGGAAAAAAATTGCCGCCCATTTAGACAAAATGATTTATTTGCATTTCATTCTTTTCTACATAGTTGCAACTTTTTCAAACTATTTATAAAGTTTTAAAAACTTTGAAAGAAGTTTTGAAACATACATTTCCTGCCAGAACTCAAAGCAGTATAACTTTAAAACTATTTCTGCATTTTAAAACAAATTATTTTGACTGCTTTCAGAACTTTGTGTTAATAGAAAGTGTATTTTCACTAGACGTGGGTTTTGCTTTTAAATTTATAAAAACAATTTAGTTGAAAAAGAAGTTATAACAGTTTAACCGCCCAGTTGAAGGTTTTTACCTGCTTGAACTCATGTTTTTCATGTTGAACTCATGTTAAGAAGTTTTCGAAAGCTCGATAGAAATACATAAGTTGCATATTGTATTTATATTTAAATATTCTAAATTTGATTCGAATTGAAAAATCCTTAAATATTAAGTATCGTCTGATTCGTTATTTTCAATTCATTTTTTTTAAAAACAGAAAACACAGAAAAACATTATGGTGAAGTAACAAGATAAATTATTTAAATTTATTCATCCATAAGGAAATCAATAAATTAAGAGAAAAAATTGATGAATTTTCAGATGAATTTTCAGATTTTTTTTAAAATTAGAAAATGAATGACACAAATTTTTTCTCACTCACACTATGTGTCATCGTATTCAATTATTTTCTTGCGCGTGCGGTTGATTTTGAAGAACAGCAATCATGAAGTAAATTTACGAAACAGTAAATATGAAAAAAACAATGTCTGCCTTTAATCTCCATGTACTATTTTTATGGATAATTTTAAAGGTAAGTAACATTTTACAATAATATTTAATGCCTTTAAATATGATATGAAAATTATGATAATGGTTATAAAGCGCATATATTCTTAATATGATTTCAAGCGCATAATTTCATTTTAATTGCTATAGTTTAAATGAAGTTATAATGCACTGGAATGATATATTTTCGATTGATTGTGTGTTATACTATAAAATTTGCATAAATGATTTTAATACATTGTTAAAAAATAAAATTAGTTTTTAATATTATTAGGAAAAATAATTAACAACATTTGTTTTTTGTATTATTCGAGAAAATTTGTTAGTTTTGAGTTAGGGAATGATTTTAATGGAATTGCGATATTTTTGTAAGATTTTATCATTAAAAAAATTACATAAAAAATAACATTTTCTAACGTCAGCATCTATCTTTTAGAACATACGATTACCTTTGGTGTAATTTTCATATTTTAACGATAATACAGATTTGCATACATTATCTTTATTTTATTTTATTTTCCTTATAAAATAATATGTTTTTATAACATCTTTGATAAAGTTATGATGTACCTTACATTTGAACAAAAAACAATTCTGGTAAAACTACCGTACTGAAAAAATAATTTTGGTTAATAAAACCAAAGTGTATTAAAACCATTCATTTGCTAATTGTTTTTGTTCACATAGTAACGGTTTATTGAAAATTTTGGTTTTCAATATAATAGTTCTTATTACCTGATATTTAGTCAAAAGTACGAAAATGAAAATTAATTTAAACCGAATAAATAGTTTTAAGGTCATAATCTATGGTATCATAATAAAATTACTTAACTTTCTAAGTCGCATCACATATTATAAACCAATATTTCATTGTTAATTTTACTAAAATCATAGCTAAAGCGCTTTCTTGTTCGCATAAAGCCAGAAACACTGTAAATTTTATTTATTTGGATAGTTTTTTTTAATCATATTTTATCATACTTTTTTTTCTCAGTGTAGATAAATTTATTATAATATGTTTAATTTCTTAAATGTTTTGTATAATTTATGGCAATTATTATTTACATTGTATGTTATTATGTATTACTTCGATTTAGTATAAACATGTTTTATCTATTTATGTACCACCTAGAATATTTGTTTTTATTATTTTTCAAAACAAATGTTAAGTCAAGAAAAAAAGTTTTTCTTCAATAATTATTTCCTAGAAAAAAAAGTTTCTTGATAATAGTGGGATATTTTGTACAGTTGTTCGTTATGAAAATTTTGATCGTACTTTAAAACTAAAAGCTTTTATTCAGGGTGGCCACCCACCTGGAAAACCTTGAAAACCTGGAATTATCAGGGAAATTTTTTTATACTGGAAAGAACCTGGAAAAATCAGGGAATTTTGGATAAAAACCTGGAAAAATCAGGGAATTTTAAAGAAAAGCTGGAAATTTTTTCTTCATTTTTTTTAATTTCTCTAATTTAAATTATTTATTAATTTTCTTATTTTAAATTATTTTACTATCCCACTTTTTTAGACGAAAAAGTATCGCCAAACAGTTGAAATATCAACTTTGCGATACTTTGCTTGCATCAAATTTTGCTCCATTATAACCCTGCTAAACTAAAATGCCACGTAAAACTCTCCCATGGTTGCTAAACGAATCGAGAAATCTTTGACCTCTAGAAGACTATGGGATTGTGCTGTTTAGGAAAGGTGAAGATGCAAAAAAAAAAAAAAAAAAAAAAAAAAAAAAAAAAATGCACATAAAGATTGCGAAATAAATATTTTTTCATACGATCGCCAAATAACAACCTTGTTCAGCATTGTTCGCATCCTTTTCCAAAAAATAGCGAAATAGTATTGTCGGATACCACGTGATGGAGGCGGAGCCAAGTGCCAACTCCTGGTGAACGAACTATTTTTTCTAATGTTGTCTATTGTTTTATTACGACAACTACCCAGTTTTAAACGATAAAAGAAAATATTATAGAGTTAGCAAGTACAAATTAAAATTTCAATTTGTTATTTTAAGTTTGTTACAAATATATATTTCATTATAATAAGTATGATACAAAATTGCAAATGAATAAAAAATTAATGAGAAATAATTAAGTAAAAAAAATTAAGGCAATAGATAATAATTTTAATTCCGAAATCCGAAAACTATATTTTATAAGTTAAATATATTATTTTCTCTATATGTTTAAATTTTTTAAAAATTAATGTTTTACCAAAACATTAAAAAGAAAAAGCAAAATCTTGCCAAATTGTTAAAATAAATTTAGTCAATTTAGTCTACTTATTTTTCAAGATGACATGTTAAAAAAATAACATTTTAAATAAAATACTTTAAAATATTGACACTTTTCTTGTACTCATCTTACACTTTATGAGAAGAAAAAAAAAAGCACGCTAACCTGGAAATTTCAAGATTTTTACCAGGAAAACCTGGAAAAATCAGGGAAATTTGAATCCTGATTAGAGTGGCCACCCTGGTATTGATTATTGTTTTTAAACATTAATGTTTTTTTCTTCTTATAAACATTTTAAAAGACAAATACTACATCCTAAGATTGCCTTATAAAGTTGCTGATAATGTAACTCAGGATAAAAAATAATAGTTGAAAAAAAAACAAACTATAATGATGAATTTGAGATTGTTTCATGTGCGAGAAATTGATTTGTTGAAATAATTGATTGTTCAGAGCTAAAGCAAAACTGTATTAATAAGTTAAATTATTTTCAGTTCTATTAAAAAAATAAAAGTGTACTGCATCATAGCAAAGTGAACCGTGACTATTCGAAGTGATAAATATGAATAATGAATTTTTTTATGTCTTCTTTTATCATCATTTCCGGAGATACCTTATTTCGCTTTAGAAACACCGGAAATTATAAACGTTCTAAAACAATATGTAGGTCAAATGTTTTTATCAAAGAGACAATGATTTGGTGTTTTATAACGGCTTGTTTAAAAAAAAATATCATGGAATCAAATAACAAAATTTTTTTTGTTTCATTACCTTTAACAAATCGGAATTCCTGGTGTCAGGAAATTGGACGTCCAGTCTGTGTCCAGCTTACGATCTCTTCTAAACAAACACCAATCTTGTTCTGTTTGAAAAATTTAAAATTAAAATAAAAATAAAATTCACACATGAAGGTTCGTAATACTGCGTTGCTTGCTTCATTATTTTTCATCTTGCATCTTGTTAGATTTTATTATTCTTAAAATGTCCTGACACCTAGCCTCTATGTGTATATAGGTGATTGACCAAATAATAGCAAAATGATGAGATAACTTTATTATGAAAAATGACCCCGAATTTATTATTTTTTGAAAAAACAAGTATACAGACCATTCATATTTGCCTGTTAAAATTTCAACTATAATAGCCTGTTCCTTTTTCATAGCTTCTTTATCAGTTAAATTTCTGCGTTGTTTATTTTTCAAGTTCATTCCGTTCATTATTCAATACTTTCGTATAGTTGGAATGGTGATTCTTCTTCCACAAACAAACTAATGATCAATCGAATTGAAATTAGGTAATAATTACTTTTCCCTTAAATTTTTTAAAATCAAACTGAACAACATTGCATTTTTCTATACTTGTGAGAGGTTAGAAAGCACTTTTGGTCTACGAAATGAGAACAAAGATCAAACGCATTGAATCCAAGTGTTTTCAAGTCAAAATTTTTGATGTTCCCATTAAAACTTTTCGATGATTTATGTTGGTTTCAGTGAGATTCATGATGGCCTGGCATCATTTGATGGTTACCATCATCCAACAATTTCCATTATGCGTTCATGGATTTTGATATCCCAACAACCTTCTACCATTCCATGCTGGAAAATGCTACTTTAATACTATGATGGTTAAACATCAAGAAAAATTTGATTCTCATTGGACCAACAATAAATAATGATCCGGGATGGTCCATAATGGTTTCAACTATACATTTCCATGATAGTTTAGTGGAAATTCTGGTAGGTTCTCAGAATTATGCCATTAAAATAATTTTATTTTTATTTTTTATGACGGACCATCATAAATCAGTTTGAATTCCTACAATGGGATGATGGTTGTTCCTGATCATTCCAATATTTTATTAAGATAATTTAATGGAAATTCATGATGGTCCATAATAGTACAACAATGCATTTCCAAGATGGTTTAATAAGAATTATTGTTGGTTAACAGGAACATACCATCAAAAAAATTTGTTCTTTTTATGTTTCCCATCAAAAATTAGTCCGAATTCCTACACTGAGGTGATGAAGGTTCACGATCGTTCCAACATTTGATTTCTAAGAAACTATGAGGGATATTTCTGATAGTTCAACATGAACCAACCATCAAAACAAGTTGATATTATGTGGGACGATCATAATTCAGCCCGTATTCCTACATTGGGCTAATGATTAATGATGTTGGTTGCCATCAAAAATATAATGGATCATGATAGAATTATTGATGGTTACCATCAAGATTATGTTGGTCAATCAATGGAAAATCATCAAAAATTTTTACTTGGTGAGGTTTTTTTTTTTCAGTTTTGAAATAAAACGGAAAAATTTGGAAATGATTAGAGAGCTTCTCCGTTCTCCGCAAACAGACCAATGATCAAACACGCTGAAACCATTTAATGGGAGGGTCATTCTCTTCACATTTTTTTACTACCGTCGTTGAACAGCTGACCCAATTTTTTGGTTTACGACTACTAATGTTCAACCCCGTAGCCTTGTAATATTAAACCCAATCCAGAAGACAAGGGAACTCTTGGATCCCGACTTAAGAAATTTGCCTTCGTGGGGGACGTTTTGATGGAACTAACCCGCATTTGCGTTACATGGAACGGAAGACCACGAGAACCTCCCACTGTAAGTCTAACGGCAAGGGGATTCTAACCCATGATCCGTCTACCACTGAGGATATTTCACGTCAGCACGTCAGTGGTCGGTGCAAGCCAGATGCGGATTCGTATCGACCAGCCATAGCCGTGACTCGAACCCGGTTCACCACATTGGAAGGCGAACGCTCTATCACCGGAGCCATCGCGGCTCTCTTCACATTTTTGAAATAAAGCTTGAAAATTCGCGAAGGATTAGAGTGCTGCTTCATTTTTCGTACGCAGACCAATTATGAAACATTAAATATAGGGCATTATTAAACACTGGTCAGCATTAAATATAGAGTTATTTTCTTCAATTTTTGAAATAGAAAACTTGAACATTTGCGGAGGAAAAAAATTCTCATGTGTTCTCCGTTAACATACCGATGATCAAAGCCGTCTAAACCAATTAATCTTAGGGTTATTTCCTTCAGTTTTTGAAAAAAAAGCTTAAAGATTTGCGAAGGATTAAAGTGCTTAATCGTTCACCGATCGATCATGAGACAGGTTGAAACCGTAGGATTATTTTCTACAATTTTTAAAATGAAGCTTGAGAATTTGCAATAGATTTAAGTGCTTAATCTTTCTCTTATAACAGACCGATGGTTAAACACGCTGAAACTAATTAGTGGTAAGGTTGTTTTCCTAAATGTTGGAAATGGAGCTTGAAGGTTTGAGAAGGATAAAAGCACTCAACCGTTCTCCTGTAACTTACCAGTGATCTAAGACATTGAAGCTAATTAATCGGAGGGTGATTTTTTTTCAATTTTTAACTCAAACCAAAATATTCATTGCTCTGCACTAGCGTCAAGCTGAAACATATTAATGAGGAAGTTATTCTTTTCAATTTCCGAAATTAAGCTTGAAGTTATTTTATTTTACATAAGTTTTATAGTTCTAAATCTCCTCCAAATAGAGACTGAATCTCGAAACCAAGTTTCAGGAAGATTCTTTTCTCTATTTCAAAAAAACTAATCTATCTCCATATTTAAAAATCGTATGGGCCGCCTTGCCGCTGTTTTGGATATTCGACGATAGTTTTATCAACTACCAAGGATTGTTTCCCTTATCAATAGTTATTTATTTGATTTTTTTCGGATCTTAGATGTATGCTTCCTTAGCACTGTTAAACTTCCTCTTTTCTTTCTTTGCTATAAAGATTCAAAAAGAACTTAACCGTGAGAAACCGTCTTATTGTATTGTGTAAAACGTATTAACGTAAAGATATCCAATCTTTATCAGTTTTATTTGTGCGTTTACTTGAAGTTCATATGAAATTTAACTAAAGACTTCGAGAATTTTACGCTTTTGTAAAGTTAGAGTATTCATTCGATTTTCACAACCGCCCTTAAGGATATAACGGATATATTAAGGACATTAAGGATATATTAAGGACAAACGAAGTAAAGGATATAAGAACTCATCTTTTCATATTAAGAGATTCAACCATTTTACATTTACCACCATTACTTGAATATCAACCATTTTACGTTTGCAAAATGTTCGAATCCTCTTTCGTTTTTCTCAAACAGACCGAGATTTTTAAATAGCACGTTTTTAAAAAAAATACTAGATAATGTTAAACAAATTATATCCAACTAAAGTAATAAAAAAGAATCAACTTTATTTTTTAAATTAAACTCTGTTAAGAAATAAAAGTACATGTTTCACGCAACCTTCATACAAATTTGAAATCTCTTTCAAAAGTTTTATTTGATTTCCCTTAATTCTTCATTCCTTTTTTTCTTCTCAGAAAAGTTTCACCAAGAGCCATTGTTCGACAACGCTAACATCCAAATACTGTCTTTTCAAAGAAATGTTAGGAAGTAAAACGTGTTTTTGTCATGAAATTGAATAAATGTACGCTCGTGAAGTGGATTTATTTTGGTTTTTGTTATTATTCCAAAATTAGGAAACACCTATTTATTTAAGAATTATTTTTAAAACTGAAAATAGGTCTTAAAAATTATTAACAACTGATTTGAAAGCCCATAATTAAGTACAACTAAAATGTATGAAGGAGTTTTCAAATTTTAGTTGAAAACGTTTCGAATGTAGCTATCATGTAAGCTCGTACTTATGCTTCAATAATTAATATTCATGTATTAAAAATTTAAAAAAAAAAATGCATATTCTAAACTGGTGTCTATGCCCCTGTTTTCTCAAATTCAATATAAATGGATCCGAAAACGTGAAGAGAAACTGACAGAAAATGTAATGGCAACTTTCTGGCTACGCGATGACTACAGGTAGATTATTTGGCAGATTATTTGTAACTGATTGAAAAAGTAATGAGCAACTGACAAAATACGTGTTTGACAATTGACATGATAACCTATGTGTCACCGACTGATAAAATATTGCACAACTGATTGGATTTGGGGTGAGAATTAGAATTGGAAACGTCATGGGAACTGATTGGATATATATAGAAGCGACTGGTAGGATATGCTATGGACAACTCAGAAATATGTAATAAGTAACTGATAGGGTATGTAGCTGAAAATTTGATTAACAACTGACAGCAAATGAGATGTTTTTGCCAAAAATCTGCACATTTGTTTAATTTTATCACCAATAAAAGTTCACAAATAAGTTTATTAAAATATCTTTTTTTGAATTTGTTGTTGAGTGCACTGAGGCCGCATTTATGCAAAAGCTTGATATCGCTTAAATCCGGAGTGAGAATTTCATATCTGAAATTAGTTTTGTTTCTAAAGCTACAGATTTCTTTTTTAAAAATGATACTTTAAATGTATTTTTCGTTGAAAAAAATGAACCCCCCCCCCCCCGTCTGTATAACTTTTGATCTAACAATGGGATCTTTACGCTCTAGGACTCAATCTTAATGGTTTGAGAGGGGTGACTTTAAATATGTTAATTAATTAGAGCAGAAGATATTTTAAGTTACGAAATCAGACACCAAAGCGTTATTGAACATACTTTTTAAATTAACTCACCTTTTTTTTTTTACGGATTCGAATTTCTGACCCCAAAAGTATAGGGGTAGACGCAAGCTGCGAAATATGGTCCTAATAGTTTGGTCGTCAGAAGAGCGGTACAAAGTTTGGACCCCTTTATGTTAAATTTATATTTAGCGTATATCGCTTTATCTCAAGAATTTCTTAAGTGATATGAAAAATTTTTGCGCACAATAATAAAGTTCGTTCATTCAAAAATAATTCCATGCAAAAGATAAATTTTAGTAAATATTTATTATTTTATTTATTAATTGACCCAAAAATTTTGAATAGTTACGAATAAAATTTTTTACATCACTTTAAAGTATCTCCATGGCGGAATACAAAATTTGAGCGGAATTGTGATCGAATTTTGAAAATAATAGTCTATTTAAGGTTCAATTTCTCAGGCACTATTTTACCGATTTCACACAAATTTTGTATTTTGCCATGTAACATTAGGAACTTTAAAATGATGTATAAAATGTTTGTAAATTTCAATTTAAAATTTTCTGACTATTTTAAAATGAAATAATAAAAATATAATGACTATTTAAATATTTACTAAAATTTAATTGTTTTGTATGGAGTTATATTTGGATAAACTAACTTCATAATTGAGTGCGAAAAATGTTCAGTTCGTTTAAAAAATTCTCGAGATGAAGCAAAATACGCAAAAAATAAAATTAACTTTAAAGGGTTCCAACTTTTGATCCAAATAGTTTCGTGAGAAGATCACGAAACTATTTGGACCATATTTCGCAGATTGCAGCTACGGATATTAGGAGTCAGAATTTTGCCGGAATACTTTTCTCTTACATTTATTAATTACAAATTCAGTAAATTGTTCATTACATTACGTAGTTTATTAACAAAATGCTCAGATGAAAAATAATAATAATAAGGAATATTTTATAAGCAAAATATTAACAATATATTATAATATTAATATTAACTTTGAAGAAAGAAAAAAAAAGAACAATGATAAATGATATATATATATATATATATATATATATATATATATATATAGCACGGAATATGATAGAATAAAAATAATATTAACTCTTAAATTTGTATAAAAAAATGACAAGCAGATCTCTCGGTAGCCTGCAGATTTGAAACGGTAGGATTCATTTGTTATCTTTCGTTTCATTCTCGATAATCTTTCATTTCGTTTCAATTAACATCGAAGCAAAATGTTCATACGTAAAATTATGCTAATCAGAAATATTTCATTAGCCAAATAACTTTTAACAAAAAAATATCTTAAATATGTAATTTTTTTCCTTTCAAAAAAAAAAAAAAAAAAATAGCAACAATGAATAAAAAGCAATGACGTAAGTTGAGGACCGAAACCACCAAGTTTCTTCAAAACCTAGAAATCTTTGATTATAATTAGGATTAAAGCCTCAATAAATCATATTCCATCAGCGAATTTATACCTGATTTAATCTTTTGGAGTAGCAGTTGTTATTTTAGTTCTGAAAGGGTGTAATTGTCCCATCACAATTTACTTGCGTGATAATAGTGCCATTCTCAAATTGCGTGATTTTTTCTCATTTTCAGCCAAGTCAGTAAATCTATATTTAGTCAAGAACCTGATATGTTCTTTTACATAACTTTCAGTTACTCCAATCGGTCTATATAATTTAGCGTGAATTGTTGGCAGTTAAAAATGAAAAAGGGCGTCACTAATTCCGTCAGAACACGTGCTTCCCTGTCTTTGTTTTCCTTTTCTAAAGAAATCAAAGGTATGGCGGAGGAAAAGGGTTTCAGAAAGTCGCCACAAAATATTAGTAGTGAAATACACGAAGAAAATTTCAACGAATATTTTTTATTTGTTGAAATATAAAATTGACTTTGAATAATTCTTACAACAATTTTGACACTACCAAACTGTATATGTATGCGTTTATTTTTTCTTACCCATACCGGTACGTAATTTATCGTTGTTTCAAGATTTTTTGACTTTTTATAAGGAATATACTTCCCAGCGAATTTATGAATTTTTAAGTGGTGAAAGGAAGCCACTTACGATTTGTGCAGTTATATATATGTTGATAACTTTAGAAAATAAAATAAAAATCCGTGAAGGGCTTTATTTACATAAATGTAGGTTAGGGCTCGCGTGTGGTCAAGGAGAAAATTCAACACTGGTAAACTATTTTTTTTATTTTTTGTTAAAATTTTTTTGCATTACGTTTTCTTTTATTTCATCATTTCTCAACAAATTTATTTGTATTTATAAGCGCAAAATTTATAAATTCGGTTATTTAAATCACAGAAGTACAAGTTTATGTCCAAATTTTTTACAATAGAAATCTTTGAAAATATCTCCCAACTATCGAACAAAAAAATTGTCGTAAAAATCAAATTGATTTTAGGTTATAATCTAAAGATTTTTTTAAAAATATTTTTTTATAAATCAATCTTAATCTTAAAAATATTTTTACACAACAATATTAGATGAAATAAGGCTCTATAAAAGGTTAAATGAAAGAAAAATGAAATAAGTAACCTGTGTTATATTCGACAGCATCCATCTTGAATTGAAAGAAGTTTCAAAGATAACGAACTACAAAAGATGAATGTACTCAAAACTATTGGGATTCAAAACTATTGATCAGAACTCTCGTGATTCAGAACTATTGTGATGCAGAATTATAGTTCAAAAACATAATATTGATCAGAAGCATGGAAACAAACGAAAATCGTGGAATCCGTGGCTTTTAACTCATTGCATACGAAACACTAATATTGTAAATCCTAATTACAATTGTGTACATAATTATACATAATCCATGTATAATTATGTACCATATCATGCATTATGATTATTAAAAATTGCCTTTTTGTAAAGGTTTTTGACGGAAGCAACGTCGTCGCAAATCAAATATTGCAACCAGGCCTCAACTCCCCTAGCATCAAAATAACTTGGGCCCACATTGGGTCAATATTCATGAATCTTGGCTGGGTAAGCGCTGAAAGGGCCTTTGTTTTTCCGATATTGGCCCGATATAGAATTTTCCGATTCACCCGATATTTTACACCCACTTTACAATTAATATCGGTCCTATGTAGAATTGTCAGATTCATCCGATTCAGTAATTTTTATTAATTTTTATTTTATTAACGGCAGACACTGAACTTTCGTTCTTCGCCATACAAGATGCCGGAAGTGTTGCTCATTTATCGTTACCCAGTGGGCACCCGTGAACCAAAGTCACGGCGGCGAGCAACGTTACCCACGCCACACTGCCACAAATACCCGTTCTTAGGGTGGGCCATATTTACTCATTCACACATCAGAAGGCAACACAGAGAGAAACATCCATGCCCAGAGTGGGATTCGAGCCCGCAACCATTGGCTTCGCAGTCAGACACGCTAACCACTCGGCCACCTGGCCGGCATCTTTAAGTAATAAATTACCATCATTTGCTGCCTATCTAAATTCTTTCAGGTCTTGCCTTTGTTAGGCTAGTAACATTGCGTTAGTGACCATATTTTTCTTCATGTTACTTGCTTGATGGATCCGTGGTTCTTATCTATACAAGGGTTTTTAAGCAATATTTTCGAGTCATCCTGCACGTGTGGAGCCATTGTGTTTCGAGAATATGACTTACAAGGGAGACTAGGGAAGTGTGACTCGCCAATTTTGAAATAAATGAGTTGGATGTATGCCTTATGGGGAATAAATTTAGGGGTTAACATTTCTTTCGGCCCATAGAAGGTCCTATGGGAGATAAAAAATAATTCGATATTTAGAAAAATCGATATTTTATTACTTCAATGCAGACTATTAGTTATTGTAATTATCTCATACTCCAATTAATTTTCAATTAATTGGTTATTTAATTCATTTGCTAAACTAAAAGAAATAATTAATTTAAAAAAATTTAGAAAAAAAAAATTTAAAAAAAATTTGATGCCAATTTTTTTTTTTTTTTTAAAATTAACCTAACAGATTTTTCTGAAAAGCTACAGATATATAAAATTTTCGAAATCAATTTTGACAATAAATATGCATTATATAATACGTGAAAGTACCACAAAATTAATTGGAGTATGAGATAATTACAATAACTAATAGTCTGCATTGAAGTAATAAAATACCGATTTTTCTATATATTGAATTATTTTTTATCTCTCATAGGACCTTCTATGGGCCGAAACGAATGTTGCCCCTTGAAACTATTCCTCATAAGGCATACATCCCACTAGTTTATTTCAAAATTGACGAGTCACTTTTCCCTACTCTCCCTTGTTAGAATAAATAAATAAAAACACTGACTTGAATAAAAACTAATAAAACATTTACAAATTAATAACACTGGGGAACAATGTTTTTGATGTTTTATACAAATACTTGATTCAGCATAATTCGCGGGTGAAAATTTCAAATCGGAAATTAGTTTTGCTCCTAAAGCTAGAGGTTTTTTTAGAATGACATATTTTTGTCGAAATGAACATGTTTATACACGTTATATGTAACAGGAGGTCGCGTAAATATTGCTCCTAACTTCTGAGAGAGTTTGGGCACATTATCAGGATTAAAAGTGTTAAGGAACCCATGCGCAAAAATATCGTCTATGGCCTTATGGTTATGACTAGAGCCCGGATTTTGATGACCTAAGAAGTCTCAATTAATGCCCTTAAAAAGTGCAAAAAATGCCCTTTAAAAGTGCAAAAAATGCCCTTAAAATGCGAAAATTGCGCTAAAAACGCCTTATGACATGACTTAAATAAAGTAAAAATATTGAACTAAAACAATTTTTTACTCTTTAAAATTATTATGAGTCATTTCAAAAAATATAAAGCAATGTAATACTTGTTCTACGTTCATTAAAGTTTGAAAAATATGTTTTATATCCTAAAATAACAAAAAAAAAAAGGAAAATATATTGACTCCAAAACATTTTCATTTTCTATAGAAACTTTAATGAATATAACAACTTCCATCTCATAATATTAGTAAATATCAGAATTACATTGGATTATTAATTTTTTTTTAAATATTTTGAAATGTAAACGAGCGTTTCTTGTCTGAATGTTAATTTTTATACCTGAAGAAGCTTCTTTAAACGTCTACTGATGTTATTGGTGCGTACTTGAAAAAGACGGTCTCACTTACTGACAATTCTTCTTCAATTTGAAAAGATGTTGCTTCTCCTGTTAATATCCTAGAGATTTTCTTCATTGTTTGGAAGCCAGTGTAATAATGAAAAATGATAAAAAATAATAAAAATTGGAAAAAAATAACAAAAAGTTTAAAAAATGCTTTAAAATGCAAAATATGCCCCAAAATTTAAAGAAAAATGCCCTATAAATCTAAAAAAAAATGCTCTATTGGACAAAAAGTGTCCAAAAATTCAAAAAATGCAAAAAAATGCAAATGTCATCAAAATCCGGGCCTTAGTTATGACCTTTTCAGCAGCACACGAAGAAACGTTTCACAATAGGGAACGGGTTAATATGCAATTTTAATCCTAATGATCTTCTCTAAATCCTCTTGATGTTTGTCGCAATATTTATGTAACCCTTTGTTATCAATTCAATAAAAACATTTTAAAATGCCATAAAAAAAAACTTTAGTTTGAAAATAGAAACCAATTGCAGATTTGAAATCAGTGACGCGAAAGTAACTACGATTTAAAAAAAAACTTATGCAACAGAAAGAAAATTATTCCCTCATGTAATTTATACAGGTTGCAGTAAAGGTCTTGGAGCCATGGTTTCTTAGGGGATAGAGCGTTTGCCTTCCAATGAGGTGAACCGGGTTCGAATCCCAGCGATGTCTGGTCGATAAGAATTCTCGCATACGATTCCGGATTGACGTAAAAGTATTAGACGGATCATGGGTTAAAGTCCCCTTGTCGTTATTCAAACCGTAGGAGGTTTTCGTGGTTTTCCTTTCCACGTAGCACAAATGTGAGTTAGTTCCCTTAAAAAAGTTCTCCAAGGAGGTAAATTTTTCCCACTACTTTATTCAGGAGCTTCCTTGTTTTATGAATTGGGTTCAAAATTTACAAGGTTACGGAGTTAAACATTAAGAGTCGTAAACCCAAAATTTGGGTCGGCTGTTCAACGACGGTTACGAAAAATAAAAAAAAATAAAGAACGGCAATATAGTGATAATCAACTGCGACATTTTTATTTCAAGTCTGAATACTGTTTCCACAGAGTAAATATGACTAATGTTTATTAAAAGAAAAATTCAACACACAGGAAAATATTTTAACTTTGATTAAAAAATCATTGTGTTTTCCGCCAAAAATGAAAATGAGGCCTTACCCCAACCCTTACTTTTGTAGTTTTATAGGAATTTCCATTTTAGACAAATATTATACTCATTTTAGAACAAAGCCAGAATCACAATTTACCGAATGCAAACAGTTTGACCCTTTGTTGTCGTATTTCAGATTTTTTTTTCTCCCTTTTCTTCCGAGGTAACTTATATGACATCAGTATACTACATTAAACTAAAATGTTACGAAGCAGAAAGCATATTTCCACATTTATTTGAAGCAAACGTCTTGACTCTTAAAATATTTGAGAATTTCTTCCGATTACAACATCAAAAGCGTCTGGTGGGAAAACTGCCTTTTATTCGAGAAAAAGTTGGTTGAAAAGTACATTATTTCGAATATGAAGTTTATGCGCAATTTTTCTCCCATTAAGAAGAATGCCGCTTATGAATAATTTTCTTAATGGTTTTAAGTGAACTCCTTACTGAAACTTTTTTAAACTAGTATTAATACAAATACATTGCATTACATATTAAATTTTTTCAAAATATTCTTTTAGTTATGCTTTTAGTTCTGAGACAGTTATTACGTTGAGTTTTGAATTTTATAATTCATAAAAAGTACTTCGAATGTAAGTAGCTGTTTTCTCGGGTAACCAGAATACTTGTTATATTTTCTTTTAATGTACTATAACGGGATACTTGCAAGTGACGTAGTGTGGGTATCTCAAGCCTGATTAGTTGTTGAAGCGTGGTATTTGTTTACGTTTGCAACTGTTCTTTCCATTCTATTCAGAGTAAGCCAAGCCCACCAAGTATCAATTCTCTTAACTGACACATTCTATATTCTTTCATAAAGATTTCAATTCTTTCACTATATATTTCTTACTTCACAAAGACTGGCACGAAGCCATGTTGAACATAAACAAACTAATTATTCGTGGAAGTTTCCAGATTAACAAAAGAAAAATATATAACGGTTACAATAAAATACATAAAAAAATAATAAATTTAAGTTAAGTAAAAGACGTAGACGAAAAAGAATTATATTTCAACTAATTTGATGAGCGATACGGTACTGTATTTAATTAACTTCACGTTAATAACATTTTCACTCATGTGGGGAAAATTAACACAACTCGTCGTTTTCTTGAAAACTATCTGCTCAGATTTATGCAAATATTATGAAACTAAAACCAAAACAATACATGCATTTTATTACTGTTCATATGAATAGTTTGTCAAATCTGAGAAGAAATTGAAATTATTGACCGTAATCAATATTTTTTTATCAATCAGTAATAAGGCTTAAAACTTGCTTTAATTTGTCAGTTACACGCGGGAAGAGCTCTTATTTCTCCAGTACGCAAACCCCTTGAAGTGCAGTTAAATTTTAACACCAATAGTTAGTAACGCTCTAGTAGTATATTTTTTTCTTTGAAATGTTCGGCATCGTGCGAAAGTCAAAATTTCGCCTTCTCTTTTAGGTTGTAAATAAAAAAAAGAAAATATCAATCGTTTGACCGTTTCCAAATATGTGCGCCAAGGGGGATAAAGAGAATTTATAAATAAAGTAAAAGCATCTTAGTTTGCAGTAAGCTTAATTAATTTTTAGAGTTAAGAATCAACTACACCCTTGAAATTCTTATGAGCGCTTGATTAGGTTTGTTACTTGTTTTTTTTAATTTGAATTTGTTTTGAAAAAAAAACTTTTTTTTTTTTTAAATTGATGGATAATCTAGAAATTTCTAAATTTAAAAGAATCTTTTGAAATTGGGTACTTACACTACAACAAGAAGAAGACAACCTTAACCCACACATGTGACCAGCTACTCTTTACCAGCAAAATGGCGTAATTAAGTTGAGCTAAATTTTTCTACATAACTTGGAATGTTAATTAACGTATTGTAAATTAAATACTTAACCGTATCGCACATCGAATTTGTTGAAATGCAATTCTTTCTTGTCTACTTCTTTTACTTTACTTAGATTTATTATTTGTTTATGTATTTTATTATAACCGTGATATATTTTTATATTGTGTATCTGGCAATTTCGATACATAATAAGTTTGTTTATGCTCTACATGGCTTCATGTCTATCTATGTGTTAAGTCTTTGTGTAAATATATTGTGAAAGAAATTTTTTTTTCAAAGATTCTTTGTGAAAGAGTATGGGCTGTGTTATTTAAGAGAATTGGTACTTGAGAGGCTTGGCTTACTCGAAATAAAATGGAAAGAATGTTTGCTAACGTGAACAAATGAAACGTTTCACCATCCATATATATATATATATATATATATATATATATATATATATATATATATATATGGACACAGTATGTATGAGTGTTCTGACATGCGAAGAACATGCAAGATGGATTTCTTCAGTTTTCAAGCTTGGGTAAGGGGAAAACTTAAAATTTTAAAAATAGCATGCTTAATTTTAAATTTGAAAGAAAAGGCTGGATGTGAAAAATAAAATGATAAGAAGGTGTTTAGCTTTGAATAATTTACGAAAAAAAAGAATTTTGATAAAGAAAGAAATAATATAAAAAGATTGGTTTTTTATGTTATATATATAATATATAGTAATACTATCTTAAAATTATTAACTAGGTTTTCCTTAAATGATTGCTCTAATTTGTGAAAACAAAGAAAACATTGTCTCCACTATAAAAATTCCATTATTTTCGAAGCCTACATGAATAGTTTGGAAGCGACCAAATTCCCTGAAAATATCGTCTGCTTTTCCAGACGACTATAACATTTCCGACAGTAGCCTCGAAAACGGCAATTATAGATTTGCGCAAGATCCGTCAACCATTGTTGTAAAGTGAATATCAAAAAGATTTCTCAACTTCTTGAGTGTTAGCAATTTAACTGAAACTAACCGCTTTAAAAGTGACTCAATCGAATCTAACTTATTTTGGAACTTTTTTTTTCTTCAATTGGAATGATATGAGATTTGTAGAGTTGTGTGATTTCCAGTTTAACTTACAATTTCGTTGAATTTTAAACTTTCCTTGTTTATTTTTTTTTTAAATCTAAATTTTTTTTAGAAAGTGTTTATAATTTAAATGCATTATTACATTATATGAGGGTGATTATCATTAATATGAGGATAATTATCAAAAAATTTTTACGTTAATTATTTACGTATGTATATTATAAAGATTAATTGCAACTTTTAAAAATCCCCCTTATAAATATTGCCCTTTTAACAGAAAGAAAAATTATCGAGATTAAAATATGCGACGCGTTTTTATTCAAAACATTTAAATTTAGAATTGTTAAATTTTTTTCTTAAAATACAACATGTTTCGTTTGAAAGTAATAAATTTTTTGAAAATAATGAATAATTATATTATAAACTAATATTTTGTTTATAAAAAAAGCAAATACCAAAATTGCTATTTTGTCTTAAACTATTTTTGAATTTAGTTAGAAATTTTAAATTAAGGAAAATAACTAAACGTCATTAGAATTATTAATTATTCATTATTATCTACACAATTAGGAATTTAAAAAATTGAGGCATATTTGAAAATGCAACTAAAGAAAAATGGTACGAGATAAAAATGTATGACTAGCTGCTTTTTGTTTAGGAAACCAATGATTTATTCGCCTCGTGTTAAAAAACAGCTATAAATTTATCAACAGACGAAGTTTATGGAGAAAAAAAATCTTTAAAAATAATATTATTTCATTCTAAGCACATTTTGGCTCAACAATGAGACGTAGACTTAAGATAGATTTAACTGATGCAAAAAGTCTGAAATGCGCTGGAAAACATTGTTTACAGTTAACAGCTCCATTTATAGATGAACTTTGAAATTCGATGGAAATAATTCTTTTTGTTTCCTGTTTCAAATCTTTAGGTAATTTTAGGACACTCGTTTGAAAAGTTCCGTAGTGTACAGAAAACCATGTCTTGTCCTCTGACAGATTTTGGCAATCATTATAAAACCTTCTTTTTAATGATTAGAACCAGGAACTAGGATTAATTTAAAATTAAAAAGAGTATTGGCTAGTCATACTTTGCAGTCCCTTACCAAATTATCAGACGCTCTACAAGATTCTATGTAAAGGCTTAATTATCAGGTGATACTTTACAGCTTTATATTGTTTTTACGCGGCTGAAACCGAATTGCAATTGTTTACACCCGTGCATCAATTGGATAACATTATAATACGTTAAAAATAAATACAAATAGGAAATATATAAAGAATCTCTTGAATAAAAACCCATAACATTTAAGTTTAAATATTGCATATAAACTCGTGCAAAACATTTAATTATTAAAAAACTACAGTACGTCTAATAATCAGGTCTAATTATTATAATTCAATAATATAATATCTGATACAATAAATATTCGATATTTAAATAATATATCGTCTAATTTATCCAATTGTCGAATTTATATCATATATCATCTAATTCAACTAATTGATACACGAACGTAAGCAAGTACAAACCGGTTTCAGTAGCGTAAAAGCAATAAAGTTGTACAGTATCACTTGATAATTAAGATTTTGCATAGAATCTTATAGTACATCCAATAATTTGGTCAGGGACTGTATATGTCTTTTTCTTAAAACGTAAATTTCCGATTTTTCACTCTTCTTATTTTCAAAAACTCCAAAGTAAACTTCAAATTTAAAGGAAATTTGGTTGAGAATTATTATTGCGGTAAATCTACTTATTAGAACTAAACTATAATAGGTTTTTGAAAAATTAAATCATTTTGAAAATTTAATTATGCTAGAAAAGTTATGCCATAAATATGTTTTTTTAATAACTGACGTTGAACAGCCGACCGAATTTTCGGGTTTACGACTACTTAATGTTCAACTCCGTAGCCTTGTAATTTTGAACTCAATCCAGAAGAAAAGCGAACTCCTGGATCTAGTATTGGGAGAAATATTGCCTTCGTGGAGGACGTTTCGATGGAATTAACCCGCACTTGCGTTACATGAAGAGGAAGATCACGAGAACCTTCCATGGTTAGCCTTACGGCAAAGGGACTCTAACCCATGATCCGTCTAGCACTGAAAATATTTCACGTCAGTACTGTGGTCGTTGCAAGCCGGATGCGGATTCGTATCGACCAGCCATGGCTGGGATTCGAACCCGGCTCACCTCATTGGAAGGCGAAAGCTCTATCCCTTGAGCCATTACGACTCTATGCCATAAATATTGGCATTAACTTATAATGTTCCTATTAAAATGTTTTTAAATAAATTGTGCCGATGCATCAATTTCAATGCATCATTTCTTTATATAAGCCTAGATTTATACCGGAAAAAAAAATTCTGGTAAAATTACTGTACTGTATGGTAATGGCATTTCTGGTAAAAAATAACCTTTAATTATAGTTAATATAATTAAAATATACTGTACTTAAACCATTCATTTGATTATTTTTTCGTTCATACGGTAATATTTAAACGGAAATTAAGATTTTCAAAATTACAGTTCTTATTACTACACATTTATAAAAAAATACAAATATAAACTGATAAGTTAATTTAACCAAATAAATGGTTTTTACGCCATGCTTCAATAAATCATGATAAAATTAACGCATTTACTAAATTTTATCACATATTATAAAGCCGAATTTTATTGTTAATTTTCTCAAGGCGCTATTGTAAAAATTACCGAGATTTTTAATTTTCTCATAAAGCCGGAAATACAGAAAATGTTCTGGTAATTTTGACCATGCTTTTTTTTTCGCAGAAAAGCAATAAAATATCCAAAAAATTTTCATGAAGTGTTTCTATATATGCCTCAATTTCTTAAAAAGATTAATCGAAAATAACATAGTTCTAAACTATTCAATGATGTTTATTGCCAATAATTTACTTTTTACAGTATTTTCACATTTAAATTCGTATTATAATTATGTATACAGAAAATGGAGGCATGCTAATTAGTGAAGATTTTGCAATTGTTTTTGATAAAACGAGTTTTTGGTTTGAATTTTTCAAGATATCAAGGTATTTGAAACCTTTAAAATCTCGAAATGTATAAACTTGTCAGGCTGAAATATATTTTAAAGCATCCTGAAATCAAAAAGAAAAGTATCAATAAATCATCATGCGATTCCATAAAAATTGATGGTAGCCAGCCGTAAATCATCCAGCCACTTATACGCTTTCGATTTTATTTTTTAAAAAAAGATTATATACCACACGATCGTTCATCATAAAATAAATTTGATTTTTGTAATAAATATTTGAAATGACAGATTCATGTCATGAATTGTATCTTGTGATAAATTTGTCGATTTTTTAAAAATAAATGCGAATTGAATTTGCATTTTATAAAATTAGTTTTGACAATATTGATAAATTGCTTCGCTTAAATGAATATAAGTTATAAACATCTGTCAACAATTCCACCAAATCAATTAGTCTCAGAAACTCGAAAAAAGTGCTAAATGAAGAAAATTACGGTGGAATTTGTATTGCACAATGAAGAGAAGCTCTAAAAGATTCAAACATATATTTTTTTCCAATAACATATATATGTCTGTTTGCCAACAGTTGTTGAAACCTTTCTTTTATGTTACGTTAGAGATGTCACAAAATAGTTAATATTATCATTCAGAAGAAGAAAAAAACTAATCTGAAAGAAAACAATGCCCAAGAAACATATTTGAAAAATGTTAAGGTTGTTTTTCGAAGGCTCAGTCGTAATATGAAGCGATGCTTTTTATAACTGCTGTGAGTTTGCAACTGTTACTCATGCATGACTGTCAGGTCAAGTTTAGACTATCTAAAGCAAGCGGTGTCTACGCTTATTTTAAAAATGGCGCAAAACGTCAATATGGAGAAAAGCCTTAGTTTTGTGAAAATAAAAAGCGTTTGTGGTCTAATTATAAATATTTAATAACTTACTTCAATGCTGCATTATTTGGGCTCACATAAAAATTTGCAAAAACTGAGAATAAAGCAGTGATTTTGATAATTTTCATCAATATGGAAAATTGTCGCCAAATTGGCCTTTTTTTAAGAAAGTTTAACAACTTTTAAAATATTTAAGTTATTTGCCTGTTCTAAAGCCCAGATAATTCTTCTGTACCAGATTATACGTATAGTCCATCTCATTTCTTCATGTGTAAGGTACTTAAACTACAGCTTTTTTTAAATTTTCTTTGGCGACAGAGCTTCGAATTACAGCATTAAGTAAAATCAAGAAGTAGAAGTAGTTCTTTCTTTAGGTCACACAAGAGCTGTAAAACGGGCTATTGCCAAATATCTGTGGAAAACATCTCTGAAGATGACCCGAGGACAAGCCATCACAATTTTGATCCTTTGCAAAGGTAGTGGCTTTCCCGCTTTGGTAACTCGACAATCAGCACGCGAAGCATTTTTACTGTAAAATAGCTTAACGACGACTGATACTGCGCATCTATGTTTTTTTCGCGGGCTAATTGAATTAATCACCCACCCGCTCTCTGACGAGTACCAGTGATGCGTAATCTACTGGGAACCATGTTTTCTTTTTATCAGTCATCAATTTGGGACTTAACAAATCAAGAAATATATACTTCTTAACGCGTTTGGTAAATATCAGAAGCTCTTTACGCTATTTATCAAGATTTAAACCTCCGTCCCTGTAATTTGAAAACGTTATTTTATCAGAAACAGATTAATTAAATTTTTAATAATTAATAGACACTTCCCTTTGATTTTTACACCATCTGATAACAGATCTCGTAACGCTCCCTTTTTAATCATAAATAGAATTTTTTATGTTTAAGAAAATACGTTTCAGAAATTTTTTTGACCTTTGCACTATGATTTTGCAGAAAAACATTTATATATATATTTCTCTTACACGGCGACAAAAAAAAAGCCTCATTACAGCTCCCCGAATGGCAACGTTAGAAAATCAACCAATGATTGCCGCAATGTCTCTTGCCAAATCTAGCTGAGGTGGCTCAACATATAGCGCTTTAGAAACGGAAACTGAAATAACCACAGAGAGCATTCTCACCAAATGTGATCTCTTCCGAAATTCACCCTATCAGGTTGTTCAATTCAGCTGCGGCAATCTCATACTACTAAGCTAGGCAGAAGTGAGTAGTCTTTGTCGATAGATCTCTATTTTATAGCACATTTCTAATAGGTTTAATTCAAATTTATTTTAATGACTTAATATTTACTAAAAAGATGTATTTTTTTTTAAAAAAAAGTTGTTATATGGATTTGAATGATTGTTTTGAATTCTTATAATTTTGTGCATTTGCTATGTACCTAAGTTAGTAGCGAGCAAAGCGAGCTTGGTTGGCGAAGCAAACCAGATAAGATTGCCTAGCAATTTTCGGGGGTTGGCGAGCGTTAGTGAGCAGGGGGCGCAGCCCACTTATTTGTTTAAAATACTTTGATATAAAAATTTTATTTATGCAGCTATCACTTCTTGAGATATTTTCTGTTAAAAACGGTGAATTTTTTTTCCTTTTCAATCTATGTAATTTAGCTTAGCAAAAACTTTTCGTAGGAAAAATATTATTATTTTTTTTTTGAAAACGTAAACTCTAATGTCTGAAAATGAGCAAGACGTCTCATTTAGTTTAATTTGAGTAAATTTTTGGGAGCAAAATAGATTATATTGACTGTTTTCAGTTTTTTTTTTTTTTTTTTTTTTCATTTTCAAGAAAAAATAATCACAATAAAATTATAATTTTTGTGGCCATGAGCTCTTATGGCGAAAGATAAAAAGCTTTTGATCTTTCTTTTTTATATTACCCATGGCAAAATGGGTGTTGATTAGGGTTTGATGGCGTGCGCACCTTATTTGGATGTCATCACACTTTTCAAATGTGTTCAAGGGTAATAGTAAACAGTGCGCATGCGTCGTCATTGCATGCGTTGCTATGGCGACTGCTGTTGTTTGATAATTTTTTTCGAATTCTTTTTTCACTTCTAATTTTGTGATGCATTAAGTTGTTGAGCTTATTTTTGAGATATGGGACCAGAGAGATCCCATAAATATTTCTTGAGTTGTGAATAAAAGAGAATTTCATTATTTGAACGATATTCTTGTTTTTATTGTTTTAATTATGAATCAGAAATTCTAATCTACAGTTCAAACTGAATCATTTTCAATACTAATTCAGATGAATATCACAAATAAAGAGGATAAAAAAAAATTTAGACCACAACCATTTTGCCAATGGGTAACCTGTGATCGCCGAAAGGCTGTGATTGAAAGACTGCGATCGAAAAAAAATACCCAAAATAGTATTTTTTCCAACTTATCGTAAGGCGGCATCATTAAGGCGGCGGTTTGACTTTTTTATTCTTGTTTTAAAAGAAAATATTTTTTATTGTTTTTTTTTTAGAATTAGTTTCGGAGTTATTGATTTTAAACGTGTTTGTGTTTTTATGTGATCCCATAGCAAATAAATAAATAAAAATGAAACAACAGCATCGTTAACAAACAAAAAATCGTACATTTCTCTTATCTTTTAGAAGAGGACATTCAATAAGAAAACATTCTGCTTTCATAAAAAAAAAAAAAAAAAAATTAAAAAAAAAATTTGGAACATTTTAATGAAGGAGTTTCATGTTAATATTTTATAAATTATTATTGAAAGATTGTTAAATAGCTGCCATTACGGTTTCGTTATAATCAAGTAATTTTTTTAATCTTCAAGTCTTGGATGTGCTCAGTTCATGAAATGTATACATTATTTTATAATTTTATACAGATTTGTACATTTTATTGTATGTAAAATTATAATCTCTTGCAAATGAGCCATACGCTTTAGCTTGTTTAAATTTCTAATTAGTTTTGGAGTAATTATATTGCAAACGTGCTGTTTTTATGAACGACTATCATCTACCTATTTAAGCTTTACTTAAATATTTCAAAATTAAACTTTAAATTATGAAATTCCTTAGAGTAAGATATCGGTTTTTTAATCTTATAAGAACATATTTTATTACAAATATTTGTTTTTACCTCTTACAAAAACTGAGGAGACTGAAAATATATTTTCATATATGTTTTGCAACCGTATTTTTATAATTTTAATTATTCATATAATTGTCTCTAAGTTATCCTTTACATTATGCGAGTAAGAGGCATTTGTATCATTAAACAATTTTTTTATTTTATCAGATCATTATATATTTAGATCACAAATTTATATAGATGCTCGAATTTTAGGTATTTATCCATTACAAATAATTATATCAAAAACATTAGCCCAATGATTAATCATTTTAATTAATTTTGTTTTTAGATCAACTTTTTAATCACAAGTTGCTTTATATCTTATTCAATATTCTTATGTTATACTATTAGTGAAATATTTAACTTCGAAGATTTATACTTTTCTTTATTGAAAGAATATCTTCAAAAATTTAAACTATTTCGACGAACTCAAAAATTTTAACTATTTCAGCAAATTTAACGTACATCATTGGAATTCTTTAGTAAAGAACAGGATATTAGAAAAGATCTAGTTCCTTTTTTACGTTATTGATTCAGTTTCTTTTTTTTTTTTAATCCTATATGTAAAGCCTTAAGATCCGAATTTAATGAATACACAAACTTTCACCTGCTCTTATTTCCATATCATTACAATTCAAGACTTTTGTTTTTAGAGGGGAAAAATTGTAAAAAAAATAATTTTCCTTTATTTTGCGGAAATGGTTTTAGACGCTTTCTGAGGAAGAATGTTTTTATGAATATAACTATATTTTAATAAAGCATTGCATTTTTTACTGATCTTATAAAAATTATTTTAAATTATCTAGGAGTTTAATATTACTCTAATTTTTTTCCAATGTGACGCAGTTTCGAATCCCAGCGTCGACTGAGAGTACGAATGCTGATCATTCCGAGAATAATGCTGATATAGTTACTTTATAGAGTTAGCTTGTTAAAACAACGAAAATTTATCATAAAAATTTGTTCAAATTTGCATTTGGCGAAGACTTTCGAAAATTGGTTAATACTTTTATTATTTGTTTAATTTACTGGTTAATAATTTGAAAATTCTTAGCACGCCGGGCTTTGCTTATGTCATACTTTCAATTCAAATAGGAAATGTTTTTTTTTCTTTCTCCTGAACTCCAAAATTAAGTTTTTTAATATCTTTAAAAATTTCAATATAAATGCTGAGATGTTCTTTCTGGAAACGTTTATTCGCTCGCTTATTTATTTATTTATTTTTTGTTACTTTCAACATCAACTCAACATAGAAAATAAAGCTTTCAAGACAATAAATATTATTTTCTTCCACAATTCATACATAGTCATTACTTTAAACAAAATAACTGTGAAAATTTACGGTAAAATCTTTTAAAATTGTAATAAATTTTAAACGAATTAAAATTTTGAAAAACAAAATCTCATTAAATTCTTAAATAAAACGAAAACCTTCCAGCACGTCAAATTAAAAATCTTTAGGCTTATCCCTGTTGGCATCAGAGTACCCCACAGGGTATTTTTTTATTACAAATTTGTCAGTTAATTTAGTTTCATTCCTGTAGGCTTCAGAGCATTCCGTATAGTATTTTTATTACGAGTTAGTCAGTTAATTTAGTTTCATTCCTGTAGGCTTCAGAGCATGCCATATGGAATATTTATTACGAGTTAGTCAGTTAATTTAGTTTCATTCCTGTGGCTTCAGAGTATCACACAGGATATTTTTATTAAGTCAGTTAATTTAGTTGCACTCCTGTAGGCTTCAGAGCATTCCGCAGAGAATTTTTATTACGAGTTAGTCAGTTAATTTAGTTGCATTCCTGTAGGCTTCAGATTATTCCACAGGATATTTTTACTACACGATTGTCAGTTAATTTAGTTTCATTCCTGTGGACTTCAGAGTGTCCCACAGGGTATTTTTTATTACGCGTTTTACAGTTAATAATTCTCAAAATAATTAACAAATGCTGGATTATAATTTTTCCTCATACCTCCTGCCAATTTTTCTCCAAACAGTTACAATACCCGCTTCAAATTACGGTAAAACATATCGGCACTCAGAGGCACTTTTTGCCGTAAAAAGTACTTTTATTGGAACATAATACGGAGCAAAAAATCTGATATAGCTTAAGTTTTACAGTAATAATTACCGTAAAATCACTGAATTACACTATATCAATAAACATTGCAGTAAAAATGGATTTTACGGATGATACAGTGTGGGTACATTATACTGTAATTTTAAGTTTCTAAGTTATATGGTTTTTGCGCAGCAAAGCAAGATGTAACCATAAATTAAGCACCCAAAACAGCAGCTGCTGCTCTTGCGATTTTTTCATTATATGGAGATCAAAATTTAAATTTATTAACTGTATCGAATCAAACAAATAAATCTTACAGTAAATGAGAAATTTTTCTTTTGAAATTCGCGAAATCAGCATCGAAATTTCAAAGCCTGATCAAGAAATATTTTTATTGAATTTTCTTTTTATTTCGAATATAAATAAAATTTCACGGTTGATTGCTACTCGATTCACTACTATTCATAAATCTCGCCTTATTCCCTTCTCCCTTGTAAAAGCTACAGACTGAGTGAAAAAAAAAAAGTTTGAAAATTTCGGAGGCAGTTACCGTCCAGATGCATCGCAGCTGGTGCAAAGAAGAGGTTCTCCAGAAAGACGAGACATATCTTCCATTCTCTAAGTATTTTTATGCTCTTATATCGGTAGTTTTTCTTGGCAAATTCTCAAAGTAATGATATAAAAGCAGACAAGAATGTTTTATAAGCCATTATTGATAAGAAATTTATCCTTTACTTCCCTCCAAGAAATAAAGTTAACTATAGCTGTTAAGTCGGCAAATAATTTATTTAAAGATAATGGCAATTTTAATCGCAATCTTATTTTGTCAGTTGTCGATTTTTATTTTAAAAAAAAAACCCTAATTGATTTTAATAACATTTAATTATTTGTAAATTTGGGATATTAAATGAGTAATTTCTATGAAAACTAAATTTTAGAGCGTGTTTTTTAAATATCTCCATTCAGTTAAAGAATCAAATTTGAGTCACATGGGAAGTTAATAAATATGTGATAGGAATTTTCGTATTAAGAGAATTATAGCTCAATTGTGCAGGTAACATCACACAAAATATTGACATATTTTATCGGTGCTGCAACATTTATTTTAACAAAATTCGATAATTAAAAATGAATTTTAATTTATTCATGTAACATTTCTTTGTTTTTAGTTTTTTTAAGAGGCCGAAATCATACGCTGAAAAAAAAGTAAAGTCAAAACTAGTAAAATATGGTAAAATTTACCTCCTCATCTATAGAAACACCCAAAAGCTCTCTAATTTTTAGCGAAGTGCTTTGGTAATGATTTCTGTAAAATTAACGTTAAAATGTAGCTTCTTAATTTGTGATAAAGTTTGGTACATGTTTTCGAATTTGTTAATTTTATCATGACACCTTAGAGCTTCTCGTAAAAAAAAAAAAAAAAAAAAAAAAAAACAATTTATTTGGTTAAATTTATTTTTCAGTTTTGTATTTCATACTAAATAAGAGGTAATAAGAATTATATTTTTAAAAAAAAAAAACCAGAATTTTCTGTAAACCATTACCACACGAATGGAAAAATGACCACAGGAATGGTTTAAATACCATATATTTTGATTCTTACCACCCGAAATAAGTTATTTCTTTCTTTCTTTTTCACAAGAATTTTTTCTTAGAGTTTTTGCAGTGCTCAGCAATGTCCTTGCATTGAACCTCATCTTTCAATTCGTAATCGAATCTAAATCGAATTCTGGCCAAATATTCTATAAATTTAGATAACAAGAGTAGCCACTGGATTCCTAGCTTGGACCTTAAGGTGTCAGGTGATATGCTCCATTGAAACTATTTCAAAAAGGCAAATAAAGTGAAAAAAGGTTTCAACTTTCTCAAAAGCATTTTTTAAGCAACTTGGACAGATGAAAACTGACAAAGAGTCTAAAAATTGAACTGTTCAAAGTGGTGTTTTGTAGAAAATTAGATATATATATATATATATATATATTTATATATATATATATATATATATATATATATATATATATATATATATATATATATATATATATATATATATATATATATATATATATATAATATTTATATATATATATATAATATTTATATATATATATATAATATTTATATATATATATATAAATATTTCTCCCGGAACTACAAATTAAGTATTTCATCCAATTAGTGAGATAAATTAATCACATGCCAATAAATTGTTTCGTATTTGTTATGGAGTTTCGACAATAAATTATATATCGTAACTACATGATTTTAAAAATTAACTTTTAAATGTTTTTTCTTAGCACCAGACTGCTACTCTATTTAGAATATTCAGTGCGAAATTATATGGTGTGAGTATTACTTGTATGAGTTTCCGTGAATTTGTTCTCTGATTGCTATAACTGCTCCACTTTATTGAAGAAAATTGTGATTACCTTTAAAACATAATTCATTTTGTAATTTTTGAAGTTAGCAGCGCCATCTGTTGATGAACTATGAAAATAATTTTAAATCTAGGTGAAAATAAATCATCTTGTTTCCTCAGCAGAATTCAGAAAAATGTACATTACTATCTCCTTTTGATTTCAAAAATAAATTTTTCAAAATGTCATCATTTTTTAGAATACAATTTAACTTGGAACATGATGCAATTTTATAATTTACCTTGATTGTAGTGAATTTGCACCTAACTATAGTTTAAAGCAATGGTACTATGATTAAAACGTTTAACCAGTTGCAGAATTTTATTGAATTTTAGCTCAATTATTAACTTTTTAGGACTCAGATGAATATGATATAGTTAACTGTAAAAGGGTTTTGGAATAGTTAATAAAGTTTTTGGAACTTATAACTGCTTTTGAATCTAAGAACAGTATCTAAGTTTCATGTTTTTATTATTGTTATTTCTTTTCCAGTCAACACTATTTTAGATGAAAAAGTTTTTTTCTGAAAATAACCTTATCTATCAGTTTTGTTTTTGATCACTTGAAAATAAATAAAAATGTATTCCTCTTTTGTAAGTTGCAAAATAAATTCGAAGATTAAAGTTCGAGAATATTCGAGACAAAAATTTATTGGAAATCCACTTATCCAGTTGAAAAGCTTGGTAAATCTTGTGAAATTGCATTTTAAAGTTATGGTATCAGGAGACAATAAATTCTACGAAAATGGCAACGAGTCTGTAAATATTCAAATAGTAAAACAAGGTTTTTTTTTTATTAGATATTTTCTAAAATGCTCATAACCAGTGATTTAGCAAACAAAATTTTCTATCTATTGTTTATGAATTTTTAAATTAAATAAATATTAATGCATTTCTGAGAAACATTGTATTTTTTTAAATAAAAAAATATAAGAAAACAATTTTTCTTAAAATCTTTTCTTGCACTTTTATTTTTTAAAAAATTGGATTTTTGATTGAACTGTAGAAAAATATGCTAGCTATATTTTATAAAAATGAATACATTTTCTAAAAGCCTGTTTCAGATGAACCTGAGGAATTATCGGAAAAAAATATAAAGGAATAAAACACACAAATAACCTTTTTTTCTGCGCTGAGCGTTCGGGCCTACTCCATGAAAAAACGTTTTTAGAAAGAACTCTCTGTACGTATCGCTAGGATACAAAAATTATATTTTAACATTTTGACGCAGAATTTTTATTAAACATATTTTTCATACTTTTTTTATTGTGTTTAATTAATCTAGATCTAAATAAGTGAAAAATATGCTTAGTATTTCAATAATTTACTGTTATGAAATACAAAACTAAACACTGGTGTTTTTTTTTTTTTTCTGCGTTAGATGTAAAATGTTCCAAACACAGTTTACTTACTAAATTTACATTTTCAAATTTGCACTTATTTGTAGTTATTTAGAACTAAAAGAAACAGTTATTCATCATTGAAAATTCTTTAATTTTCAAAATCTTCTTTAATTATTTATGCAATTTTTGAAGATGAATAAAAAATTATTTTTCTAACTACTTTTTTCGGTTTTTATATTTTAGTACAAATATAATTCTGATAATCTGACAAAGTTTTTTTAGTAACTATTGCAAATTTTTTATAATTAAAAAATACCGAATTATATTTTTGCTTGTAATTGGAACGTCAGAAAAACAATATATTTTTTATATATTGTTTACAAAAAAGAGGTACAAAAGGGGTTAGCCTAAGATCAGATAACTTAACTGTGTGGAAGAGGATTTCAAAATCCTAATTGGAACTTCCTTACTAACTGAGGAACAATCGCAAAGAAAAGGGCAGAATGGAGGAAGGTTCAGGGAAAGGCTCTAGCCCACGAAGGGCTGTCATGCCAATAGAATAAGAAAAAGAAAAGGGACACCAATGTCCCATCTGCATCAAAGAGTTAAGTGAAGAAAATGCTAACAAAACTATTATCAAAATCTAACGAATCATAAACGAGGTCAGTCTTAATTTAAGCAGTATGTATTAAAAGTTTCCTTTTATGAGTCATGTATATTAATTGGAAAAATGTAGATGTAATTATTTTTAGCAAAGTGCTGGAAAAGCGGCAAATAGAGGTTTAGAAATAGAAACATTCTCAACTTACTCAATAGAGGCATGCTCATTATTGTTAACAATGTTTTCATGTGCTAGATGGTAGAAACTTGCAATCAAAATTTTAAGCCCTTTCTGACTAGCTAGAGTATTTAAATTATTACCAAAATTCGCTGCCTGACGAAAATGTAAGTTTCAATTATTGCATTACCGATACAAGTATAATGTTTTGAGATAACTTTAGTTTTGACAACATAAAATTGTTTCCTGTCGAGTAAAAATAGAATTTATTACCATATCGTTAGGAGGGACTATGAACATATTTAAGCCTGAGCTTGTTCTGGATGACTATCGCTTCCGATCTAATTTATGCAGAAGTTTAAGTCATACAATCTAGAAAGATAATTTGTCTTCGATCAAGCAATCGAACTTTTTTTAAAAAAAAATATATATTTTCCAAGTAGATTCAGAAGAAGAAAATAATTCTATTTAACTAAAATGGAGAACATATTGCCCAAAAATTTCACAATAAACTTTTTTCTTTCACAGTTGAAAATTACCTCCTTTCATAGCTTTCGGAAAAAGATACGACCTACGTTGTTCGTTTTTAAAAGTTAAAAAAATTTAACTATTTTTTTCTGACAACTTGGAAAAGTTATTCTTTGAAACTATTTAAATTTTTATGGAGTAATTTTGTCTTTAGCTGAATTTGTAGTACAAATTTTTTGAGAGCACCACAACAAGTAAAATTGATTCTTGTAAGTTTTCAAAAAAAAATAAATTATTAGACATTTTCACACTTACTGTCCTTCAATCTTTCAGTAAAATCATTAAAAATGAATTATGGATTTTGCGTGTAAAAGTTGGAAAATAGTCATATTATTTTATTTTAAAAACTAAAGAATTTTTAAGAATGAAGACCTGTCGTTAGAAACTACACAGCTGGTGTTCTTAATCAACTTTCTAATTTTATCACTGATGCTTGGTTTTTCTAACTAATTTTCTACAACTATCTGCAGAAGAAAAAATAAATGCCAACAAAAATTAATAATAAATGTCCTCTTTTTGGAAATAAAAGTTTATGTTCATTAATGTCCACAGGAAACGTTTAAAGAATTTTATGCAATACAAACTCTAGTGTTTGTAAAGGTCACATTTGGGTGGGCACTAAGAATTTTTTTTAACGAGATTCTTTTAAAACTGGTTTCATACATGCGTGTCATACTTTTCAAAAATACTAATTTATGTTTATAAATATTGATAGGAAACTTTAAATAGTAGTAGTACAGTTTGTCTAAGGTAATAACTCTCCCCGCCACAATGTCTGAGATCGTCTGCTAATATGGAAATAAGAATAGCGCATTTCAGGGAAGGTAGCTTCTATCCTCTCTAGGGTTAACACGGTAGACCAAAGAAATAAATTTCTCTCGCCAACCTAAGCCAAATCCGGTCCTAAACAACGACCCCAAAGAAAGAAATTTCTCTCGCCAACCTAAGCCAAATCCGGTCCTAAACAACGACTCAAAACCCCTACTTGAAATAGTTATACCTCATTGCCATAGTCACCGCCATAAGTCCAGACGAATGGCTGGGGGAGTTCTTACTTCAAACAAACTATACTTTATTTACGTTGCATTAAGGCTGCACAGTGAGCTGCTGGCGATGGTCTGGGACATATTGACATGCCATCACATTGTTGATTCTTTACAGAATTCATTACAGTGGCTCCCTCAATTCGATAATCCACCTGGGCACGAAATTAAACATTTTACTGTGGAACTCTTCAACGAGGACCAACACCGCACATCCTCGGTCCATTTGCAGGCTGATCAAAGTATTCACACACCCACTCATTGACCGCTGTCTGCGATGCTGTGTTTTACTGGGAATCGCGTCCTTATGATCAGTCCATATACGTAGATCATTGAAAAAATTCACACAAATTAAAGGTCAGAAAAATTTAAAAGTCTTTGGAAACTTTAATTTTTTATTTTTCAAATCAAAATAGGAAAGTGAAACTCATTTGAAACTGTTTTTTTTTTTTTTTTTTTTTTTCAAATATGACCATCGTATTCTTCAAAATCACCGATTTATATCAACAAATGTTTATGAAAAACGTTTAGAATTTCTTCTTCAGCCTAAAATACGCTATGTTTATATAGCTGACATTAATGTGGACATTCAGGCATTTTTTTTTAATTCATTTTTTCAAATGAGAGATTCATTTGAAACTGTAATTTTAAAAAATATGAGTGTCAAAATTTCCAAAAATATAAACAAATGGATGTTTTTATAAGATGCTTTTGAAAATTTCTTCTTTTCACTAAATCACGAAAATTCCAGCACTGATATAACTCACATTTGGGAGGATAGCTAATTTTTTATAATTTTTGGGGAAAATGAGGATCATTTGAAACAGGTTTTACACTTAAAAATACTTAAATATGGACGTTATGCTATAAATGTTTATAGAAAACTTTTAAAAATCTTCCTTTAGTCCAAAGCATGCTAACTTTAATGCCTAAATATCTAGCGTTGGGATGAACAGCTTTATAATTTTTTTTATAACTTTTTGGAAAGCGAGATTTATTTTAAAGTGGTTTTTTTACTTCGATATGGGCGTCAAATTTTCCAAAAATACTGATGCTTATCTATAAATGTTTATAGGAAACATTAAAAATAATTATTTTGTCCAAAACATGAAATTCATATAAAACTGGTTTCTTATTCAAATATGGTCGTCATTATTTTCAAAAAATACCAATTTATGTTAAAAAATGCTTATAGGAAATCTCTAAAAAATTCTTTTTTCCAGCATGTATAGCTCACAATAGGAGGGAGGGGCAATTTAAGAATTTTTTTTTTTAATTTTTTGAAATGCGAGAGTTGTTTGAAACTGTCTCATAACAGCTTCCCTGATTATCCCGAGTTAACTCGGGTATAAATTATAAATATTTATTATCCCGAGTTAACTCGGGCATAGCACAATTCGTCAATGCGTTTTGTTTTTTGCATTTTTTTTTCAAAAAAAAAGAAAAAAAATTGGTAAAGGAAGGGGTTAATGTAGTTTTTATATTTCCCAAAATACCGAGCTTTTTCCATAAATGTTTATAGGAAACTTAAAGAAGATTCTTCATTAGGAGAAAGCAAGATAAATCCAGAGCTTTTATAGCTCACTGACGATCAAATTTTGAACTCTTAATTGCTGCACTCTGAACACTTTTTTTATTAACTCCCTTTTCCTATCAGCAAACTTTTATTTAAGAATAAGGCATTATAAACTTATTAATTTGATTCAACATGCAACTCAGGACAGACGGTTTTATTTTTGTTAAAGTTCTACTTATAAACTAATAATAAACTCTTGTTGCGAAATTCTTGCAACAACCTTCTGTCTTTTAGACTAGTTCACAGTAACTTTAATAATGCGATTTACTATTACCTTCATAATAAGCATTTTTATTTTCATTTACAAATATTCTTATAAAGAAAAGCTAAAAGAAAAAGCGTCGACGTTAAAATTATATACAAAGCCCAGAAATAAATACGACTAAGGATTAGAACAACCGCGCAAAATTAAAAATTAAGTATGACATTTTCAGAAATGAAGGAAATAAAAAGACATCACCGTTAAAAATTCGGTTGGAAAACTAAAAATAAAGAATCGCTAAAATGGTTTTAATACAGATTAAAAAAAAAAAAAACGTATATATTAACGGTTTATTGCTGTTAGCCAAGTTATAATAGAAGACATATAGTTTTTTCCCAGACAACTAGTGTTCTATTAACTATTTTTTTAAAGACCAAAGGTTTAACTATTTGCTTCAGATATTAGTGTTTGCACCAATGTGAGTTGCGTGTTAATGTGATAGAAAAGTCTTATTAAACGTTTCGAGATAGGTCAGAAAAAAAGTTCAAATATATAAAAAAAAAATATTGAATTGATATTTTATATTGCTAATTGTACTTAAAATAGAAGATTTGAGGAAACAGATTAAGATTTTTTAGAAATATTAATGTTATTAAAATTTTTAACCACAACATTTTTAGTAACCTTTTTGAAATATAATTAGTGTAGTCAATGTCTAATTTATGTTTTAATTGTTTTTTTATCCATTGTTAAATAAAAGGTTTGGAGCAATATATAAACCACATTTTTCAAATGCTCAAGAGAAGCAATATGATCTTTTTATCTGGTTTTTAGTTTGATTTATAAAGCCGGCCAGGTGGCCGACCGGTCAGCATGCCTCCTGAATGTGAAGCCAGTGATTGCGGGTTCGAATCCCGCTCAGGGCATGGATGTTTCCTTCCCTGTGTGTTGTTCTTAGATGTAGGAATGTGGCCCACCCTATGAACCTCCGCCTCCACCCCTCGCCTTCGTGACTTAGGATCGCAGGTGCCCACTGGGTAACGTTGAATGAGCAACACATCCGGCATCTTCCGATTTGAAGAACGACAGTACCTGTAGTTAGAAAAAAAAATTGAGTTTTAAAAACTTGTACCTATCTGAGATTAATACTAAAGAGAAGTTTATTGTTAAAAAAATCACTGTTTGAAAAAGAATGACTTATCACTTTGCTGCTTTAAAGCCTACAAACCAATAGCCATGTTGTTTTTAAAAATAGTATTTTTTGCGAATATATTATTTAAACTTCTGCAAAATTCCAATTTTCTAAACAATAAAATAATTCACCGCTAGATTACGATTGGTGATCGCCAAACAATGTTTCAGTCTTGATAATCATAAATTTATGCCTGTAAAGTAGACCTGAAAATTCAAATTTTCATTTAGTAGCCAGTGGCCGGTAGACTCTAATTATTTAGTAGCCACGTTTTACACAAACCTGATAAGCCGGTGACAAATACCAATAGGTTCTAATTATTAAATAGCCAATTTACGCCTCTTTTTTTGTTGCTTGGATTAAATTATATTTCTTTTTAAAAAAAAAATGTATTTAGAAATAATCTACGGCTATCAAAATTTAGCAAAATATACTAACTTGACTTCACTGTGCTAGAAAATTAAATGCACATTAAAAAATTTAAAAAATTAATTAGGAAAAAGGGAAAGGTTGCTTTTTTTAGAAACTTAAATCGCCATTTTGTAGATTCGCCGCATAACATAATAACTATATTGAATTTAATTGCAAAAGCTAAACTATTCCTAACTTGAACCAGCATTGCCTTAGGTTGTAAATACTCTTAAGCGATTTGTTGGTGACTTCACGTGTAGATCAGCCAATCAGGTTCAACACACGCGCGTGACATTGCTGGCAGGTATCCAATTAAAACTGGTCCGAAAATTAATTCAGCATGAGAATAGGCCCATCTCTTAGAGATGTAACGTTAACACAGCGTGCACAACAACGTGATTGGATACAACCATAGTGATTGGTTGCAAGCATGTTTATTGACAATATGTAAACAAATCAGTGTATACTCTGGAAATTTGTGTTTATTAATTAGTTTTGTTAGTTAAATTTAGAAAGTTCATTAGTATCGAAATCATATTTTAAGACATTCATTGCATAAAATGAAGTTACAATATGTAGCGCATGTGTTAAAATTGGATATACTTAGTTGAAATGCAATAAGATTTCAAATGTTGAAAATTTTATTATGTAAGCTAAAAATATATAATTATGCAGATATTAAAATAAATTAAACAAACAGTTTATTTTCCAGGGTTTTGTCGGTTTATTGAAACTAAATACCATTAAATGCGCAGGAGTACGAAAATAATTGCTAGTTAAAGTAACAATACATGAAAATATCATTCCATAATATTTATTAACTGCTATAAGTGCATTCCTCACAGCTTTAGCCGGATGAATTGTTCTGATATTATTATTATCATAATCCTTTGTAATTGAGTATAGAACGTGAGAATCATAAGGTTTCTCGAAACTTTTCGCCACGAAATGTTAAATTGAAACAATAAGCTTTCGGAATGGCGGTGAATAACACTCAAAATTATGTGTTTTAGTCAGTGTAATCTAACGCAATCGTCATAAATTCAGCCCATTAGTCAATTGAATTGCAAAAGTATCGGAGAATAATGGGTTTTGTAGGAAATCCAAGGCTATATGAATTACAATAGAAATGGTCATTAATTATAATAACGATAATGATATGCATTCAGAATATTATTTAACCTGTACGTTTGGACAAATGGCGTTTCAAGCTGTTTTAAGTTAATATTACAAAGAAGATAAAAAATATCTAATTTAGGTTAAATATCTATCTATCTATCTATATTACAATAAAGACAAAAAGGATAAAAAATATTAAAAAAAAGAAGAAAATTAATAAGTTTTATTTACTGCGCATAAGCTTCAACTTTATGTAATTCATAAAATAAGTTCAAAATATAGAGAAAACATGGGAAATAATAAAGTTTAATGAAAAGAGAGGAAGAAAAATTATTAAAATGAAATATTTTTAAAATTTATTAAAAAAAGGTGGGGAGAATTGTTATCGACAATGTAATTGACAATGTAATTGTTATCGACAATGTAACAACCTTCATCTATGGAAAGGTACCCCAACATAGAATCAAGTTGACATGTCTTATATACTGGGGAGTTGGAATTGTGTACTGGTAGATACACTACAGTACTCCCGCACGAGAATCTTATCTGCGATAGAATTCGATGAATGGGATACCACTTGTTGCTTCATTGCTGTTATATGAGAAGCCGGGAGAGCTGTATTAAGATCACCGTACTTTTTTAGTGCTGTTCGTTAGAACTGTATTAAGAGTAACGTCGTTTTCACTCGTGTGCTGCCTTTAGCAGTTGAGTGTATACGTTGTACGCTGTGTGTGATCGGGACTGAGAAGCAACAGAGTGAGGAGGACAATGATCACAAGTATTAAGTCAACTGTTCAATGTGGACCAACCATCGAAGTAGGTGTGTTCAAATCGAAGTGCGCGTATCTGTTAAGATAGGCGTGTTCATCTTGAAGTGGGAGTTTCTGTCAATGTAGGCTAGTTCATATCACAACCGGATCACCAATTTGGGGGAGAGACAATATCGCCAATGTCAACCTTCATCTATGGGTGAGCGTTTCAGCCAAAGTAGGACGTGTTCACACCACGTCCGAAGGTCACCAATGCGGGGAGAGAAGTTGAAGACTATGTCAACTTTCATCTATGAAAAGGAACCCCATTCCTAGAATCAAGTTAACATGTCTTATATACTAGGGAATTGGAATTGTATTTTTGTAGTGGTAGATACACTACAAAAACAGACACAAATTTTTTTGTTAAAATATATTTTGTAAATATTTTATTTCAATGATTTTTCTCCTTCCCTTTCCATTAATCTTGATTATTATTATATATATATATTATAATAAAGATTAATGGATATATATATATATATATATATATATATATATATTATATATATATATATATATATTATATATATATATATATATATATATATATATATATATATATATATATATATATATATATATATATATATATATATATATATATGTGACGCTGTCAAATATTAGCCTATGCGGGTCAATATATTTCAGTTTGAATGATCTGACGTTCAGCAGAAACCATTGTTTTACAACAATTACACTTAAAAGCGCCATCTGATGACAAATTTTGTGAATAGTTTTGAATTTGTTTGAAAATAAATACCTTGGCTAACTTTTTTTTTAACCTTCAGTCATTTTTACAAATACGAAAGGAATGTTCTTAAGTATATAGAAAATTGTTAAATAATACGTCATTTCCTCCGCTAGTTTTTGACTACGACTAGCACGCTGTCTAGGGACATCTGTCTCAGGGATATCTTCTAATTTTAATGGCAGACTGCGTAACATCGTTGCAACAAATTTAGTTACTTAAAAAAACATTATTTTAAAAGCTTTTTCCAGTCAGCATTGTCATTTGTTGATGAAATCCGCCACTAATGTTGGTACTGGTTAAGTACAAATTACAGAAGTACAGTACAGAAGCCAGCAAACCTTCTTTCCGTTAGTTGTTTTTTTCTTTCAATCGTTCATTACTTTGAAGACATTCGATAAAGATTTTTTTTGTCGTATGCCTGTTTTTAGACAGAGGGGGTGCGATTGTTCCTGTTTTTCAGTGGCGCCATCTATGGCCAGGAATTCGACTTCTGTCACACCATTCACTCAACCACAAACCCGTTTATGGGGCGGGTCACATTCACACACACAAAGAAAGATCATAGATCACACAGAGAGAAAGAAACATCCATGCCTTGCTCGGGATTCGAACCCAGAACCTTTCTGAATTTGTTATAGCATCGTTTAAGATTTGACTACTGTTTTGTGAATTGATATTTCTGTAAAAATATTCTTCCTGCAAAGCACAAATTTAAATAAATTTAATGTGTGTTCTTAAATATTTTTATTGTAATATACTTTATGAGCGCATATTTTGACAGTCTATTTTATTTTCAGATATGGATTGTTCCAATAGTTGCTGAAAATCAGACGGACTCATTTATTAAATGTAGGACTGAAAGAGGCATAAGCTTGAAACTTGAAGAGTACAAAATTGATACCTGTGCTCGCTGTTATTTTTACCTCCCTCCATTTGCATTTAAGGATAAAAAGTTGAGGTAAATGTTGACAATAAATTTTAATTAAACTTAAAAAAGCAATATATTGATAAGCCACATTTCCAATTTGTTTTGAAGATTTTTTTTTTTAAATTTAAAATGCCACATTTTCACGAGGGCAAAAAAGAAGACTCTGCGTATTGTTATCTTGTGTAAATTCCAGGAACTCTAGAAATACTTTCATGGTAATATTACTAAGAAACAGTTTTATGTAAAAATGACTGTTTTGGGGAAATTGAAGTTTATCATTATATTGCTGCAACCAGTTTATTTATTTCAAGTTGCGTACATTATGCTTGTGATAATGCTTTGTAACAATGTCCTTCAATATCTTCTAATTTTTGCAAAAAATAAATAAGTAAATAAATTAATAAATAAATGACTAAATCTAAATAACTTTTGATTTAATGATCGCACTAAGATGGGATTGCAATGTTTTTATCAATAAACCTTAAATATACAAATTTGCTAATTGTACTTTAAGATTCGAAAACAGGCTGAAAATTTTGCTTTTTAAACATGAATATATACTATATCTAGAAGAATTTGAATTTTTCACCCTCAAACTATAGAGGTATGCAGTTATCTGGAAAATATTCTTGTTTTAACTGTTGATTCACGCAGTTTTAAAGGTATTAACTTTCTTTTTTAAATCAGAAAAATGTTTTTTTTTACATCATTTGCGTTAGTTAATTATAATAGAGTAAGACTAACTTTTCGAACCAACAAAACAAAGTCATAGTATATATCAAATTAAATATTATTCAACTCTTAAGTGTTTTTCTATTTTTTATTTTTTCATATAGTACAGAATTCTAGAAAAGGAAGGAAAATCATGAAGTAGTTTTTTTTTATATCGAAAGATTTAAAAATGCATTAATAGAGTATTATTAAAGAAGTTAATTTTTGGTCATGAACTAGTTTAATAATGCAAGTACTGAGTGTTTAGATGAAAATGGCGTTAAAAGTTGGGAAGAAGAAATATCGATAACAAACAATTAAGATATTACTTGATCAAAAAATTAGATTTGCTCCAAAAATATGTTAATGGAAATGAAAGTCGACATATTTCAAGCTCTCAAAAATAGGTGCCCATTTTCAAAACTTTCCAGACGGGAAAAAGAAGAAACAAAAGTGATTTGAAATATAAAGCATAAGCCTATGAAAAATGGAAAATAAAAGAGAAAAACAACACTAAACCGCAATAGCCAAGAGTGAAGAAAAAAAAGAGGGAAAACAGTATAAGTAAAACCACTGAGACTAAAATGGGCAAATTAGGGTAAAATGCAAAATGCCTTTCCACCCGTTATGTACATGTAGTGAAGAACTAATATCATCTAAAAGGGAATTCAATATTCAAATGAATGAAACAAGATTCCAGGACATCAAGATAAGTTGATGTTACTGAGGTAGAAATAATTTATGCACTGACAAACGTGAATTTTTACTGAATATTCCAATAATAAGCAGCAGTTGATGATGTAACCCACATTCTTTTGTTAATTTATCTTCTATTCATCTTAGCAAGACACAAGAAGAGGTCCTCAATTTAGGTTTAAATTATGCTGCCACTTCTAATCTTCGGCTCCAAATTATAAATACGCCATTCGAATGAAAATCTAAGAGGAGTAAATTTTTCCTAGTCAAATTAATTCTCTCTAACATTTAATCCACAACATTGTTTATTAAACTAAATTCTTTATAAACCCCATCCCATTAACCCTTATAAACGAGCTAATAATTCCGAGCTAATAATAACGAGCTTTAATTCCTATTCTGACTTTTTCATTACCAAGGCAGATAAAGGTGAACAGACTGTTATTCTGATTACTATAATCATGTTGAAGGAGCCGCGATGGCTCAGGGGATAGAGCGTTCGCCTTCCAATGAGGCGAACCGGGTTCGAATCCCAGTCGATACGAATTCCGCATCCGGCTTGCACTGACCACAGTGCTGACGTGAAATATCCTCAGTGGTAGACGGATCATGGGTTAGAGTCCCCTTGCCGTCAGGCTAACCGTGGGAGGTTCTCGTGGTCTTCCTCTCCATGTAACGCAAATGCGGGTTAGCTCCATCAAAAAGTCCTCCACGAAGGCAAATTTCTCCCAATACTCGATCCAGGAGTTCCCTTGTCTTCTGGATTGGGTTCAAAATTACAAGGCTACGGAATTGAACATTAGTAGCCGTAAACCCATTAAGTTAGGTCGGCTGTTCAACTACGGTTATAAAATAAAATAAAATCATGTTGAAGATATGTCCGTTATCAAAAATTCGTCAAATCATATGTTGCTGCAAATTCTTTGAACTTTGGGCATTTCGACAATGCAAAATTTATTTCTATTCCAATGACATCATCTCACCTTGATCCCATGGAATCTTGTTTCATTCATATGAATGTCGATCCCACTGTTAACGACATAAGTTTGCTACTACCACTGTATTACACGTGGAAATACATTTTACCCTGGTTTGCTTTTCTTGGCAACTGTAATTTTTCTTGTTCTGTATTTATCTTATAAGTTTTTGTTTTACTCTCCTCTTTTACTAGTTTTATTTTTCACCTATATTTTCAATTTTTCGTTGGGAGCATTACGTTTTATAAGTTAGATTACTTTTGCTTCTTATTCGTGTCTTTCAAGTCTGGAAAATTGTCGCCTATTTTTGAGCACTTGAAAAACCTCGATGTTCAGTTTTCTGGATGTTTTTAAAGACCATTAAGAATTTTTATTCAAGTTATACCTTACCTTTTGAGTCACTTGGTATTATTTATTTAATAAAATGAAGGATATTTGTTTGTGTGTCTTTCCCTTATGACACCAGAACCATTTGTGCTAGGTCATGAAATTCGGTCAGCAGTGGAAAGAGTCAATATTTGACCCCGATCCTGAAAAATGCTAAAATAAATTTCCATTCTATAATTCGGGAAAGACATTTGAAAAATGTAATTTTCTCATTAGTTTAGAACTAGCAACTGTTTTAAATTAAGCTATAAAAGTTCTCTAATAGATCCCCGCAGCTTATACTATTTGCATATAACACCTATTTTACTCTTTTTTTTTGTTTTGATTATTCAAATCGTGATATTTTTGAGAATCCTCATATTTTTTTTTATAGATATGACAGCAGCAGTGGTCTTTTAATAGATATAGTTACCAACACCAGCTATATGGCAAGTCCAGACAATACAAGCTTACCTGTGTACCATACATTTCAATCAGACCTCTTTGCCCGGAAATGGATTGCATGCTGCAGAGCCGCCCTGGAGTGCTGCCGAAAAATGCAATCAGATCCACTTCCTGTAGGAGGTATGAACGATATCTCTAAATATTCAGTATTGCAAATAATCCTGATAACTATACAAATATTTGTGGCATTTTTAATGCTAAATTTTTAAGAAGATTTATCTGACATATTTTTAGTCCTTTTTAAATGGAATCGCATTTTACACAGCTAAGTAATTATAAGGATTAATTTCCAGACAAAGTCGTACACGTCTTTGTCTGGAAATTTATCTTTAATCATAATAGTTCACTTCACCACAAAAGAGCGAGAGCGATAAACAATTAACAGTGGATAATTAACACTTCAAAATTAACAATAAGCAATTTAAAATATGAAAGAGAAATATTGAAAAGGAACAATAAAAACTCAACAGAAGACAAAAAGCAGTTTCAATTATAATCTAATCATTGAGACTTCGTTATTGTTCTTGCTTTTTAATGTAACTTGGTAATCTCTCCACTATATTATCTTAGTACTTTTCGGTTAGACTGGCACATGGAAGTTCAACAATTTTTTTTGTTTTAATTTTTTAGAGCGTCTATGTTAAATAAATAAAAAATAAATAAATATACATAAAGGAAAACAATTGAATTTTCTTGCACCAGGCTTACCGAAAAGTACCGGAACTTCTTTGTAGTCCTTGATAGGTCAAAGGAAGGCTTTATTTTACAATGTCTGCTTAGCACACAACGGTAGAGAATACTCCTAATTTGAGCAAATATTTTCGCAAAAGGTCAATCTACTGTCTAAAAATTTACTACTTTCTTTTTCTACCCACCTGTTTACTATAATTATCATGTAAAATTCAGAAATGTATCATAAGTATCAAATTATCATTTCAAAGTATTTCATGGTTAGTGATGTAGAAAATACTGTGCTGCCATCTGTATGATAGAGATCAAACTCATTATAAGAGAACAAATACGAGACAAAATATTTCAAATAATGATTTCAGCTTTCTATTCGTATCGAAAAAAGCTCACAACTTTTAACTGTCACATTTCTTGTGCAGAGTGACTTTTCTCAGAGAATCTACTATTCCATTATTCGTGCAAACTAGCTGTATAAATTCCGTTACATTAGTCTAACATAAGACTACATTGGTAGAGATTTTAAAATGTGTTATAGAGTTTTTTTTGTTCTTACGTTTTACAAAGCTTTTCGTTACCGATTATCACCTACAAGACACAAAACGTAGCATTTGCCTTCAGAAACTCGACTTGTGTTTGTTTTTAAAAATTTTTCTGAATTATAATGTTAAAAATAAATGAAATTATTTTCATATGCTTTAACTACATTATAATGAATTTGTGAACGGAAAAAACAATTCCTGTACAATTACCGTATTCTGTAGTTGTGATGTTTCTGGTAAAAAAAGGAACTATACTTCTGGTTTATAAAACCGTATTTTACGGTATTTAAACCATTAATTTTGTAATTTTTTCGTTCACATAGAAACGGTTTATCTTAAATACTGGTTTTCAAAATTCTAGTCCTTATTAACACACATTAAGAAGAAACTGAAAATTAAATTAAATCGAAAAAATGTGTTTTATGTCAGGCTTATAGGTACCAGGATAGGATTATCAAATTTTGCCATTCGTATACAATTTTTATCACATATTATAAAAACCATAATTTTTGCTTTTTTTTTTATTTTTTTTTTTTAACCAAAATCCTTACCTAAGAGCTTCAGAAAAACTACCGATCTTTATGGTGCTTTCTTAGAATCAGAAACACAGTTAATTTTACCATATTCAAGTAGTTTTGATCATACTTTTTTTCAAGTGTGGTTTTTCGACAGTTTAATTACATGTTTATAAATGAAAAAAAATGTAATATTTTAATGTCATTGTAATATATACAAGATTTATCAATAATTCAATTATAATATAATGATTGGAAAAATTTGTGAAATCACATTGCAATTCATAAATTTTGAGATGGAGCAAAGTTTGGGATAGATAATGCCAAAGATTAAAGTTTTTGTTCGTCCTAGAAAATTAATTTAAGAAAATCAGGAAATTTTTGATTTTTTTTTTTAATGTAACATTTTGAACTGACTATTTAATAAAGTTTTAACAATATACAATGCATACATTACGCGCAGAAATATACTTTACACACAGAAAATATTTCAAGCAATCAAGTGTAGAGCAATTCAGCATTTACAGTAAATAATGAAATAGTTAAAAATAAATACTCAGGAAATGTTTATCTACACCTATTGTGCAGAAATTAACGACACAATCTGTTAATTAAATCTAAAATAAACATATTTTTTTAAACCTTACGTTATCATTTCGTGTCTACTCTTCATTAAAAATTAATAATTACGAGCGCAGGATATTGATTTGATTGGACAAAAAAAATGTTTTTTATGAATTTAAAAAGGGGGATTTAACATGACATTTATTAATGCAATAATATAGAAAATCATTCGTTTTTTGAATGGAATCAAAGCTTAACCCCGTCCCGCAACCGTTAGGGGGCATCCAGAGAATACTGTAGACTTTAAGTCAGGGGTCGAAAAACTTTTTTGATCATCGACCCCTATATAATTTTTCGAAATCTCCATCGACCCCCATAAAGAAATTTTCTGTTAATTAAAATAAAACTCTATTAGATACTGTGTTTGTACATTTATTTTATGATTTTAAACATTTATTAAAGTAAGAGTACATTTAAATAATTATTAATTAAATAAAGCTAATTAGTACATTTAATTAATTATTAAAATAATAGTATTTTCAAAAAATTTTTAATTTTCGTAAAAAAATACTAAGTGTACTATAGTTTTGTCGCGGGCTGTACTGATCCATATTATTAATGCTTACCTTCTTTTTCACATGTAATTAAAATTGATATCTAAACTGAACGAATGGTTTTATCGAAACAATAACTAATTATCCAAAACTATAAAAGTTTTAATAATGACACTGCAAATATTCAACACTGTTCACAGTTAGCAAAGATAGCTGAAACTGCGTATATTTGCGTTTGTAACGTCACACGTGACATTTGGACAAGAGCACATTTGCATATGACTTATAAACCAGAAGTGCAGAGTACGTGCCACTGAGCACTGGTACGTATATATTTGTTTAACCCGAATAAATATACGTTCATTAATTTATGTTCTATAAAGAAACTGATATTAAGTCAATTATAAAAATTAAGAACTGTTTTTTCTTCGACCCCCTGGCTCAGATGGACCCCTGCTTTTGTTAAATAGACCCCTGGGGGTCTATATAGACCACTTTGGTGACCTCAGCTCTAAGTGTACGCACGTGACCTCTCAGTGAAAGAGAGGATTCAAAAAGGTAGGCTTGGTGGCGATTCATGGCAACACCAGAAGGCCTCAAAGAATTTTGTGAAATCTTAAAATTAACAATAGTAGTTACTCAGAAAATAGGAGTTTGAGTGTTCAAATATAATAGACGAGGGATCAAAAAAAAAACATTTAAAAAAAAGGTAAAAAAACATATTTTGAAGATGAAGAGTACAAGAATTTGTCCAAAGCCCATGAAAACAGATACAATTTCATAAAGAAAAGTTACGCCGTTTTTTTTTTTTTTTTCTTTTTTTTTTTTTTTTTTGAATGGAATAAAAAAATACGTCATTTATCATACTCTGGAAAGATATTTTTCAGTGATTTTTTTATTAAAGTAAAATTACAAAACAACTTTCTGCTCAAGCATAATTTGATGATGATTTGTGTCATCTAATTATACATAATGAACCTTCTTGTGTTATAATTATGAAGCATTTTCTTAGCATTATGAGCTTAAAAAAAGTTTATAAAATTTTTTTAATTGTGTAACTGACTGCACTGACGTGTGAATAATTGAGTACTAGAAGAAAATTTAATTAATATTTTAAGCATAGTTTAAAAAGCATTTTATTCTTAATTTTATGTGTACAATTCAAAGAATTTATAAAATGTAAATGATACATTTCTATATCAAATTTTAAAAAAAATCAATCTAGAGTCATTATGAATTGGTAACTTTATGTAATAGAAAATAACAGCTGATATGAAGTGTAAGAAAAAAAAATTAAATATTTAATGAGTTTCGTGATTATTAAACGCTGAAAGTGATAAATAAAAATTAGTTTGAACATGGTTTAAAAAAATGCTCACTGTAAACTTATTACGTTTCGCCTATGCCGTCATATGCCCCGTACATATTTATTTATCTTGAATATGAAAGCATCGAATCTCGGGAAAATTTATTTAAGAAGTGTCAACACGTGTGCACAATGAGTTGAAATATCTTTCACTTTTATTTTACACATGAGTTCTCCAGTAACAAAATTCAATGTAAACAAACCCATATTTTTTTTTTTTTTGAAGTAAGAGAACCTTTCTTATGCTGGAGTTTAACAAATTGGAAAACCTAGTAAAACACAACCTACATTTTTAAGTCTAAATAAAATATTTTTTTTACGTTTAACACTTTTTTTTTAACATTTTATATATTTTTCTTACATTTCATTAAATTCTGAAAAACTAATTCCAGGATTTATAAAGCCAAATCCACATTTTTTAAAACTAAAAACAACTTGTCCAGTCCGCTTGAGGTATTTCGTTTGAAAAAAAAAAACTCATTAAGCACTTCCTAGAATTTTTTTAATCTAATTGAAAATTACTTATATTACAACTCCTAATTTGTTGTCATGTGTTTTTTTCCTCCATTAATGGAAATTTTTAAGTATATCTTAAAAAGCTATAAGTTTTTTAAAACAACACGTTTTTTTTTTGTTGTCAAAAATGTTAAGAAAATTTGTCTTCTCAATTCACTGTTCCTCACTACGATGACTCACTAATAGTTTCAGATATTTACCAATTCATTAATTTGCTTCTTCTATCTTCCTTTTTTAATATTTATTTTATTTATAAACTAAGTAATAAATCATTAATAAATTTTGAATCTAATGAATTTCTTAAGCTACCAGGTTTACAATGCAAAGTTTTCAAGAATTAACAAAATATAATAAACTTAAGCTCTAAGTATTTATATAGTTTGTTATACATAGTTTAAAATATCAAAACAACATATTATGTATAGAATTTAAGTATGAACAGAATATATTATAAAAATTATGCATGATTATTGAGCATCACATAACTATGCATCACTTTTTTTCACTATTTTACAGTAATTTAAAAAACTGGTCAATATTTATATTTACTCTACTGTAAATTAATACTTTTACAATATTTTTCCAATTTTCAAATATTATTTTTTAATACATTATTTAACATTATTTCGACAGAAAGTGTATTAGTTACTTGTTCTTGAAGTATTAGGGGGACCGGAAAGGAATGTCGTTTCGGCTCATTTAACATTCATTAGTCTTAAAAAGTCTCTTCATTAGTCTCTTCATTAGTCCATTTCGATTCAGTTTCAATCAGGTTTTGAAAGGTTGTTTCTAACGAGGGTGAATTAATTATTGATTAAAAAATAAAAACTTGATAACAAATATTAAAATCACCGAAACAACATTACTTTCCTGACCCTCTAATATAATCTTAAAGATGTATATGAAAGAGACCAAATAATTTAGAGAGAATATAATCTTAAATATGTATATGAATGAGACCGAATAATTAAGAAAATGTAGTCTTAAATATGCATACGAATGAGAACGAATAATTTAGAGAATATAATCTTAAATACGTATATGAATGAGACCAAATAATTTAAAGAACAAAATATAAAAAATATTTAAACTCTTTTTATTATATAATAAATATCCTAAATTTTAGACACATTGTAAATGGATTTGTTTTAGACAAAATTTCCTACATTAAACGGTAGTTTTCTTCAGTAATCAAGAGAAAGGTAGTCCTGGCTTTCTGAAATTTAATTTTCCCCATTCTTAAGTAAATATTCTCCCGTGTACCCTGTCTCCTCGTGCAAACTATAAAATTAGCGTTATTGTGGATCTTGGGCTCTAGATGCCCTAAATTTAATTAGTTTGACAGGAAAAGGGGAAACCTTTGGAGTTGGATCTGCAATGTTCCGACATTGTACTTTATTTATTGGGATATTTTCAAAGGTTTCCCAATTCTTTCCTATATTTTCAATTAAGTAACCGAACCGTTTTTGAAAGAGTTTGATAAAAAAAAATTGCATTTATGCAGAAAATGAAGTTTTAAAAAGTAAATATACTTAAAACAAAAATTAAACCAATATTTGGAGAAATTAGGTATCAAAATGTACTCTATAGTTTAAAACGAAAGTAAAGCAATATTGTGAGAAAATTATATATATTTCAAAATAAATATACTCTATAATAAAAATAAACCCAATATAGCGAGAAATTAGGTATATATCGAAATGTACTCTATAGTTTAAAACGAAAGTAAAGCAATAATGTGAGGAAATTATATATATTTCAAAATAAATATACTCTATAATAAAAATAAACCCAAGATAGCGAGAAATTATGTATGTATCAAAATGTACTTTATAGTTTAAAACGAAAGTAAAGCAATATTGTGAGGAAATTATATATATTTCAAAATAAATATACTCTATAATAAAAATAAACCCAATATAGCGAGAAATTATGTATGTATCAAAATGTACTCTATAGTTTAAAACGAAAGTAAAGCAATAATGTGAGGAAATTATATATATTTCAAAATAAATATACTCTATAATAAAAATAAACCCAATATAGCGAGAAATTAGGTATATATCGAAATGTACTCTATAGTTTAAAACGAAAGTAAAGCAATAATGTGAGGAAATTATATATATTTCAAAATAAATATACTCTATAATAAAAATAAACCCAATATAGCGAGAAGTTATGTATGTATCAAAATGTACTCTATAGTTTAAAACGAAAGTAAAGCAATAATGTGAGGATATTATATATATTTCAAAACAAATATACTCTATAATAAAAATAAACCCAATATAGCGAGAAATTAGGTATATATCAAAATGTACTCTATAGTTTAAAACGAAAGTAAAGCAATAATGTGAGGAAATTATATATATTTCAAAACAAATATACTCTATAATAAAAATAAACCCAATATAGCGAGAAATTAGGTATATATCAAAATGTACTCTATAGTTTAAAACGAAAGTAAAGCAATAATGTGAGGCAATTATATTTCAAAACAAATATACTCTATAATAAAAATAAACCCAATATAGCGAGGAATTATGTATGTATCAAAATGTACTCCTGTGTAGGGGGCAAGAAAATGTCCTTGCATCAGAAAGGTTCAGGGTTCGAATCCCTGGCAAGGCATGGATGTGCTTTTCTTCTCTGTACTATCTGTCCTCACAGTGAGAGCGACGTTGTCCCACCTAATATTGTGCCCCTAAAAAAAAGGCCAACAAATCGACCTATATATGCCCGAATTGACGGATTTTAACACAGGCGGTCATTGGAAAAAAAAAATTAGAGTTAATTTTATCAAAATCGTTACCAAAGCGTTGCGGTAAAAATCAAGCTTTTTGGTTTTTCCATAGAGCCAGAAGCAGAATAAATTCTACCATATTTTGGTTGTTTTGACCATATGTTTTTCTTAGTGTAGGAATAAGTCAATTTTTGGTTAATAGCAATTTTTGTAAGATGTACATAGTTTTTTTTTTTTAATATTTACAATTATGCATTTTAAGAATCACAATTTGAGGTTGAAATAATCAAGAGAAATTTAATTAGCTAAAGACACACAGAGACACTTTTTTTTGAAAGTGAAATACGTAAATTTCTAACGACCTAAGGCAAAACAAATTTATATTAGCTTTTGCAAATTACTGTGTTCCTTTGAAATAATCGGTCGTGAGGCAACGCTGTCTGAGAATAAATTTGTGCTTGAGCATACACAATATGACTTGTCATATTTTGCGCCATTTCATATATCAAAGTAATTTATCGGACTTCTTTAAGCATTCTTTCACAAACTCTACTGTTTAAGTTAAGTTTCCGATATCAATTAACTCCGTCTGTACGAATTATACAAATAAAATAATTGTTATTAAAGAAAATAATGAAAAAAAAATTTTTTTTTTTTAAATCTCAACATGATTGCTGCTATATGAAATATTATGCACCGACCACAGTGTCGTAGTGAAATATCCTCAGCGGTGGACGGATCATGGAATAGAGTCCCATTGCCGTCAGGCTAACCGTGGGAGGTTCTCGTGGTCTTCCTCTCCATACGGGTTAGCTGCATCATAAAGTTCTCCACGAGGGCAAAATTCTCACAATACTTGGTTCAGGAGTTCCCTTGTCTTCTGGATTGGGTTCAAAATTACAAGGCTACGTAGTTGAACATTAGTTGTCATAAACCCAAAAATTGGGTCTGCTGTTCAACGACGGCTATAATTATAATTTTATATGAAATATCAAGACCGATATCAAGAAAGAAGTACAAAATGTGAAGAAATAACTATCTTACATACCTCATATTTACCATGAATACCATGAGTTGTGATTATTAATATAATTAATTATTTGTGTACTTACATATCTACATTTAATTATTATTTTTTGCACAAAAATATTCGGTAAAATCCTAAAATAGCCAACTTCTTGGCGACTTTTTGAAATCTTGCTATGTTGGCGATTAATTCTGGGATCAGCGCTGCTTTTTTGACTATTAAAAATTAATTTAAATTATTACAAATTTATTAAAATATTTTTTTAAGGAATTAAAAATAACTTACCTTTAATATATATAATAATCTTCTAATTTAATTTAAATTATATAATAATCTAATTATATAATAATCTTATATAAAGTTATATAATAATATGGTTTGGCGAGATTTCAAAAAATCACCACGAAGTGGGTTATTCAAGGATCCACTCAAATATCCATTTACCTCTACAGCTAATGTGTACGAAAATGTTGACTTCAATTTCCTCTTGTTTTTATTTCTTACAAAATATTAATATTTAAAATAGCATAAGTCAGTTTGAAGCTAAAAAGTCGTTTAATATTTTACGATTTCTATAATCATTATTACAGTTTAAAAATTAATTACAATTCGCGATCGCAACACTCGATACTCCATCTAGCGGGAGACTGTAAATATCGGGCATTAGTTCCCACATAACCATTGGCAATGACGGACGCCATTTTCTTAGCATCAAAAAAGAACCAAAATTTCCCTAAAGAAAAGGTAAAACTTCTTGAAAAAACTAATCAGAACATGCCAAGCATTTGAAGAACAACTTCTCAATAATTTTTACTTTTCTATTACCAACAACATAACATGATTTGTTGTTCACTTGCTGTTACAGATCTGTGTATTGCGGTAAAATAATTTTTCTGTCTTCAATTCATTACAAGTTAAAATGAAGTCAGCATTGCTTTCGTCATTCCAATAAATAAATGTGTTCCAATGAATTCCATACAGAACTGTAATAGTTATAGAATATTCTTCTTCTTCATAGAATAGTATATATTTCTGTTTCTACATAATTCAGAAAACAACAATAAGGATTAATCCGAATTACTTGAAAAAGTATCTTTTGTGCTGATTATAAATAAATTTTTTATCGTTTTCTTGGTAAGTGTTTTTTAGTTTTGAAAGAATTTCAACTAGAATTCAGCTATTCTGTTTTCTATGTTCTTGTTCAGCTATTCTGTCAGCTATCGAGATCTTACAATTATAAAATTTTGATGTGTGGTATGTTACCTAAAAGTAAGGAAGGAATAAACTATGTATATATTATTTGAAAATAAAGTTTTCAAACAAAGAACATATCATTTTGGAATTCTCCGGACTTATAAATCAGGTAAGTGTTATGATTTTTATAATAAAAAATTTGCTTGTAAATAATTTTTTTTCTTACTTGATGATCGTTCTCTACAAAATGGTTTTTTTACGTCTGATTAAATACTATAAGAATTAAAAAAAAAAGATACAATACAAAAGTTTTTATTGAAAAATGAGGAATTTTTAAAATCGTTTTTAATCCTAAGAATTCTTTATTTTACGATTTTAGTTTATAATTTTTTGATAAAATTGTTGTCAAAATACTTTTCTTGAAAAATTAAATGGTATTAAATTATGTGTTTATGTATACTTCTTGCATATTCTAATATTTGAAGTAATATGATTCAGAAAAGTATGGAAGAAAAATTCGGTACTTACGTATTAACCACAGCTACAGATTTGGCAGATTTTTAAGTGCCGTCAATCTACACTTAAAATTTTTGGAAAAAATCTTAAAATGAAACACTTTGTTTAAAATCAAAGTAGTCAATCGGATTTCGGTGGAAAATGGGCCGATATAGAGTTTAGCATAGATTCAAAACAAACTTTTCTCTCACCTGATTCTATAGCCATTATGATAAGATTCAAAAAGAAATAACATTTCCAAATCGGACGTTTACTAAGATAAAGTTTCATGTTATGGACATTGGTACATTTTCGCTATATTTCACTCCATAAAATATTTCGCTCCTAAAAAAATAAAATTGCATCTTGTTTTGTTTTTGGCAAGTCCCAAAGACGCATTTTCGTAACACTAAAAAATGGCGACACAAAAAGAACGGTTCTTTTTGTTTTTTTGTTTCGTAAGCATTCTTTATTTTACGTTAAAATTTTAATGGGCCTTTCATGTTATACCATTAAATTTAGTAAAACTATTTCTCAGGCATTAGGTCTGAACTCTTATAAGAATATACCTATTTTTTTTCTCTTTATTTACAAATATTTTTCCGATGTGTTCTGGATGTTCCTTCTCTAAAAAAAAAAGTGATACCATTTTGTTTTCGTTTGCATAAGAAAGAAAACAAACATTTTTCTTTTTTAAATTTAATCAGCCACAATAAAGATGGAACGTTACAATGCTACATGCTACATTAAAGACGTCTCCAGTGTAACAGAATGACTGTTCATATGGAAATCGCAGGGATTCGGCACACACAACAACGCCCCCTATAGTTCGTTGCGATCGCGAATATAGATTATAAAATGTCACACAAATTGATTGACTTTTGCTAATATTTTTAATTCATTCAAATGCTAACCCTTAAATATTTCGATGTATCAAAAAATAAACTTATCTCACTTATCTAACTTATATATTTTTATATTCACCTTATTCTCGACCACGTTTCATGTTCTCCACGGTAGGAGGTAGTATTTGTAGAGGTTGTTTTAACTTCCGACATAAGATTCAGGTAGACGAATTTCTGCTGGTGTGAACCAAATTGCGTAAATCCGCATCTTAACGATCATGTTATTGCACATCAATTTAGGATAAATTCCCAAAGTACTTTTTTTATATCTTTATATGATATTTTAAAATATAAGGAACACATTTTCTCACAAAAACACGGTATAAAAATTAAATTAAGAAAAACTAAGTATTCCGAGTGTATACAAACAAATCTGGAGCGTCAAAAAAAAGAAATAGTCTCTTTAATGCTATGACGTCAGAAGAGCACCTCTAGACCTCCGGTAGCGTTTGTTTGTTTTTTGAGATAGATGGTGAATATCATTTATTTTAAATATCTCGATGTTAGAAAAAAAATTAACTTATTCCACTTATATTTTTTATTTAATTCAAAAGCTAACTCTTAAATATCTCAATGTATAAAAAAATTGAACTCATCCAAATTATATTTTTTATATATTTTGGATTTGGATTTATATAATTTGGATAAAAAAATAGACTTATACCCTTTTCAAAAACAATAGCTCGTTTTTGTTTCATAATATAGTCTATATTTCGATACAGAAATTAAAGGAATATGGTGAAAACTTTTTTCGTATGTATCAAAATGTATTGTATAGTTTGAAACAAAAATTAAACCAATAATTAGATTAATTATATATGCCTCGTTAACTCCTCTAAGTTTTTTTATAATAAATGAAAATAATTTCACGAGTTTATGGTTTAAGATAATCGCAAGATAATCATTCTTCTTTGTTATTGATGCATTCTTATATGAAGGTACATATAAATCATGTGATTAGATGTTTAAGTAACAAAGAAGTTTCAGAAATTTTTTATTGCAATTAACAATATTTATCTACACGTAAATTATAATAGTTATACTTGTAGATAAGTGTTTTAAACATTAAAAGAAAGAATAAAATGTTTCTAAACTATAATTAAAATATTAATTAAATTTTCTTCTAGCAATCAATCATTCAGACGTCAGTGCATTCAGTTACACAATTAAAAAATTCCGTAAGATGTTTTTTAAGTTCAAAACATTCAGAAAATGTTTCATAATTAGAATGAAGCAACAAAGAGGTCGATTGTGTGTAATTGTCAGATTACACAAATCTTTATCCACATATACTTGAGCCGATAGTTAACTTTACGATTCTACTTTAATATTAAAAAAAAAATCACTTAAAAATGTCATTCTAGAGTATGATGAATGACGTGTCTTTTTAATTCATTCGAAAACACGAGCGATTCTTTAAATTAATGCATTAATAAATGTCACATTAAAGCACCATTGCTAAATTTTAAAAAAAAGAACTAGTTTTTTTTATCCTATTAAATAAATACCGTGTGTTTATTTGTATTAAATTTTTTAATGGAAACCAGACTGACTAACCCATGAAAAATGTATATTTTAGCATTGTTTAACAGAAATGTGCTCTTAATTTCAACACAATAGGTTTACAAAACCTCACATTTTTAGGGTATTTATTTTTTACTATTTCATTTTTACTGGCAAATGCTAAGTTACTCTATGCTTAAATGTAGAGAAATTATCGCATTTTTTTAATGTTGAAGTATTTCTTCGTGTTTGTAAAATAGGTTCTGTTTCGAGATTATGAGCATTTTTTCTTATTCTATTCTAGTTAGAATTGACAATGATATTTATTTTATATCTGTTGAGGTTATCTTAAACTATTTTGAACTATTGTAATATTTATCTCTAAATTATGGTGTAATTTTAGCTTCTTTAATAATTTCTTTGTTATATGTAAGTAACAATCGTGATAATCATATTTAAAATAATAAGCTTACTCAAAATTACTAAAGACAAAAAAAATAAAAGTTCTGTTACTTTATTAAACTATAAAGCAATTATATAATATGACATTACCACGGAACAGTTTATGGTTTTATTGAATTACAATTTTGCAACTATAAAAAAGGTAAATTAATTATATAAATTATTAGATAAGTTGCTTTTAATTTTGTAATATATTTGTTTTTGTAAAACAGTGCATAGTCAAATAATTATGCTATTAAAATAATCATTTCAAATTGCAAAGAAATATTCGAGAAGCGTTTTTTGCGCGATTGCGACATAATTTCTATAGCGAAAATCATATGAAACAAGTTTTTATAGTAGCCTTAAATTAAATAAGAATTTAAAAAAAAAACGAGTTTGGAAAGGGAGTTGCACTGATAACCCAGCAAATGTCATGAAAAATATTCTTACAGAATCGGTAAACATATTTATGTGAAGAATTTAAAACATTATAAATAACGGAGAAAAGAATTCTCATAAAATTATTATACTGTATTATAATGATATTTCTAGTAAAAAAAGTCCCGCAGAGGACTGATCGTTAAGACACGGTTCCCAGCTGATCACCGAAGTCAAGCAACACTGACTGCGGTCAGTGTGCGGGTGGGTGACCACTTGGATCAGTCAGCGTAGGGACCGATTACGTGCGGTATTGGTCCTCGTTAAACTGTTCTACCGTAAAGTGCTCGACTTCGCATGCAGGTCGTCGGGCTACCGAAGCGGGGGTGCCATCCCCTCTGTAGAGGATCAAAATGGTGATGGCATGTCTTCGGATCATCCTCAGGGATGCTTCCCAGACCGTCGCCAATAGCCCATTGTGCAGCTCTAGTGCGACGTAAATGAACTACAACTACAACATCTAGTAAAAAAAAAAAAATCAGAATTCTGGTTTAAAAAAAACAAAAAAATTACGATATTTAAACCATTCATTTGGTAATTTTTTTATTCATATGATAGTGGCATATCAAAAATTTTGGTTTTCAAAATTATAGTTCTTATTACTACATATTTAGTAAAAAGCCGGCCAAGTGGCCGAGCGGTTAGCGTGCCTGACTGCGAAGCCATAGACTGCGGGTTCGAATCCCGCTCTGGGCATGGATATTTCTCTCTCTCTTTGTGCTGTCCTCTGTTGTGTGTGTGTATGAAGTGTGAATGTGGCCCTCCCTATAAACGGGTTTGTGGCAGTGTGGCGTGGGCAATGTTGCTCGCCTCCGTGACTTTGGTTCAGGTGCCCACTGGGTAACGCAAAATGAGCAACAATTCTGGCATAGTATATAGGCAAAAGATTCAAATTCAGTGCCTGCCATTAGAGAAAAAAAAATATTTAGTAAAAAATACAAATCTGAAAAGATAAAATTACCTAATTTTATCACATTTACCAATTTTTTTATTTCATATTATAAAACTTCGTATTAATTTTTGTTTTATATTGTAATTGTTAATCATCATAAAAGCACTTCGGTGGAAATTATTCAGCTTTATGGTGCTCCCTCAGAGCCAGAAAATACGGTAAATTTTACCACATTCTGATATTTTTGACCGTAGATTGCTTTCTTAGTGCTAATATTTATTTTCAGTTTTGATTTGATAAATTTGAATAAGACTGTTTCTGACTTAATCTTAATTGTTATAAATTAATTTCAAGGAATTATTTTTGTAAAATAAATTTTTTTTAAACTAAAAAAAAACAAAACAAATATTTTTCAATTAATAAAGTGGGAATTTTTGTTGTTGTTGTTGATATAATTCAGATTAAATGGGTTCAATATTAATTAACTACAATATTTATTACGAATACTTATTCAAGCAAACATATTCATCCAAAATTACCAAAAAGTTATCTACGTTCGAATCAAGCAGCCTTTTTAATCTTCTCCATCGATTATTGGCGAAATATTCTTGCAATAGAAAAGCTTAGAAGTAAGCTTCTTTTGCCAAAAACCTTCCTTGTTATTAGCCAATCCATCATATTCTCCACTAGAGTCTTGCTGACATTGTATAGGTTCAGAAATAAAAGCTGCTCAGTCAGTTCCGTAAGAAAAAGCGAATATTTCGCAGACAATCAACTCTATAACAAAATTTAATGTGTGTGAAAGAATTACCATGAGGTTCAGATGGCATTATTCCGCCATGAATTTTTCTTTCGCCAAAAAGGGGATTTATTTCTTTTTTATTTTTATTTGTAGATATAGTTAGGGAAACGATAAAGAAGTCGTAAGAGAAAATGATTTATTGACCATCAAGAACAGTTTTGAGTTTGGTTTGCTATCTATAAATAAAATATGTAAATTTTTTTTTCTATCTAAATGAAAAATATTTTAAATTTTTTACGTGTTCAATTTTAGTATTATGCTCGGAAAAAATTATGGTAAAATTACTGTATTGTATGTTAATATTTCTGGCAAAAAAAAAATCATTATTTTTGTAATAAAACCGAAATATAGGGAATTTAAAATACATATTTAGAACATTTTCAGCTCATACGATAACTGTTTACCGACAATTCTGGTTTTTAAAATCATATATCTTATTACAACACATTTAGTAAAAAATGCGAACCTGAAACTGATTTTGCCGAATGCTGTTGTTGTTGCCGCCGGCTATTAGGGCAGAGCCGATGCGATTGTTCTTGTTTTACAGTGGCTCCATCTATGGCCAAGAATTTGACTTCTGTCACACCCATACACCGAAATCCGTTTCATGGGGCGGGCCCATTCGCACATTCATTCATTCATCCACAGATCGTAATTTTGATCTGAACCGGAGAATGATCAATCTCTAATTTCGTACAACCAGAAGTATAATTTGTTATGGGAATATGGAAGAGATTCTGACCCAACAAATTTAACGTGCTCCAGTCACCATTCACGACACGGGGAGGACCCGGCTGACCGGATTCGAATCATTATCACAGTGCTTTGTTAAAAATTTCCAGACTTTTTAGTGTTCCTATAGATTCAGAAACACAGAATACTACCAAATATTACCAAATTTTTATCACATGTTATAAAACCATATTTTATGATTAAATTTATCAATATCATTACCAAAGGGCCTTGATAAAAATTATCGAACTTTTTGGTGTTCCCATAGAACTAGAGACACGGTAAGTTTCACCATATTCAGGTAATTTTGATCAAACTTTTTATAACAGTGTATATCTCACATTTAACAGGCATTTTTGTTTAATAGTTTCTAAGTTTTTGTGTACTATTAAAAAAATTTACTGTGCTTTTAAGATAAGATTTTTTTTTTTTTTTAATGTTTGTAATGTTAATGTATTTAAACGATAAGAAGTAGTTAAAGACGATTTATTTGACTATCGTGGTCGGTTTTATATTTGGTTTGAAAGCTAATTAAATATTCCACTACTCCTAATCATTTTTTGTCGTATTTAATATTATAAATTTTTACCGTAATCCATGTTATAATTCTTTTTACTAATCTCAGCATTACGATTCAGTAAAAAAACTGTCATTTATATTTTATTTAAAAAAATTTCTTCTTCGATTTAAAACATATTTACGGAGTTACTTGATTTAAAAACTTTATTCGCTTCAAAAATATACAAATTGGTAATAACAGTCGTCATGTTTCAAGCATTCTATGGTAGGCACTCATTTTTAAGACTTGCCTGGCATAAATGAGAAGAAACAAAATTGATTTAAGTGAGTAAAAATGCATTTTACCCTAATTCACCCCTCTCGGCAACTGTGGTCTCACTTGTTTTGTTTTACATTTTTTTCACTGTCAGTTTCTTTGGTTACTTCTAGTTTCGTTTCTCACTTTTCTTTTTCCATTTTCCGTTGGAAACTTTATGTTTTGTATTTAAAATCACTTTTATTTCTACTCATTCACACCTGGTGAGTCTTGAAAACGGGCGCCTATTTTTGGGCGTTTGTAATATGCCGACTGTTATTTCCACTCTGTGAAATTTTGAAGAAAATAAAGTTTTTAAACAAGTAATATCTTACCGCCTCAATTTTGTGGGATTATTTACTTAAGAAATTTAGTGTATTATTTTGTCAATTAAAATTTTGTCCTAAGAAATTTTTCTTTCAATCAGTAATGAAATCAGTTCAGTTGGTTCCCTTAGAAGATGCGAATAAATCACAGGCACTAACTTTTACGCAAAATCTTCTTCTTCCGCAAAATGTAATGATGATAAGGAATTATACCTTTGAATGTTTTGTTGAAAATCAAGCTCTAAGATTTTGTAGCAAATACAGCCTGCAAAGCCATGCATTTATTAACATTTAATTCAATTTCGATGTGTCACAGGCTAAATAAGTAAATTGGCCATAATGGCCGCCGTTATTTTCCAATTGTGAAACTCCCTTTACTTTGTAATCATAGTTTTCATGGTTATTGTGAGGCCAAATATCATTAGGCTAATTAGAAAAAATACATTCATTGCTCAATTAATTTGATTCATTTCTTGCAAATGGAGATACGATTACGTAAAAAAACTTTGTATTAAATTTCATCGAGGGTTTATTGCAAAAGGCCTAGTATTTTGATAAACAAATACAGTACATTTTACAGTTGCTCATAATTTTTAAATCTATAAGAACATAAAAAAACAGATTTTTTGACTATCTAGGCAATTTTAATGTGCCTCATAATTTTCATAAATTTAAACATTTATCAGAGAATATCTAAATAAGTGTTTTTTGAACTTATACGCAAGAAATTTTTTTAGCCATTTGAAATTAATTTTTATTAACGTTTAGTATCCTGTTAGTTATTAAAAATATTAATTGATAATCAAATTTAATTTTTTCGGTTTGTTAACTAAATTAAAGTAATCAAAATAAAAGTAAATATTAATAAAGTAATTTTATTATAAAAATAACTTTAACTATAATTAAAGTAATTTTTATACTTAAAGTAATTATTTTTCATACCGTTAAACATTTTAACCATAAAAATGTAAATATGTACTTAGCTTATAAACTTAGATAAACTTAGAGTCAAAAATGATTTATTGATTTTTAAATTTATTTTAATTTTAATTTTAATCCGAATAAAAATAGTTATTTTTGGATAGATTAATAATTAAATGCGTTACAATAAATAAAGCTATATTTTTTAAGGCTATACACTATTATCAGAAATTTTTATTTCATTAGTTTAGCAATATTTACCATTATTAAACATTATTTCTGTTGTCAATATCATTTGAAATGCAAGTAATATACATATTTTTCTTTGTAAATTAAATAAAAATATTGTTAATTTTTAATATTTTAAAAAATGTATCAAAACAAGCAGTTCTTGGACCACTTAGTTTTTGCTTTCATTTCTTTTTATTTACTAATTCAAAATTGAGGTATTACCAAAATATATCACAATAATATATCAGGGGTGAAAAATAAACAAAACTTTACACTATTTTACATTTCAAATTTGTTGAATTCCTAATTCTTCACCAGCTTAGTTTGATATTTGGATGAAAATAAAACAGGGAAGCAAAGTTTTTGTTACATTTATGCAAATACTAAATCTTATCTAATTTGGATGTGGGGATTTCAAGTCTTAAATTTTTTTTCTCCTAAACTATAGATTTATTTTTAAAATGACATATTTAGTCTAATTTTTAAGGAAACGTACCAGTTTATGAACATTATATATAACAGGGGTCACGTTAATGTTGCAACTAACTTCTCGGTTACTTTTTTCAGTTTTTTTTTTTAAAAAAAACTGCAGTTTGAGGATAGAAAGCGATTGCAGATTAGAAATCAGCAATGCGAAAGTATCTAAAATCTGTTAAAAAATATCATGCTACATAAAACAATAAATAAATAAACAATAAAAAAATAAAAAATTTATCCTGGGTAATTTGATAGAGAGAAGTGTAGATGCAATAAAATAGTTATTTATTCAAATATATTTCCTAAATTATGGCACAATGGTTCTTAAAACGTTACACTGCTTACGTAAATTGTGCTAATTTTTAAGCAATTTATTATAATAAAAATCTCTTATGTTTAAATCTAATTTTAGGCAAGCAAATTTAAGAGAAATATATTTATTGCCATTTCCTCCTACCTGATTCTATGAATTTTCACCCAAATTCATTGAATGAACCAGAGAGATGTAATGTTTATCCTTACTTAGAGAAAACGAAAATGAACTTCATTAAAATTACATCATCATAATTAAAACTGAGCTCTGATTTATCATTATGAGGCCTGAATTTCTACTCTGTAGTTCTTCATTTTTCTAAACAAAGACTCGGATATTTTTAGAAAAATGGACTCTAAGAGATGGAAAGGATTTCATTATTAAGTATACAAGGTGAGCTCATTGATTGAGATATTAATTTTATTTCCCTAATGAGCTCAAACATTTTTAATGATACTTTTCCTCTTATATGTACGCCAAGTCAGCAGCGCTATCTGTTGAAAAACTTAGGAACTAATTTTAAAATTTAGTGAGAATAAATGATCAGGTTTACTAAGGAGAGCGTAACGAAATTTACTCTTCTATCTATTTATGCTTTTGGTGACGTTATTTTTTAAATCACTGTTATTTTCGATGCCCAAATTTGATACGAAGTGTTGTGTTCTATAAGTTTTAGTCCTTTATGGGATCAAAAATTGTTTCAAATAAAATTGATATGAGGAACTACGTACCTGGTAATAAGGAGATGTAACTAGCGAAAGGGAATTGTAAACTGCGTATAAGGAGAAAGGAAAAAAAAAGGAAAAAAAATGGGATTTAATAGTGATTTAGTTTTTAATACTTTTATAATATCTATGTATTACATTTTTTATTATATATTATATAACGATATTTACCTCATCAAATATTAAGCATAATAAACATTATTTATGTACTTAATATATTTATTATAAGAAATGCAAAATAAAAATAAGGAAATTCAATTTTCTAATTTTCTTTACGTAAAATAAAAAAAACACGTTTTCTTATGTTAAAATTAGCTTAAAGCTTCCCAAATAGCAGTATAAAATCCATTTTAATGTCAGCAACAACCTTTATCACAAAGCCAAACAATGTTTATTAATGATTAGCAAATATACCATGCAAACTTGAAACTAAGTTAAATTTAACTATGCTAGATTACGGTCTTTGACGTTCGCCTTTAGTTTGCATAAAAAAAAAACTTTTAATATCGAGATTAAATAAGATTTTAAAAAAGGCAAGAAAAACCTTCAGAAATCGAGATGAATCATCATACGCAAATCAAGATTAGAAAGTGTTCTTATACCGAAGATAAATTCACCTTCTCAAGGTTTATTGACGATTTAATGACCTTCTCAAAAACAAAGTTTGCTTGCTAAGGTTTTATATACTTTCTTTAACAGTTTAAAAATGAAGGTTGTCCTGATCATTTAGTTTTCAACCCAAACAAAATGTTGCATTTGAGAGCCTGGAAAAAGCTAGAATGAAAAGATAGAAGCAAAAACAAGGTTTTCTGTACATGGAAATAAAAACTAGAAAATGCGATTTTTTGTAAAAGTTGTCATGTTTTTATATAACCGTTAAGAAAACAAGCTTTGCATACAAATATTTCTACCAAGTATAAAAAAAGGTTTAATTAATAAACCTTTATTTGCCAATCAAGTAAAAATGAAATTACATCGCTTACTATAAAGTTGTCTGTTATCTGGGTTTTATACATGTATACATAAAAAGAGAATTTTCTCTAGAAATTCCAATCGTTAATTAAATTAATCTATAATGGAAAAAAATGTCAACGCCAAATTCAGAAATAAACTATTTTATTTTTTTTCCATATCAAGATTGCTTCAAAAAGTCAAGAAAAACTTCCAACCACACCTTTCTCTTTGTTCTTTTTTTAATTAATTTGACGAAAATTTTAGTTTCCAGATGAAAAGAGACATTTAATCAAAAAGAAGTAAGGTATCTAAATAAGCTTAAAAATAATCCGGAACTCCCAATGTCACGAATCTTACTCTTTTTTAAAGAAATAGCTGTCATGGTAGTTGAGAGGTTAAAGAAAAAGAATGTTTTTTTTGTCGCCAAAAAGGGTTCCATCTCATAAAAATTGAATTTATTCCCATCGTAACTTCCGCTATGAACTGCTTTAAAAAAAGCACAGGACTTCTGCACGCCAAGGGAATTTTATTGCTTTAACGGTGTTGGCTACGTAGATTAGTCTGGTAGAGGCAGAAGTTGATGTAATTTAATTCAACTAATTTATTTGCAGGCAAACTCTGAACAAGTTAGAGAGTGGCTAAGAAATAAAAATGTTGAATTATTTTTTAAAGGAACAAAATCTGTTGTACATTCGTTCGATGTTGGAGTAGTTATTGATTTTCTAAAATACTCACCTGCCAAATTTTATTTCTAAATTAGTTATAAGACATGTATTCCATTAAAAAATGGAACAATTAAATTTCGTCACTTTTAATTATCAATAAAAGAGTAAGGCTATACGAAGGAGATAAAATTTAATAAAATTACCGAACTGTATGCAAGACATTTTTGGGGGAAAAACATAATTCTGGTAGGTAATAAAACAAAAATATACGGCATTCAAATCATTCATATGGTAACAGTTTCCTTTAATATAATAACTGTTTACCGAACTATACTTCCTATTACCACATATTTAGTAAAAATACGAAACTGAAAAGTTAACTTAACCGAATAAATGGTTTTTATGCCATGAAAAAAATTACCAAATTTAACTACATTTACCAAATTTTACCAAATATCATATTTTATTGTTAATTTTGCCAAAATCGGTAATTATTAATTTTTGGTGTTCCCAGGAGCCAAAAACAAAGTAAATGTTAGTAGTTTTGACCTTACCTTTTTATCTCATTGTACTATCATTGTATTAATCGGTGTATAAGGAAAACATTGCCGTCTGCAATTTAAAGATGTATACATTATTATACATGTATTATGTATACATTCTTATACATTATTCAAGGTACGTACAATGACAAGTAAAGCTTGGTAGTGTTTTTAATTTAAATACTGCTTCCAAGGCAATAAACATTTGATAAATAATAAACTGACAAGATGAAAACTATTGTTTAAAAATATTAAATAGCCTCACAGAGAAAGGTAAATTTATAAGTCTGTTAAAATTAAAAATGATTCAATGAAAAACCTTTTAAAGGTGTGAAATTGATAAAACTTCTCATGATTCGATTTTGATTACTGTTTAAAGTAAACAAATTCTAGTAATTAATTAAAATATGCATACTAGTATAAGCTGTTAAAATGATTATTAAATCTCCTTATTTTTCTAATCATTTAAAATTACGTTTATTTTGTATTTATCTTTATTTATGAATGAATTCGCTTATTTTATGATATTGTAGAAAATAGGATATATTGAGAATGAGTTATTGATTATTATTTTTATGGTATATTGAGACGAGTGTAATATAGTAACGAAACACATTTTTTTCAGATATTAAATTTTCTTACTTTAAATTGTCCCTTTGTATTGTTTCCAGATAGGTATGTTAAGAGTTATTCCAACTAGATAACTAGATAAGAAATCAATTCCTAGAAACATCCCTCTGACCACATGGAAAGTGCGAAATTTTAAATAAAAAAAATTGTTATGAGAAGATTTTAATTAGAATTTTACTGTTATTAAAGTTACTAGAGTAAGTTTAATTAGTTGTAATGCTTTAAAAGATTTAAAGAAAAATAATGATACAGTAATAAGCAAGGCCATTTACAAAAATAAAAATTTTTCTCATCAAAATCCTTCTAACTTTTGCTATTCTATAAAAGTACTTTAAAAGTTTCAGGTATTTTCAATAGATGGCGACACAATAGAACTGCAAATCAAGAGATATTAACAATTTTTTTTAATATTTTGTTTAGATGACCTATTTTGTCCGAGGACATGGGATGGCTGGCAGTGTTGGCCCGACACTCTGGCTGGAGAGTTCGCTTCCAGTACCTGTCAAGAACATGTATACTTTAGGAGCGAACCATCTACTTGTCCCAGTAAGTATTATATTTTCATAATATTCGGAACAAAATTCCAAGAATTTTTATTTTATTTTGTTATCAGTCATGTTAATTCTCCAGATGACAACCAAAACAGTATGGAAATGAATGAGCAATACCCGAATCCTACCACGTGATTCCTACCACGTGAATCCTACCACGTGACGGTAATAAAAATGCGCGGGTAACAATGGTAAACTACGGCATCATCATTAGATTTTGATATCTAGTAAGAACATCTAGTAAGATTTTTTTTCATTGTACGTTACGTTTCTCCTGAAAGTTGCTCCTTGCCCACGGTGTCCGAATTTTCGGACTACGGTTCAGAAGTTATAAGACGCACCAGTCCACTAATTCCTTTTTTTTTATACTGCCATAGATATATTTACTAATTTAAAATACCATAGTTACAACTTAAATTTTATTTTTGTGTTATTTAAAAGATACTGAAATTTTACGGAACTTTCAGTGGTAGTTATCAAATAATTATATGCATATATAAGACGTATTTATACAAATGTAACAGTAAAAAATAGTTTTGGATAGTTGAAAAAATATAAATATTTTTTTTTAAAATCCTTGATGGGAAAATAAACAATTAAATGTAATGAAATTCAATTTTGAGAATACCAAAATTAGTTCCACCCCAGTCACCTCAAATCATCTTGATGCCCTGGAATCTTGTTATATTCATGTTAATGATGATTCTCTTGTTAACTACATTAGTTCTTCACCACATTGCCATAGCACATGGCAATGCATTTTACACAGATTTGCTCTTCTTAGACACTGTAGCTTTTCTTGCTCTTTTTTTCATTATTTTTTCTGTCTCGTCTATTGGGGTTTTGTCTCGTCTATTGGGCTATCACCTTATTTATCTATTTTCTTTGGCAACCTTACGTTTTATATTTCAATCACTTTTGTTTCTTCTCATTCACAACTGGCTAGTCTTGAAAATAGGCGCCTATTTTTGAGCGCTTAATGCATTTCAACTGCAAATTTGCATATTTTTGACGCCAATGAAGTTTTTATCCAAGTAATTAAATATACAGTGAAAATTTTTCTTTTAATAGTTCTTTAAAAGCCAAATAACCACATTTAATTTGAATTTAAAGTTAATAAAAATATCATAATCTATTCCCATTACAGATTTTAAATACTTTTTGACGTTAAATATTTTCCAGAACAGATAAAATATTCAAAACCATTTGGAAGGAACATTCCGTAGTCTTAATTACTGAATAATAAACTTTGTGCCTCGTGGACTATTAATGGCAGATTTTTATTGTTCTTCAATTACAGATCGAAACATAGTTTCAAAGTTTTAATTAATGGGGAAATTCCAGTCATATGTTTATTAAAAATGTTTGCATAAACTCGTTTACCTCATTAATTTTCTTTCTAAAAACTGTTTCGAAAGGCAAATTTATGTTAATGAATTTCATTTTTATACAGTTTTAACAAATACTATCAATATAAATGATAACGGAGAAGAAAATAATTAAATATTTTGAGAAATATTTTCTTAAAATAGATGTTGTTGGTTTAGTTTGATTATTGTTTTGGTTAAATGGTTTACTGTAATAAACTAATCATTCATTGTCATATGCCAAATATCGAATTAAATTTTCCATAACAGATTAAAAATAAATCATAATAAAAAGCAAGATAAAATCAAATGTAAAGAAGAGAAATGTCCTCGAATTATTATCACTAATTTCGAAGTTAATGGTGGACTTTTACACTGAGGGAAATAGTATGACCTATAATACCAGAATACGGTAATATTTACCTTGTTTTTGACTCTATGGGAACATAAAAGAAGCTTGGTAGTTCTTACCGAAGTGCTTTGCTGATGATTTTCGAAAAAATTAAAAATAAAATATGGCTTTAAAATGTGTTATGAAATTTGGAAAATGTGGTAAAATTCGTTAATTTTAGCATGATACTTAAGAGCATGGCATAAAAACCATTAGGTTGAATTTACTTTTCAGTTTTGTGATTTTTTTGTTAGAACTATGATATTGAAAACTAAAATTTCCGGGAAACCGTTACCATATGGGGTGAAAAATTACCAAATGAATGTTTTAAATGCCGTATATTTCAGTTTTTATTTTAAATTTATTTTTACTAGAAATGGTTACGGTTAGGTGCTTACGGGGATTTTACTAAAATTCTTTTTTCTGTATAGTCTTATTTTATTAATTATTTAGTGTAGTCTTATATTGGTAAATTATTTTCGTATCACATGCCCTCCTTGCCGGTATGGTGGATTTAGCTTTTACGACTTGTTTTGGATTTTCATACGTCGCGATATTGGCAGTGTTTTAAATCGGATTGGGATCACTGATTTTTTTAAGGATGCTGGATTTCTGATAGCACTTAAGAATCTTAGTGGCAAAAGTGAACCTTGTCGGGATCATTAACGTACCCAGAGGCTATACCCAATTCAAAATTTTTTATGGTCCCATCAACACATTTTGATGGTTTCTGTGCGATTCATGATGGTTCAACATTATTTGAAGATCATCCTCATCCAACATTTTCCATTATACGTTTATGATTTTCGATATACCAACAAACTTACATCATTCCATGATGGAAAATGCTACTTTAACACTATTATGGTTAACAATCAAGAAAAGTTTGATTCTCACGAACCAACAATCCAAGATGATTCGTGATGGTCCATGATGGTTCCAAGTATACAATTCCATGAGGGTTTAATGTAAATTATTGTAGGTTCTCAGGAATATACCATCAAAATTTTTTTTGTTGTTGGATCATCATAAATCAGTCCGAATTCCTACATTGGGGTAATGGTTATTTATGTTGGTTATTATCAAAAATATAATGGTTCGTGATGGAATTATGGGTGGTTGCCATCAAGATTATGTTGGTCCATTATTGGAAAACCATCAAAAATTTTGACTTGGGTAAGCTTAGATGTTTAAAATTGTTTTAAAATTGTCGATTCGCTTTAATTAAAAATCAACTGTGTTTGAGGTAATTCTACATGGAGGGTACACTTCTAAAAAAATTATGGCTCATCATTTTTTTTCATTTATTGCAAGAAATAAATTTAGGAGTTGCTTTTTTTTATAGTTCTCGTTAGGAATCAAGTGAGTGTACAGAAGCTCGTAAATTCTTGGTACCTTAAGTTTCCTCACAACTCCGTTCTCCGCCAAAACGGACTCAAACTTGAAACACTTAATCATCAATCCAGATACCTAGAAGAGATCAATATTTGGAATCCTCTCTAATGTAGTGTCCAACTTAGATACCTAGAAGTGATCAATATTTGGAATCCGCTTGTAGTGTCCTGCTTAGATAACTAGAAGAGATCAATATTTGGAATCCTATCTAATGTAGTGTCCAACTTAGATACCTAGAAGAGATCAATATTTGGAATCCTCTCTAATGTAGTGTCCAACTTAGATACCTAGAAGAGATCAATATTTGGAATCCGCTCTAATATAATGTCCTCGGAGCCGGAAAAGTACAAGTTAAGCGGTTGGGATGCGCGGGGCGAATATCAGTTAATTACTGCCAGTATTTGTCCTTCGATCTAAACTGTGGTAGTGAGTGCACCAGTATTATTTCCGAATAATCTTTAGAAATGAAATGCTGGCAGTTTTTGGTTGCCCATCAAAATAATAGTTCTAGCGTAACGCAAACAAAAAAATGGAGAATAAACTCATTTTAATAGAAATTATAGAACTAAATGTCAATATTGTAGCATAGCACATTATGTGATTTTGGTTCCAAAATCAAATTTTTCAGAACTTCCTCGCTATTTTTTTTGATGGGTTTCAGTAAGTTAATTTCAAAATATGAAATTGAAATAGTTTTGTAGATTGGGCAAAATTACATCATTTTGAATACAGTTATAAATTTCTTTCTAAAAAAAAGGAAAAATGCATTTATTGTTTTTAAATTATAAAGTTTATAGAACTTTGGCAGTATACTTAAAACTGCAAACTTAAGTCAAGAGTGATTTTTATGCAAAAATACAAACAATTATTATTTTATTATTTATTTATTATACTATATATAAAATTTACAAAACATGTATACATAGCACAATGAAGTGAATTTGTATGCGAAAATTACAATTATTAAAAGAAATAGTTTAAATAGTTAACTAGGTAAAAGCTTTTTAAAAAAATGTTTTTCTTTCATTTGTATTACACTTGAATTCCTAACCCTTAATCTTTAAAAAACATTTAGGGAAACTTAACCGGGAAGCTTTTAAAAACCTGAACCTTTTTTTTTCATTTTTAGTACTTTTAACAGTATGCCCAATTTTGAATATTTTACATAAAAAATAAGTAAGTTTTAACTCTCAGAAACGAAAAAAATACATTACTTTTTGTATGATTTTCTTATAAACTATATAATTTTCAGTCGCTAAAAATAATTTAAATTCCTTTGAAATTTGTAAGTTGTAACTTAAATCTACTTAATCAGTAGATTGAAGTCTAACCAGTACTTAATTAGTAAGCTTAAATCAGTAAAAGTTGATAATAATTCATGAAGAATTTCTATTTTCTCAAAAAAGTTAAATTATTTTTTTAAATTCGTTTTTCTAAAATCGCGCAAGAATTTTTTTATTAACTTTGTCAGTTACTTCAGTTTAGCAAAAAACAAAAAAATAATTATAAAAATGAAAATAAAACTTAACCACGTTAAAACCGAGTATTGAAAGAAATTATTTTAGCGGAAAATATTCGCTGGGAAAAAAAGCTTCAGTCCCTTGATGTTTTTATCAATTTTAACTTACATTACCTTTAAACTTTTTGACTAAAGAAAATTTATTATCTTATTAAGTAACCTCAAATATATTGAAAGTGAAAAACTGCTGCTCATTTGAGCAAAATGTACGGGAAGTTTTCTTTTATACTTCAGTAAGTGAAGTTAAAAATTATCAGTAAGTATAAAAAAAAAAAAAAAAATATGTATTTTAAATAAATTTATTGACATGTTTAGAGGTAGATCTTTAATAATAGTTTTTAAAATGCTATTTTTTATCAAACAGAAGTGAGTTTTAGAAAATCTTTAAGTAAAATATTTCCACTAAATAGATTTTGCTTAATAAATGTTTTATTAAATGAAGGTTTTGATTTATATATATTTTGTAACAAAAATTTTAAAATTTTGAAAATTTTTGGTTGAAAAAAAGGAAGAATATAACTTTTCTGCGTTGCATTTGTGTTTTTAGGCAGAAAATTGCATAATACTTGTTTGTTTTTTTTAAATTGATATTCTTTTTTCCGTTTTAACAACTCCTCAAAATTATATTTTTTTACCAGTATAATTTGCTAAAAAATGTAATTTTTTTTTTTTTTGAAAAATCAGATAGTTCGAGCCCTTTTTTTTTGTGAAGATGAAATTTTGGAAACTCAAAAATTCCCTTTAGAGCACATTGCTTTTTAAAGATTTAGATAACCTGTAAGATTTTGTAAGGAATAATTAAGTAGCATAAGAAGATTTTAAAAGAAAATTACATCCTATTAATTTAGCAATTCGAAATAATTTTGATCATTGATCTAAAAATTAAATATTCTTTTTTATTCTATATATTTTATTTTTTGTAGAAATGCTCTTTAATTTAAAAAATTTTACGAAAGAGAACTTTAGACTAGAAACTTTGAGATTTGCAGGATTTGCAAAATGTAAAAACAGCACTAATCTTAATTTTGACCAGGTAAATCTGGTCCATCTTGACCAAACTATTAGTAAAAAAAAAATTTAAAAAAAAAAAAACAGTTTCTGTCTGTTTCTGTCTTGCTTAAAAAAAGCCTAATGCAAAAATGATTAGGAGAAAAGTGTTAATTGTTTTTAAATGTTTTTGTTTCAGTCCTATGCGGGTATTCAAGCTTGACTCTTTTCTTCGACCTTAGCCTTAGCCATCATATTGCATTTACTGATGAAAGAGTTAATTAAAATGTTGGGCGTTGTGAAAGCTAGACGGAGAAAAAATTTTGGTAAAATTACCGTACTGTATGGTAATGACTTTTCTGAAAGAAAAAAAAAATTCTGGTATTAAAAACGAAAATTGATGTAAATAAACCATTCATTTGATAATATTTCCAGTCATATGATAACAGTTTACCGTGAAATCCAGTTTTCAAAATTATAGTTCTTATTACCAAACACTTAGCAAACAAAATGATATACAGGAGAGTAAATTTAACTGAATAAATGGTATTTACGCCAGGCTCTAAAGTATCCTGAAAAAAATATACCGCATTTACCTAATTTTATCCCACATTATAAAACGTTTTTTTGTTAATTTTATTTCGGTAAAAATTATCAAGGTTTTTACCATTCTCATAGAGTCAGAAACATGGAAAATTTTACTTTATTCTGGTAGTTTTGACGATGTCTTTTCTCTTGGTGTAGTTCAACTGTATGATACCACACAAAAATAAACACAAAATAGTCTTAAGCCTAATAAAGTTTTTTTTCTTTGGTCGAGGTGAGTTCTAAAGTAATTAAAATAAAAAGAAAGAAAAATAGATACAAAATTAGATCCAAGATAAAAAAAGAATTCACAAATAAACATTTTTGTCAATAAAAATATGCATATCCAGTCGAGTAAAAGTAATGTTCTGAAAAAATTTAAAAAATATGAAACTTTTTTTCTCTACTGCTTCAAAACTGTTTGATTCTCTGCTCAACTGCTTTAAAGGTAAGAAAGAGCCAAATCTTATGAGAGTTTAAGAGGTGTCTCCATATTCAATATACCAGCACACATTTCTGAAATTAGTTTGAAATGCCAAAATTTGATGCCAGGTTTATGGTTTTTCAGAGTACGCTGTCAAAAAATGTTGGGAAAATGGATCCTGGTATGTCAACTCTTGGAATAACGAATGGAGTAACTACAGTGGATGTGGACGCGTAGAGGTAACTTTTTTGACAACTATTATGCTTCCTACTTGTGGAAGCCTACTTTTTTTAATTGTTATGCCTTTTGCGTGCATATTCAGAACTTTTTACGACTATTATACTTTTTGCGTGTAAAGACAGTACTTTTTGCGATTTTTATACTATTTACGTATGAAGAAAGCACGTATTACTATTATTATATTTTTTACGTGTAGATGTAGATCTTGCGTGGAAAGATATAAAACATTTTTTGCTACTGTTTACGCATAAAGGTAGTACTGTTTATTCACTAGTTCATAAAATATTCACTACACAAAAAGGATGACCGCAACCTTAGACGAATATTACTTTATTTTTCGGAGATTGCTTCACTCCTTACGCATAGCTCTCACATAGGCTCACTGCCTTCTCCTTACGCTAATAAATTTCTCTCTAGGGGGCGCTGCAACACAATACTCTCTCTAACACTGAACAAGTGCATTTTACGACTGTTATACTTTTTGCGTATAGATTTAGAACTTGATGCATAGAATATTTTATGATTATTATACTATTTACGTGTTGAGGCAGTACTTTTAATCGATTATTATATCATTTACGTATGAAGAAAGCACGTATTACTATTATTATATTTTTTACGTGTATTATAGATCTTACGTGGAAAGATATAAAACATTTTATGATACTTTTTACGCATAAAGTTAGTGCGTTTTACGATTGTTTTACTTTTTACGTGTAGATCTAGAATTTTTTTGATATAATTTTTACGCGTAGAGGAATAAAAAATTTTATGATTAGTATACTATTTATTATGATTAGTATACTATTACAACCTATTCAGGTAATATTTTCTACTTGTAGGGGATATTCTTTATACCATTTAGATGTAGTATTTCTATAATAATTATACTGCTTACTATGATGTCAATATTTACGCGATCTATAGTGTTGCCAATTTAATTTTTATTCTACTCATATAATTTCAAAATTATTTTAGTGTAAAACTATGAATATATAGTGGAGAAAAATTAAAGCAAATTTTTCAGAGTCATGTACACTGTTAAATGTATCGAAAAAATTGGTTAAATAACAATTTATTTATTTTACCATATCCAAACAAAACAGTCAAATAATCATAAATAAGATGATATTCAAATTGTTAACTATGAGAGAAATTGTATTTTAACTTCTTTCACCTAATACGGTTAGATAACCAGAATTTTATCACACCAACTTAGCCCGTCTAACGGAACCACTTAGCTCAGTGAAGCTGGGTGTCTATTATAGCCGAGAGGTCAATCTTATGACCGACAGACAGAACGGGTGTCAGAGTCCGCGGTATGACACCACATTTTCTCGTCTGTTCTTGTCAACACATGAAGAGTTTTCTATGCCCTGCACTCTTCGATTAGGTACCCTAGACCATTAGAATACGATGCTCTCATTCACTCATAGATGGCAGCAGCATAAAGCTTCTTTACACAAAAGTATTTCCCATTTCTTACGATAAGTGATACAACAGGATTAACTAATTAAATAATCGGATAATCATGTTGTAATTCCACTGTCTAGTACTTAACTAAAAGCCTGGCTCCAAAGTCCAGTTAAATTTCTTTTTTCTGGTTTTGAAACCATGCTAGATGTAAATGGTTAAAGTACTGTATAATTTTGTATTTAAGATTTTTTTAACCATACTAGTTGTAAATGGTTTCAAAACAGTAAAGGTAAAAAAAAAATTTTCTTGGGTGAGATTTTGGAACAAATCTTAGATACTTTCGTAACTCTGATTTCAAATCAGCAAGCTACAGTTCTTTCGCTCTCCAAGCTAAAGTTTTTATTTTTTATTTAAGGTAGCCAGTTTTTGTCTTTTTTTGTTGTTTGTAAATATTACATATAACAGGGGGTCTCAGAATTAAAACTGCATAAGGATCCATGCCCAGAAATGTCATCTTACGCAGCTAGGGGTATTTCTCAATTATGTTTCTCCGTTAACAGTTTGCAATAGTAAGACACTCCTAGGCAACATTCTCTGACAGGGGTTCCTATGCAATATGCAATTTTAATCCTGATGATGTGCCTTATTTCTCCTAGAAGTTCGTCGCAACATTTACGCGACACCCTGTAATACATAACGCTTTTAAGCAGTTCGACAAAAAATAGTCTTAAAAAGTCATTTAAAAATATTGTAGCTCTAGAAGCAAAACAAATTTCAAATTTGAAATCCCCACTCCTGAATTAGACAATATTATTACTTGTATAAATCCAGCAAAAAATCTGTTCCTCTGGTTATCTATTAAACTACGAAGAAACTAATAAAATATTTAAATAAAATTAAATATTCAAATGGCTTTGTGGATATTCCTTTGAGTTTAACCGTAGCATTATTTCGCCACCTTTGCAATCCTATTTTAATTTCAAAAAGGGCTTCTTCTAGTAAGCAAATTCAAAGCATTATTTAAAACAACTCTCATGGCTATTGGCATCTTTTAGAAGATAAGCTTATTTTAAGAAGAGGAAAGTTATTATGAGATAAATGCTAAGCCAAAGAGAAAACAAATAAACTGAGATGACATTGCAAGCATCTTACATGGAACGTGCCTGCTAGCCTAATGGCATCCAAAATAATCGATAATTACCTCTGGACTAAGGATTATGCTGGTTGGAGTAGTCCATGGATTCTAATATAATTTTAAAGTGGATTTTCAATTTCATGCTGAGCTATGAAATGGCAGCATTGAGTCATAACCTCTTTGATATCCTGTCATTGAAATCTGTTAGTCATATATGTTATCGATCTATCAATGCAATTTAACAGACAGTGATTTATGAATGGGGTGTTAAGAGAAGATGGGTGGAATTTATGTCTTCCCACAAGGCAGTGATGGATAAAGTTAGAATAGTCATGATAATATTAAAAGTTCTGAAATTATTATATATTATTATATCTTAAAGGCATTTTATGGATCTAATACATAAAGAATAATATATTTCTTTCGACATTAAAATAAAGTTTGTTGGTGTTGTTACATTCCATTCTGTTCTAGCAGCTGAAATAGAATAATTTAATGAACGTAAAATAATGCAATAAAGTAAAATAAGTTAATGATTTTTAGACCATATAAAAAGTGATTGAAAAAAAAGCGTGATAAATTAACAACTAAAAAGGGACATGCAAGTCAGCCTGTGGTTATACTCTAAAATTTACCTGATCAAATTACATAAAATTTAAGGGAGGAATGGAATCTGATAAACTACTTTTTTCCGATGCCCACCTGGGGAATGGCCTTTCGCCAATACAGGCATCTAAAGGGCAGATTTGTTGGCCACACTTTCAGGGACACCATATTAGGTGGGCCAGCGTTGCTCCTTACAGTAAGGACAGACAGTACAGACAGAATGAAAAAGAACATCCATGACTTGTCCGGGATTCGAACCCAGAGCCTTTCTGATGCAAGGCCAGTTCCGTGACCCTTATACAGTCCGGTCTGTATCTGATAAACTATAATTTTTACTGTAAAAATAATTTTAAGATCATTGTATCATTGCAATTGAAAAAATAGTAACGCTAAAATTAGGTATAAAATTTTGAAGTAAAAAATGAGTTTTACGGTAAAATGGATTTTACGATGCTGCATTCCAGTACGTTTTACCGTAATTTGATCCTGAATTTCATACAGTCTTTTCTGAAAGTATTATAGCATAAACAAACCAAAATATGAAAATATTCTTATGCCACAAAGAGTTCAGAGTCGATATTATTAAAAAAACGAAGTGGTGCAAAAATTGAAACAGTAGTTGACGGAATTTTTTGATGCAAGCCACCAGAAAAGCTGCATCCAATTAAAATATAAGAAGTAGAAAGTTTTTAAAAATTGACGGATGAGATTGGCTTGATAGCCCCTAAGCAATGGAAGAAAAAAAAAAGTAATTAATACCTACCACCTGCGATTTTGTGAGAAATAGTCCCATAAACTATATGTTTCAAATGACACACTTTTAAGTCGCGACAAAGAGCAAAACAAAAAGGGGGACATCTTTCTTACCCACAAAAAAACTTAATCCCAGAAAGAATGGTGCACAAACTCCAGAAAGCAAAGAGGACTTATGGAAATTTTTTTTTTTTTTTTTAAAAAAAAAGAAAAAACTTTCGAACAAAATAAAAATTTTCGAAAGTAGGAATGATATTCATTAAACTGATGTTTAAATTAAGAAGAATCCATTGTAAAGGTGAAGATAAAGGAGAAAAAAGCATAAAGATAAATTTTTAACTCTTATGAAATTAAGCTAGCTAAAGGTTTAGAAAAATTAGATGAAAAGAGATATAGATCAATGAGTGATTGTAACTAAAAGTGCAACGCTGAAAGTGTGTGTTCTCGGTATTTTTTTTTATTATTTATTTATTTTTTGCTCATTGTATAACACAGATATCACACTCTCCTCATGCTTCATTTTTCAGAATATTTGCAGAAATGTGTGCTAAAATAAACATATTTTGTTCTCAGTTTAAAGATTTTTGTTAACAATGTCTCATTATTTCTCTTAGACTGCAAGAAGAATGCTGCATTTTCACATTAGTACATATATTGTCTCAATACTTTCATTATTGCCAGCTCTCATCATTTTTGCCACTTACAAGTAAGTAATGTCCTTATTTTTTATATAATAAAAACAATTGTTTCCCCCCCCCTTACATCATTTCAGCTAATGAATAATTTTGTGTACAAAAAGTAGTTTTCTTAAAACAAGTGTTTCAAATTTTCTAAACCTATTTAGAGATTACTTGGCTTAGCGTGCACAGATATTTATGACAATACTTTTTTTGCATCCTTATTTAGAATCTTTAAAGTTACAGTTCTTCAATTGTTATATTATTTTAGTAATTGAAATATGTATTGATGGCGATTACTATCATTGAGATTTATATTATGTGATATTGTACCGAGAATATGGGGTTCGTTTTGTGGGAGACGAGTAAAAAAAGTCCTTAAAGTTTTATTAGCATTTTATATGTCCTTTTAAATTTTATCAGCAGTAGATCCCAGAAAATATTATTACTTGCAGCACTCAATACCTGCAATCGACGTAGTGTGGGTGTCTCGATCCTGATTTGTTGTTGAAACTTGGTATTTGTTTACGTTAGAAACTGTTCTTTCCATTCTATTTCGAGTCAGCCAAGCCCACCAAGTATCAATTCTCTTAAGTGACGCTTTCTCAATTCTTTTACTAAGATACTTTCTCAAAAATTTCAATTTCCTCAGTACACAAAACAAAAAGATATCACGGTTACTATAAAATGCACAAACAAATAATAAATCTAAGTTAAGAAAGAATTAGAAAGAATTAGACGTGAAAGAATTAACTAATTCGATGTGTGATACTACTCTGTATTAGATTAACTTATCGTTATTTAACATTCTAACTTAAGTAGAGAAACTTAGCTCAACTTTAATAAGCTATTTTGCCGATAAAGATTAGCTGGAGCTGACGTCATAGGTCACATGTGTGGGTATGGGTGGTCTTCTTCTTGAAGAGCAAGTACCCAATTGTAGCTCAAATAACAGCGTAATACAGCAAAACACGAGTTGTTAAACCTAAGGCAGGCAATGAATTGGTCAGAATACTACTATAGTCACAGGCAGACTATTTTCTACCAAGAGACGCACACTTCTATTTATATAGGCTTAACGATATAGGAAATCCCGAAACTTTCAAAACAATTTTTTGGCGATTCTCACATAACTCCTTAAATATTTGTTTTATACTTTTGAAACTAAGAGTTTCCAAAACTGGCATTTTTCCAACAAAATGGTCGCTAGGTGTCGCTAAATCTCCAAGACTATCCCCAAGTCGGCAAAAATAACGCTTAACTGATTCTTCCATAGGAAATTAGTTATTTACTCTCAAAATTACGTTAGAATTGCGCCTTTTTTTATTAAACTGATTGCTGAGATATTTAGCTACATAAGCAAAGACTTACCAAGTTGTACAAATATTTTCAAACAATATTGATTCTATACTTATAATTTGCTCAATATAGTTAATAGCAATATTGTCAATAGTAATTGAATTAGAACTATATAGCTAAAATTAGAGCTATAAGATGTTTTTTAATCATCTTAGTAATACAATTTATTTAACTAACGGTGCTACTTTTCTACGAATTTTAACAGGCTAACTTTTAACAAAATAAGTGTTGGTAGTTTTGTTGAGCCCTTTTTTACTGGCTTAAATAGAACAAAAGATAAGCAAGCTAATGAAAAATTTAATTACAAAATATATAACAGTGTTTTTTTTTTTTAATTTATTCAAGTGCAGGAATCATATTAATGATGTAAAATTGGGAAACAGATATCTTAAATTCCGTATTTATCAATATTAATGTCCATTAAGAAATTCGTGCAAACCAAGATTTGAACTAAAGTAAGGTATATTTTTAATAATATATTCTTTTAATGATAATATGTTTTTATAATGATAATAACAAAATTAAAAAGTAACAAAGAAAATAAATCATAGAAGAAAATGGGAACTAATTTATTACTTAGATCTTTAACATTTGTAATACTGACAAAATTTAAAAATTCAATGAATATCATCTCTAACTAACTGTAGCTAAATAGATAGAACTGTATGGGGTTCTGCGTTCTATTTTGGAAACAAAGCCTTCAAACCCAACGAATTTTAATACAAGTAACGAAGTTCATCAAATGATAATATAAATGATGGGAAACTTTTTACACAATGCTTGCTACAGAAAGCAAAAACTTCTGTATTTAAATATTTAAAAGGGCGTCAGTTAATTTTGTGGGCAGATTGTACCAAATTGGTGAAGTAAAATTTTATTATACTTTCAAATTTCGTATTACACTTTTTCCATTATCAACTCTGCAGATCAAGGAATAGAGCATTCGCTCTCCAATGAGGTGAACCAACAACTAGAAGAAGGAAGGCCTCAGCACGGATCAACTTAATAGTCCGATGTGACGAAGTTAACTGCGCAGTTGATTAAAAATAAGAAAGATGTCATTACGTTCGGGGTACTAAGCTGCGCAGTGGTTGAAAATACGAAATATGGCATTACGTTTGGACTACTAAAGGATATTTATGGTAACCCGTACTGAGGCCTACTCTTTTTAGGAGGTGTTGGGTGAACCGGGTTCAAATTCCAGAAATGGCAGGTTGATTTGAATTTCGCTCTCTGCTAGCACAAACCATATTGTCGACGTAACCGTATTGTCTTCTGTGGTAGACGGATCATGGGTTCGAGTCCCTTCAACGTCAGGTTAACCGTAGTATATTTTCGTGGTTTTCCTCTCTATGTAATGCAAAATCGGGTTAGTTTCATCAAAAAGTTCTCCACGACGGCAAATTTCTCCATATACTTGATCGAGGAGTTCCCTTGTCTTCTTAATTAATTTTAAAATTACAAGGCTACAGAGTTGAACATTAGTAGTAGTAAACCCAAAATTGGGTCGGCTGTTCAACGACGGTTATAAAATAAAAAATAATCAGCTCTGTCTGTTGATAAACTTTGTAACTAATTTTGAATTTTGGTGCAAATAGCTAACTTAGTTATTTAAGCAGAACCCCGAAAACTGTACTTATTTCAACGATTAGTCGATTTTCTTTAATTTAAAAAAAAAAAAATTTTTTTTTAAGTTTGTATTTAATAGGTCAGTCATTTTTTGGACACTAGATAAAAAAAAGTGCATGCATTTTATCTTTAAATAATATTGTTTAATAATGCACTACATTTTAAATAATAAATGTAGTGCGTGAACTAAAAGATAAAAACAATTAAATTTTAAAATTCGATCTTTTATTATTGGAAAAAATATCCAATTATCTTCGGGACTCTAAAAAAAGAAAGAAATTCTTTCATTTTTATTTGCTTTTCAGCAAATAAAAGAAAGAAAAAAATTGATCAAAATGTTTTCACTGAATTATACGACTTTTTTCTATAAATGAACTCCAAGAGATTTAAATGATTTATTTAATGATGTTTTTTTTTATTCAGTAAGTAGTTTTTTTAATGTTTATTTTTTCAAAGTTAATTAGAAATTTTTGCGGTAGAAACAGTATTTGTTTAAGTTTAAACATGTAACTTAAACTGATGCAACTAATTAGTTACTTTATTAAGTTTAGCTCTTGAAGTTACAAAGTTTTTATTTAATATATTATTCATTAGAGTGTACTTTAGCAATTTATCTTTAATTTTTTTTAATGTTCTATTTATTTTTCAGCTTTGTTATTCAGATATTACTTTTACTGCCATTTAACTTTAGTAAATTATTATTATTTATTTATTTATTTTATATCCAGCGTTGAACAACTTACCTAATTCTGAGTTGACGATTACTAAATTTAACTCCGTAGCCTGTAATTTTAAACCGATACATAAGACAAGGAAAATACTAGATAAAACTTTAGGACAAACCAGCCCTTGTGGAGCATTTTTTGATATTGGAACTAACCTAGAACATGGAGAAGGAAACCACGAAAACCTCTAACGGTTTACCCGACGGCAAGGAGACTCTATCCCATGATCCGTCTACCACTGAGAATATTTAACGTCAGCAATGTGGTCGGTATAAGCCGGATGCGGAATTTGTATCGACCAGCCATTGCTGGGATTCGAACCCGGCTCACCTCATTGGAAGCCGAACGCTCAATCACCTTAGCCATCACGTCTCATAAGAATGTGTTAAAGTGATTCCGAAAAACGATAAATTTCTCCGTATTGCTTCGATGTTTTTTTTTCTTCTTAGATATATATTTTTGATGACACGTGCAGAGTATGAAGTAGTTTTTGCAATTTAAAGGAATAATTATCTTACTTTCAGTCAGCTCTTTATCAGCTCTTTGTTAATTCATTATCAGCTGATATCTGAAGATATAATTTAATATTCTACAGAAGTGTTAAAGTGATTTCCAAACCATGGCTCGCTGGTACTATATTTCAACAAAACAATGCTCGACCCCACACAGCAAGGGGCTTACAGGAATACCTCAGTCTCATATTACTGTCCTCTCCATTTCCAGACCTATCACAGAGCGAGCATATCTTGCACCAGTGATCGCAGAAATATCTCGAGAGTAGGCGGCGGGGGAGGGTTCTCTACACCCTTGTATACATTTACACACACACACACAGATATATATATATATATATATATATATATATATATACGAGGGTTGCTATTTATATTTCTGGCCTAATAATGAAAAAACAAATATGTAGGATCGAAATTGGTTTTATTGTTTTTCAAAATATTCTCCATGATGATCAATACACTTTTGCATGCGTTTGAACCAATTTTCAGAGCACTTTTTCCAGTCCGATTGAGGTAACTCCAAAACATGTGTTTTGAATGCATCAACTGCTTCTTCGGGGGTCGAAAATCGTTGTCCAAGTAATTTATTTTTGATGTGTGGGAATAAGAAGAAGTCATTGGGTGCCAAATCAGGGCTGTATGGCGGATGACCCATCAGTTCGATCTTTCGCTCCGTCAGAAATGCCTTTGTTTGAGTCGATGTGTGAGAGCTCGCATTGTCACGATGAAGAATGATTCGCCTGTTCTTCTGCTTTTTTCGAATTTCTCCGATGACTTCTGGCAAACAAATGGTCGTGTACCATTCAGAATTGACCGTCCTGCGTTGCTCTAACGCCACTGTTGCCACATGACCGTTAATGCCGAAGAAACAGGCAATCATTTGTTTCGATGTGCTTCTTCCTCGAACAACTTTTGTTGGTTTTGCCTCGTCTTGGAAGACCCATACAGTTGATTGCTGTTTTGTTTCCGGCTCATATGCATAGATCCATGATTCGTCACCTGTGTAGATGTTATACACAGCCTTTGATGTACCTTGAACGTATTTTTCCAACATTTCCTGCACCAATCGACACGAGCCTTTTTTTGAGTGTTTGTCAGATTATGCGGGATCCAACGCGAAAAAATTTTTTTTACGCTCAAATGTTCATGCAATATTTTATTGATGCTAGTCATACTAATGTCCAAAGACGTCTCTGTCTCACGGTATGTCACATGACGATCTTGCTTTATCAGTTCACGCACAGCATCGATCTTTTCTGGCAAAACAACGGATTTTGGACGACCTGCACGGGATTCGTCCTGGATCGAACATCGACCACGATTAAATTCGTTATACCAATTTTTTACAGTGCTGTAGGATGGCGCTTTATCGCTGAATAAAGAATTAAGTTCATCGAAGACTCTTGTCTTGACAATCCACGTCGAAAGTTATGAAAAATAATGGCACGAAAATGTTCACGATTCAATTCCATTTTTTGAAAGAGAAGAACTTTTCAATTTACTGTCAACAACACAAATGAAGCTATAATGGTAAATCGTCTGCTGAATTTATGTTTAAAAATATCAAACTTTCGATTAAAATCGTCTGCGGTCGCCTAGCAACACTTACTGTTGCCAAGGCCAGAAATATAAATAGCAACCCTCGTATATATATACTTTGAAGAGATTACCATATATATAGCAATCATGAAGAGGCTGTTTTACTTTTACAAAGTTGCTTCGAGTTACATCAACTTACATAATTATTTATTCTTTGTTTTCTTTTGTTAAATACAGTTTTGTATTCAAAGCTACTGCTATGTTGGACACAGCTTTACTTTGCACTTACAATGTCTTTCTTTTCAATTTATCGCGCTTTGTTGTTGCAAATACAGTTGTATTTTTGAAAAAATATATATATATATTGTTTTCTGATCGCTTTTTTTAAATCATCGGCCATTTTGGGACACATTTTTTTTCTATCTATTCAAACTGATTAAACTAGTTAGTTCTGGTTTTTCTTCAATTTATTCAAACTGATTCAACTACTTTTTCTTATTGTTCTTTTTTCAGTCTATTCAAACTGATAAAACTACTTTTTTCTAATTGTTTTTTTCGATCTATTCAAACTGATTCAATTACTTTTTTCGTATTTTTTTTTCAATCCATTCAAACTGATTGTACTACTTTTTTCGTATTGTTTTTTTTTTCAACCTATTCAAACTGATTCAACTACTTTTTACTTATTGTTTTTTTCAGCTTATTCATACTAATTCAACTTCTTTTTCTTAATTGTTTTTTTTTAATTCTATTCGAACTGATTCGACTACTTTTTTTTTATCATGTTCACAATATTTGTTCTTTAATATTTTTAAGTTTAGAATATTTTTTATACAATGATTTTTATTTTTTTTTTGTTTTACTAGGCAGCTTCAAGTTCATCGTATCACCATGCATAAAAACTTATTCATTGCCCTCTTGTTAAACGCGGCTTTGGAAATAGCGTTCAAGGCAACTGTAATGCTGGACGAGTTGGAAAACTCAGGAAATAGAAGAACAATTCTTGAAGAAAACTTTGTGAGTGTTTTATTCTGACAATAACAAACGTGACTTACCACCTCCTTTTCAAAAAGAAAAATAGCACAAAAACAAATATTTTATTGGAGATGCTTCTTACGTTTCTTTTGAAATTTACACTTACATTCTGTTTTGCTTAAAACATTCCTAGAGATCTTTTTCCATTATTCTTTAAAAAAAAAAAATTTGGTTAGTAACATAAAAATAAGTACTTTTACTCTTATGTGATTTTACACAAATCTCAAAATGAAATTCTTGCACTAGACCTGAAATCTCGACTTTGACGTTAATTCTTGAAAAATAAAAATCGTCGGAACCTTCTTAAAAGTAAAGTTGTGAGATTTCTTGGGAAAAGAAGAGGATAATGACTCCGGGTTTTGTTTAGATGAAGCTGTTTTTCTAAAGTAACTGTCCACAAAAAAGCATAAAACGAGTTTAAAAAAATTTGTATGAACTCATATTATCAATTACGCTATTACATCGATAACGGTGTTTTTTGACGTTCTTTTTAAGAACAGTAATCAGGGGTCTGTTTAGAAGAAATTTGGGTCCGGTAACGGACCCTTCACAAAATATTTTTTCATAAAAACGGACCCTTCACAAAATATTTTAACTTAAAAACGGATCCTTCACAAAATGATTTTTCTTTTAATTGGACCCTTCACAAATTTGTTTAGCTTCATTATTGTTTTGTTAATTGAATAAACCCTTCCCAGGACTGAAAACAAGAAAGATGGATGTGAACGAATTCAGTTTTGTCTTCGGCAGACGATTCTTCCATTATTCTTCCGAAATGAATATTCTGCGTTCAGCAGTATAGGCTAAATACCTAATATTTGTATGTTGCATCATCTAATTTTGCAGCAATTGCTGTTTATTTTTGAAAATTTAATTTTTTTTACTATAATTTTACAGTGCTGAGCATAATCCTGTATCTATTTACAATTTAAAAACTCCTTGAAAAAAGTTTTTTGCAATAATCGAACCCTATTTGCACAAATTCATATAAGCAGGACCCTGGTTGAAAGAATGTGAGTAATTTTTTTCACTATTTGACAAAAAATGGAACTTTCACAAAATATCTGGACAGACCCCTGGTAGTGCACAAATCTGCTCGAAATCGCTGCTATATAGACCTCAAAATGAAAGAAATATCACCTCAAATAATCTAATGATGGGATTTTCAATAACTAAGCGACAATCTAATTTTATATTTTGTAAAAGGTGTTTAATAATCGTCAAAATTCTGAGTTAAAAACTATTTACGTTCAACTCCGTAGCCTTGTAGTTTTGAACCCAACAACGAAGACACTAGAACTCTTTGATCAAGCATTGGAAAAAGCTAACCTTCGTGGAGGACTTTTTGAGAGAACAAACCTACATATACGTTACATGGAGAGGAAAATCACGAAAACCTCTTACCGGAAGCTCCGAGAGTGTCGAATTGAGAATTCGTCCGAGTCATCTTGGTCCACTGGAGTCTGGAAGGGACGTTTCATGTATCGTGCCGTGGGCCGTAAAGGGAGAATCACGTGACCACCTATATGCGATCATGGCCCTAAACGGGTTGGTTAGTGCGAGCTATTATTAAGTTACAGAAACGGATACGAAAATGCTCTTTCTTTAAATAAGTTAAACTTTTTTCAACAGATTTTGGATTTTTTACCGTTGAAATTCGGGAAGTAGGTGTAATCTGAAAAATATGGTCCGAATAGTTTCGGCTGGAAAGCTATCGAAAGTTGTGGCCCTTAGTGTTAATTTCATTTTCTACGCAGTTCTCGGGAAGTTTCGAAGCGAAATTAATTTTTTTTGCACTCATTTATAAAATATGTTCATCTAAAGATAATTCCCATTAAAACAATTATCTTAAGGGTTTTGATTAATATTTTTGTTAATATTTTTATTCAATTAAGATCAGAAATTGTTAAGTTTACAAATTTTTATATCGGTTTAAAGTATGTAATTTTAAATGCCTGCATACAAAATTTGAACGAAATAAGACAAATAGTTTTTGAGACATAGAATTTTAAAAACATGTCATTTTTGAAATTTTATAGCTAAGAAAAAACCGATGTCTCTAAAAATTTTATATTTAGTCATTTAAATATTTAAAATGGTGTGAAAAATTTTATTCCTTACAATTCTATATTTTTTTTTTTTCAAATCTTATTTAATGAGATAATTTTAAATTATTAAAAAATATTAAAAATTATTTTTTCAAATCTTATTTAATGAGATAATTATAAATTATTAAAAAATATTAAAAATTATTTTTCACGTGTTATTAGTTTTAGATAAACGCATTTTAATAACTGTGTGAAATAGTTTTTCGTTTGGCTTTGAAACAAATCAAGATATGACTAAATGCGCCGAAAGTGACACTAACAATGGAGAGCACGAAATTTAAAAATAATTAATTAACTAATTAGCATATTTGTGATCTCTCTTTTTAACCATTAAGATTGTCATTTAATTTGTCAAAATCCAAACTTTAGTTATATAAGGTGATATATTTATGGTTCCGTAGTCTTCCACCAGGTGGCGCTGTTAATAGTCTAACCTTGTACCCGCTTTACTACATCTAGACAAGATACCACTTTTATTAACTCTTTCTGAGGTGACTCGAATGCTTCAAATGTGGATATGAATTAAAATGATATCATTAAAATAATTTTTTAACTCCATCTAAATTTTGTGTTTAAACATGATCACTATTTAAATAATGCATCGAATAAATAATATTACGAGAAGTTTATGTAATAGCTTCCATGAAAAATTAAAAAGAATTTAATTATCCTTAAACTTACCCATTTTTATGTAAATGTGTCAGGTTTTTTTAGAAAAGAGTCTATCGTCTTTTTGTCTCCCCATTTCAATTTAAAAGCCCTACCATATTTCCCTCTTTTGATCTTTTTTGAGATAAAAACGGAACAAATAAACATAGAACACGAAATTTTCCATGAATCGTCAAGAATGTTTTCAAAATAAAACTTGAGAGCTCTTGTTTTTTTATTTGTTTATTTATTCTCAAGATTTTTTTTCTCAAAGTAATATTTAAATATAATGACTTGGCAACAGGAAGTTCAAAAATTGTTTACTCGAATCTAAAAGGCTGAGAACACTGACATTTGGTACAATAAAGCTAGTTATGATTTGTTTTCTCAAAGTAAGATTAGTAAAAAAAAAATGAATCAACAAGCTATAAAATATTTACGATTTATTTATGAGACTTTTGTAAAATTAATACATACGTAAAATGTTTCAAGTCAATAAAGAAACATTCAATAAAATATATAGTATAAAAAAAAGTCTTTTTTTTTTTCAAATATTTTTTAGATAAAATTCATAAACAAATGTGAGTTTAAAGTTTTTATGATATTTCAAACATTACACGAGCGAAAGTTGAAATAATATTTTAACAATAAAATTTTTAAGCAAAAAATTAATTTTTAGGTCACTATTTTTAAGTAAAAGTACTATCAATTAAGCATACCTATATGATTCAATGTCTTAGTAATTAAAATTTAGGCAAGGCTTACAAAGTCTGTTTACTTGTTTTAATATGCTGAAGTGATATATACTCAATTGCATAACTAAATACACTGTTAAAATAACGTTTCAAGGTCATTTACTTTTTGCTAATTATAAAAACCTATATAAAAAAAAATTGAGACGTATCACTTGACTATAAATTAAGTATCCAAATATATGTCTTTGTCTTAGAAGTTGGTTAAAGAATGTTTAAATGTTTTTATGTTATTTGACTGAAACTGACACGCAAAAATTGGTTAACTATTAACGTGGTTAAAATAATGTTTCAAGGTCACTTAATTTATGTTGAATATAAAACAAACAAATCACTTGAGTAATCCAAATATGAAATTTCGCCTTTGTAGTTAAAATTTTATCAAAGGACCCAAATGCAAAGGCTGTTCAACAATTTTATTTATATATGGCTGAAACTTATACACTAACCATAGGTAACTATTTATGCTGTTGAAATAAGGTTAGCTGTTCAACAGTTTTATTAATATATGGCTGAAACTGATACACTAACCATTGGTAACTATTGATGCTGTTGAAATAATGTTTCAATTTAATAAAAAAAAAATTGAGAAATGTAACTTGAGTATCAATTAAGTGTTTAAAAAAGGATTCATTGTTTTGATAGCATAAACTGAGTTAATATTTGTAAAAACTGTAACTATTTTTTTTTGTCTCAATAGTGTCTGACCAAAAACTATTAATGAAGCTAAAATGAATGCTTGTTACAATGCAATTTGATCCTATCGCTAGTGTCCCGTCAGCTAAAACGTCATTTATGTATCTTAGTGACCATTTTACTTCTCGCTCCTGTGAAAATGATGGGGGTGAGGTTTCGCCCTCTATTTCTCGCTCCCGTGAAATTTCCGGGCTGGAGTGTTTAGTTGTAACCCACCAATAAGAATAAAACCAATTCAGCTCTTTTGCCCAGAATAAAAAAATTGTTTCTCATTTTACACACAAGATGGCAGTACCAAGATATTTTTAAGGTAATTATTGATAGTTAGTTTATTTTAAACACGATGTCAGCACTAATCAAATACGTGTATTTGGTAAAATAGGCACTTTTATGACCGTTTTCTTGAAAATTAACCGATCGTTAAGGGGTTGTGAGGCAATACTTTTAAAACATAATTTTTAATCTTTTTAGGTTTTAGAATCTTTAATCTTTTTTAGGTTTTAGAATGAAAGGTTTGAAACTGCAATATTTTTACACTATTGATAAAAGGTTTTCAGTGCAAATATTTTCGTGACAGTAAAAAGAAAATTCAGACACAAGGTTGCTGTATTGTTACATGCTTTCTGGATGTGGATAATTTATCTGAAACATACATGTTTATTGCTTTTTTGAATAGGTATCTTGCAGGATTCTTTATACCTGTACAAAGTATTCTCGGATGTGCACATACATGTGGATGTTTTGCGAAGGTTTTTATCTCCATAAACTGATTGCAGCTGCTTTTGCTGAGCAGAAGTCACTTCTTATGTTTTATTTCATTGGATGGAGTAAGTATAATATGAAGTTAGTTTTTAAAACAATTTATTTATTTATCTGGCAGTGATGCTCTTTTCGGCACTGAAGAATCTTTGCGCTGGTTCGAATTAATAGTATGTTAAACTCATTTTTTAAAGTTCACACACAACACTGGACTGTAGCTTCAATTTATTTTTTGCATTATCACAAAAATGCTAACTCACACACCTCGAGATCCGAGATATAGACAACAACTTCACAACAACAACGAGAAAAAGCACTCACTCAAAAATAAAACAATTGGCGAGAGACACGTGGCGCGGGGTCTCACAATTAGCGAGATATTCACAACATCGCCACACGCATGCAGGTACTTTTCCGTTACCCGGGTGCAAGCTAAAAATCGCCAAAAAATGCAGAATTCCGTCAAATTTCTGACAACCATAAGGGACAGTTAGTTTGAGGCTACGTGCTCCATTCCTTGAATTCATTCAAAACAAAGCATGTTTTCCTTTCTTTCTTCCATCATAATTTTTTTAATTTTTGAGTAAAACTGATTTGTTTACAATTTATTAATATTTGTTTATAGTTGAACTTGTTTTGCTTACTTTTAATATATGCCAAATGAACTGTAAAATCTTTATCCCAAATCATCTGTAAAATTTTAATTCCATATCAACCGTCAAGTATTAATTCAAACTAACTGTAAAATCCAAATTATTAACCCCTTCTATCTCGCTCCCGGGAAAATGACGGGGTTATGTTTCGCCCTCTATTTCTCGCTCCCGTGATATTGACGGACTGGGGTGTTCAGTAGTAACGCGCCAATAAGGATAAAACTAATTAATTTCTTTTGCCCGGAAAACATTTTATTTCTCATTTTACATGCCAGATGGCAGTACCAGGATATTTTTAAGGTAATTTTAGATAGTTAGTTTATTTTAAACTAGATGTCAGCACTAATCAAATGCGTAATACAAATACAAAAGCTAAAAAATAGGCACTTTTATGACCGTTTTCTTGAAAATTAACTGATTGTTAAGGGGTTAATGTCCCGCAAATTGTTAAGGGGTTAATGTCCCGTAAAAACACGGTTCCCAGTGGAACATCGAAGTCAAGCATCACTGGCTGCGATCAGAAAGCAGGTGGGTAACCACTTTGATCAGCCTGTTTTGGGACCTAGGGTGCGCGGTATTGGTTCTCGTTAAACTGTTCTACTCGACTTTGCGCGCAGATCGTCGGGCTACCAAAGCAGGGATGCCATCTTCTCTGCAGAGAGTCAAAATTGTGATGTCATGTATTTGGATCATCCTCAGGGATGTTTCCTAATAATAACCCATTGTGCAGCTTCAGTGCGACGAAAATAAAGTTCCTAGCTACCGAAAATCTCTTAATCCCATCTGTAAAATTTTAATTCCATATTTAACTGTTAAGTATTAATTCAAACTAATTGTAAAATCTAAATTCCAAAATAACTGTCAAATCATAATCCCAAATTTACTGAGGAATCCTAATGCCATATTAATAGTGAAATCTTAATTCCAGATTAATTGCTAGTTTTTAACTTCATTTTCCAACTTCGTGAATTTTTTTGAATAATTTATACTCGTAAGTGATACATACTCATAAGCGACTAAACATTCCCGTTTAAAAGAATTACACTGAATGAAGATAAACATATAATTTGAACTTAAATATTTTCAAGTCTATATAGCACGACTTGAAATTGAAAATCAATAAATTTCAAAATCAATAATTACTTATTAAAAATATATCCCATTCAATTTAATTTAAGATAGAGAAAACTGTCTCTTTTAGAATAAATTTCTCCCTGAAGAGCTATTTATTAACAAGCAGCGATATATCACTCTTTTGATATATCTAGAAATTTAAATTTTTGGCCTTGAATCGATATGACGCGTTTCTGAAAAAGAAGTTGACATAAATGATGACCGTAGAGTTTAGAAATTATTAATGGTCCGAGAAGAATAATTTCCTAAATAGTTCTAAATACCATCATAAATTTAAATTACTAAACTTCCAAGCTGTTTTACGTTCTCATTTAGCTCCGACAACTAACTAATTGTAAGTAATATCAATGACAACATTCGAGATTCATAAAGGAATTTAGAATTTAAAATGAATTTGAGCAAAATTGATCCATAAACGCTTACTTTCGCTTTTTAGAATTCTGGTGTAAAATTCAGAAATGTGAGAAAGTGCAATTCATGAATATTTAGATATAGATATAATTATTAGAATGTACAGAAATAATAATTGCAATTAAAAGGTATAATAATGGGAAAAACAGATATAAGAAGTAGAATAAACAGATATAATAATTTTTAAAAAAAACAGACACAATAATCTTCAATTTTGTATGAGAAAGCACAATAATATTTAAAAAAGTGGAAAAAAGTGCAATTTATAAATATTTGGATGAAGATACAATAATTGGGATAAATAGACATAATAATTGAAATTAAAAGATATAATAATTGGACAAGCAGATTAAAAAATAGAAAAAAACGGATATAAAAATTAAAATAAACAGACACAAAAATCTTCAATGTGTATAAATAAGCACAATTATCTTTAATAAAGTGAAAAACAGTGCAATTTATAAATATTTGAAAAAATGTAAACAAGGAAAAAATATATTATTTTTTCCTTGTTACAAGGAAAAGGAATTACAAGGAAAAACGAAGCGAACTTGTTAATAAACAAATTGTTTATTAAAAATATTTAAAAATATAAAAGAAAATGAAAAGCCGTAAAAAAATGGAAAAGAAACTATATCATCATCAGTTCACACGATTATAACAGCAAAAACGAATGCTTTCTAAGATTGTATTAATGTAGCCAAAGCAAAATACATCAGTATTGCTGTAAAAATTACCGTAAATCAGATATTTTTTTTTCACTGGATCACTGCAAGTAAATTAATATTACTGTAAAAATTAACATAAAATGTTGTGATGAAAATTGACTCTACGAGGAAATGGATTTTAGGGATGCTGCACTGAGGGTGCCAGTAATTTGATCTGGAATTTTTTACAGTGTAGGACAAAGCATAAGGATTGCAAATCTTTTAGCAACCAATGGCTGCAAATGTCATCTTTTGTCGCTAGGGGCGTTTCCACAATATGAATTGACTGCTTGTTAGCTCGTAATAAGGATTGTTCTTGGATCAGTATCTTGCACTCTTTAATTTGTGACCCTGGACTATTAGAATGTGATACTCTCATTCACGCATATTTTACAGCACCATCTATCTATCAGCTGAACTATATTCGTTGTCCAGTTAAATTTGGTTTTTACGGTTCTGAAACCATGCTAGTTGTATAGTTTTTTACGGTTCTGAAACCATGCTAGTTGTATAGTTTTTTACTGTTCTTAAACCATGCTTGTTGTATAGTTTTTTACGGCTCTGAAACCATGCTAGTTGTATAGTTTTTTACGGTTCTGAAACCATGCTTGTTGTATAGTTTTTTTACGGTTCTGAAACCATGCTAGTGCCGTATAGTTTTATAGTCACGATTTTTAACCATGCTAGTTGTAAGCGGTTTCAAAACCGTGAAGGTCCCTAACGTAAATTTTACGGTTAATTGGATGGACTGACTGCTGCCAATTATTTTACCATAATATTGAAATGAAAATTCTTATAATGTAATACAAAAAATACAGCTGCGTTATATCATTCATTAACTGTCAAATTCACTGTCCTTCACTAATTAATATAATAATTGTGTATTGTGTATGTGTTAATCATGTTAAATTAATAATTAAATTAATGATTTTTTTTTTTTTTTTAGTTTTTCCAATCTTTCCAGTTGTAACAGTAGGAATATTAAGATGGTCATTTGCAGATGAGCAGTAAGTAAAAAATATATATATGTCATATTGAAGTAATTCACATAGTAAGAACACAATTTTTAGCATGTTTTTTTTTAAATTTTTTTTCTTCAAATTTTTAGATGCTGGGCTGTACCCGTAAAGCCATATGAATGGGTAGCTCATAGCTTAAACTTGCTCAGTTTAATTGTAAGTATGTATTTTGTAAATTATAAAAGTAATTGATATCTTACCCAAGTCAAAGCTCTTCATGGTTCAGCCAAAAAATTTTGATGGTTTCTGTTGGTTTTATTGCGATTCATGATGGTCCAACATCATTTGATGGTCACCATCGTCCAACATTTTCCATTACATGTTCATCGTTTTTGATTTGCCGACAAACTTCCATCATTCCGTGATGGAAAGTGCTAAGTTATTACTATGATGGTTAACTATCAAGAGAAATTTGACTCTCATGGACCAACAATCCATGACGATCCGTGATGTTTCCAATTATACATTTCCATGATGGTTCAATTGGAATTCTCATTGGTTCTCAGGACTATACCATCAGAACAATTAGGTTTGTTTTATGTTGGACTATCATATATCAGTCCCTATTCCTTCATTGCGATGGTGGTTCTCAGTGATTGTTCCAACATTTGATATCTAAGATACTTTGATGAAAGTTCGTGAGGGTTCAACATGAGCAAACCATCAAAACAAGTTGCTAATCTTATGTTGGACCATCATAAATCAGTCCGAATTCCTACATTGAGGGGATGGAGGGTCTCAGTGATCCCCTAAAGGTCTATTGAATATTTCACTGAGAAAAGGCTTTTGAAGGGAAGCTGCTGTACACTTGGCGTGAAACAGTGCGTTGGCGAATTTCGATAATTTTTTAATAAATTCTGGCTCTCAATTAATCATTGATTTACCCATTTGCTATCAAAAAAAGTCAAAAAACTCTAAAACAACGAAAACCTTGTTGGATACTCTAAATTTATCGATGAATAAATTTAATGTTTAAACGATTTTTTTTTTTGGGGGGGGGGGAGGATTTAGCCCTTTTTAAGCTGAATTTTTATAAAACATATTTTTCATATTTTTTTACATTATTTTGTATTAATTTTGGTCAAAATAAGTGAAAAATATTATATTTAGCTGTTTAATATTTTATGGTTATGAAATGCAGCAAGAAGCAGTGATGTCTTTTTCTGCGTTGAAAATGAAATCTTGCAATTACGACTCTCTCCCAAACAGTTTTTTTTCAAATTTGCACTTGTTTGCAGTTATTTAGATTTTAGATTCAGTTATTCAGTTATTCACCACTGAAATTTCTTTAATTGGCAAAATTAATTACTGATAAATTTTTGAATATGAATGGAAAAAAAAATTCCAACTACTTTTTTTTATTTTAGTACAAACATAACTCCGATAATCTTACATATATTTTAATACTGTTTTTTATAATTAAAAATTTCTAGAATATATTTTTGCTTGAAATTAGTCTCAGAACAAAATACATAAAAGAGCCTTCTGCGCCAAAAGTTTACGTAGTATGATTGCACTGCTATTCTGTTTGTAACATTTTTCACAGTTTTTAATTTGTTAATAAAAAGAAATTTCTTTTAAAATCGTTCATTAGAAGTTGCTTAATGGCGTATGCAAATGGTAAAGACTTTTCGTTTGTTTTTGTTTTGTTTCGTGGCTTAATTATTCCTTCTGTGTTACCAGAAAAAAATTTTTAACCAGCGTATTAAAAAAATGAATTTAATTTATTTATGAAAGTATGGAATTGTTTAACAAAGTGGTAAAAATAGGGGAGAAATTGAATTTAAAAATAAAGTGAAATTTTACACAAAAAATGTTTTAAATTTAATTTTTAAAAAAAATTCTTTTTTCTTTTACTTCAGACATAGCTTGCATAAGAAAAGAATAAGGCGATTTTAGAGTATTTGTTATGTTAATGAGATATGATATTTTATTTACATTAAAATGTTACAAAATTTTACTTTAATTTTTTTCCAGTTGAATCTGATGTTTTTAATAAATATAATAAGAGTTTTATGGACAAAGCTCCGAGCAACTCATGCCAATGAACCTAGCCAATTCAGGTAAAGTAGAATTAATATTATATCCATCTGAAATCTGTTTTTCAAAAAAATCATTATATCCATTAGCATGTTGTTTCTTAGTTCCAGATTTAAAATGAATTCCCAATAATATATAGTGCGCAAAACAAATAAACGGACCACCCTGAATAGCTTTTCATCTAATGAGAGGATATTTACGTTCCTAGACTCAAACTTAATTGTTTGAAGAAATGATCTCAAATATGTAAATTAATTAGTGCAGACGATATTTTAAGTACGAAATCAGACACAAAAACATACTTTCTTTCTATAAAAATACCTTTTTTTTCGGCGGATTTGGATTTGCGACCCCTTAACGTTAATTTTACTTCTTACGTATACTCCCTATTTCAGGGGTCATAAATCTGATTCTGTCGGAAAAAAGGTATGTATATTCAGAGAAAGTAGTGTATGTATCTGATTTCGTAACTTAAAATATCGTCTGCCCTAATTGATTAGCTTGTTTGAGGTCTCCTCTTCGAACCATTCAGAGTGACTGCTAGAACGGGAAAATCCGATCATTAGATCAAAAGTTCTTTAAGGTGGTCTGTTTATTTTTTGTGCACTGTATCCTTTGCTATCTTTACAAGGTTTCCTACCCGTGGTATTCGAAAATGAAGTTTAAAAAAATACATACGCGTTAATGATCGCCAATGAGTATAGCGAGTAATTTCAGCACAGTAAAAAATATTGGTTTATAGTTATAGATATAGTTATAGGTCTCGTGGTAAACTAAATATCTTTTTAAGTACCGAACTGTAGTAATCGCGCAAAGAAAATTACTTAAAATTGACAAAATAACAATTGTTTGAATGAATTAGTGCAAATACCTTACTTAAATGTGATTGTTCTTACGAAATAATTTTGCATTGAAGCTATTAAATTGATTCTAATACTCACAAAAATTGTGTTGTCAGTAAACAAACAAGCAAGAATGAATAAATAAACAAATAAAACTATGACACTGAAAAAGTAAATAAAAATTGCAATTACATGCACTGTAAATATTTTCTTGTTTATTTCGACACCAAAAATGGTGAAAGCTATTTTTTTACAGTGTAAATAAAAAGGAACAGAAAAATTAAAATTTGTTATACTGACGAAGTAAAAGGATAACTAAACGGTTTTTGTTTGTACCATCAGAAAATCAAACTGGTTTCGATATTTTTAACACCGCATTCTTTCCGGGTTATTTGGCCGATTTCTATACCTTCTGAGTTTTTTCTTTGATAAAATAAAGATTTTTGACCTTTAATGTGCATACATTTTTTAAAAAAATTGTGATAAAGAGCGGCGGTGGCTCAGGGGATAGAGCGCTCGCCCCCGAATGAGGTGACCTAAGTTCGATCCCAGCGTCGACTGGTCGATTCGAATTCTGCCAGCGCCTCGCACAGACCACAATGCTGACGTAAAATATCCTCAGTGGTCGACGGATCATGGGTTAGAGTCTCTTTGCCATCTGGCTAACCGTGGGAGGTTCTCGTGGTCTTCAACTCCTTGCAACGCAAATATGGGTTAAATTCATCAAAAAGCCCTCCATTGAGGCAAATTTTTCCCAATACTTGGCTACGGAGTTTAACACTAGTAGTCGTAAACCCAAAAATTGGGTCGGCTGTTCAACGACGGTTATGAAATATAAAAAAGTTATAAAGGATTGAAAAAAATCTATGGTAAGGGGGCAATCGAGAGACTTTCTGTCTACCTTAATCGTTCATAATGTTCACAGCATTTAAAGGTTGTTCTTTTCTTTTTTAGGAAAGCTGTCCGAGCTACTTTGGTACTTGTCCCACTGTTTGGATTGCATTTCTTTTTCGGAATGTACAGACCACAGTCTGGAGAGTGTTTTGTTTTGGAGGCCTATTCATTTTTCGGTTATGCAATGGATGGATTACAAGTATGTAATTTATTTAAATTTTCACACTATGTATACTCGTACTCTTAAGCACGAACATGCCCGTATTTTTAGTCTGCTCTTTTTTGTAAATTAAGATCTTATTCTTCTGCAATTACTTTATTTCTGGAAATTTTCTGCCATTCTTAAAAAAGAACCACCCTGGACATAATTAATCACGGATGTTAATTACTAAATAATTAATACGGATAATTAATTAATTACGGATAGTGCCTTAAACTGGAAGTAAAGGTATAATTATAATCTTGTTGCAAAGAATCATCTAGGTTTTAAAACGGACATTTAGCTTAAGTGATTTTAAAAAAGGATTTTTTTAATATTTTTTTCACGATATTGCTACTTTGGTAAAATTTTTCAATCTGTACAAAAATTATTAAAATTGACGAATAATTCTTAATTTTCGCCATTCTTTATGATTCCAAACCATGCAACGTTGGATTTGTTTTTACTTTTTACATTTCAATTTATTCAATTTATTCAATGAAATTTTTTTAACTGCAACATATTAGACACTACGACCGTAAATCATATATTCCTAGTATGATTATTTGAACTCTATGTTGTTTAACAGACAGCGATTGCTAAAAAACGGTAGACCTTTAGAAATAAAAAGCTTTACTGCGCCGGAAAGGATTTGTTAAAAATTTAATTACAAATGCTTTTCATATTCACAATACTATGACTTTTCTTCAAAGTGATATTTTCATAATAAGCGTACTGGCTTCTTGTATGTACGCGGATCAAATAAGTGAGATTATTTTAACCCCTTAACGATTGGTTAATTTTCAAGAAAGCGGTCATAAAAGTGCCTATTTTTTTCTTCTATCACAAATACACGAATTTTATTAGTGCTGACATCTAATTTAAAATAAACTAATTATCTACAATTACCTTAAAAATATCCTGGTACTGCCATCTGGTGTGTGAAATGAGAAATAAAATGTTTTCCGGGCAAAAGAAATGAATTAGTTTTATTCTTATTGGTGCGCTATTACTGAACACTACAGTCCAGAAATATCACGGGAGCGAGAAATAGGGGGCGAAACCTCACCCCGTCATTTTCACGGGAGCGAGAAGGAAGGGGTTAATAGTAGCAGACGATTTTCATTCTCTCTGTCATGGTAACAATAGAACTTATCTATCTATCAATACCTCTGGGGGTACCGATCCAGCAGTTTCTTCTGGATTGGTTCAAAATTACAAGGCTACGGCGTTGAACATTAGTAGTCGTAAACCCAAAAATTGGGTCGGCTGTTCAACGACGGTCATAAAATAAAAATAAAATAAAATAGAACTTATCTAGAGTTAAAATAATTGTTTTGAGGTTTTTAGTTCTTTATAAGCTCTCTTTCGAGTGTGTTGAATCATAAGTAAGTTTAACGTTCCTAATACAGTTCACAACGCATAATAACTGAGGATATTTTTCTTCAGCACTGTGGTCGGTGCGAGCCTGGTGTGGAATTCGTATCGACCAACCAACCCTGGGGATCAAACCCGATTCACCTCATCAGGAGACGAACGCTCTATCCCGCCACGGCTCAAGTTTTTTCTTCTGCAAAGATTTGAGTTGTGACATTTTTCTAAAAAAACGCATTTTGAGCCCTTCCCATTTCTTTAAATATGCTTTTTGAGCAGTGTCCATCTTCTTAAATACGTATTTTGAACAGTGTCCATCTTCTTAAATACGTATTTTGAGCTGTGTCCATCTTCTTAAATACGTATTTTGAGCTGTGTCCATCTTCTTAAATACGTATTTTGAGCTGTGTCCATCTTCTTAAATACGTATTTTGAGCTGTGTCCATCTTCTTAAATACGTATTTTGAGCAGTGTCCATCTTTTTAAATACGAATTTTGAGCAGTGTCCATCTTCTTAAATACGTTTTTTGAGCTGTGTCCATCTTCACAAATACGTATTTTGAGCTGTGTCCATCTTCTTAAATACGTATTTTGAGCTACCTTACGAGTGAGAAACTCTCCGGAGATTTTCTTTTTCGGTCAATTGTAGAATTTTAATTAGAACCAAATTTAGCAATATTACTATCAGTAATAATTTAATCAGAATTAAGCAAAAAAAGTATTGTTGGAAAAAAATAGTTTTTCCAATACTTATTCAAATGTCAAACAAAACAGAAACCATTAATAAAAAACAATGAATTCTATGGTAAAAAGTGGTTTTTTTTCTTCTCAAATAAATTTAGATGTAAAAAAGTTAAGAAATTAATTTTTAATAAATAAGGGAAACGAACTTCTTAAAAATTCGAAAAACATCAGAATTTAAATTTTCGAAAGGAAATTAATTGTTGTTATTTTTGAAAAATCAAACTTTTTTAGCGTATCGTCTAAATCTTTTTTTTTACAGTACATCTAAAATATACGATTTTTTATAGAGAAAAGTAACTGTTTTCTAAAATGATTTAAACTAAACTGCAGACGTGGGGGAACATACATCTCTGTAAGTAAAGAACATTTTTTCTTTCGTCTGAAGAATTTTTCTGACACACAGCAAAAGATTTCTTATGTTTATAAGAAAAACAGCCGTTCACTACGGAAAAAAAAAACAGATTTTAGAATACATATTCATTCTACTAGGGCAGAATAAAAAAATAAAAAAACAGTATTGAAATTTGATTTTACATTCACTTTAAAATGCGTACTGTGCTTTTCATTTAACGTTTCCCTTTCTACTTTAAATTGAAATTTTCCTAAAACATATATCTGGCTTTTTGTTCTGCTTTATATTAGGATTTGTTTCAAGCACAACGTAAAGCTTTTCAATTTTTAATGCAGCGAGAAATACAATACGCGTCTTCTAAGACTTTAATAAAAAACAGACGTAAATGTATGCGTAGTTCTCTTACAGCTCGATAATGATTAGAAATAAATCCTTTGTCAACATGCATTATTAATGATAGTTTATGTATTCCTAATTTAAAATGAAGTAAATCGCTCAGAAATGAATATTTTAAACGGTAATGTTTCTTTATTTGTTTTATCTGGCTAAGAAATAACATCTTCCTATATTGACATTTCGTAAGCGGCGCCACAACCACTGTTTTGGGTGTTGACATGTACTCTACATGTTGAATGTTTCTACTTTATATGTTGAATTGATACACAAAAAATACTATTCTCATAAACTTAAAATTAAGAATGTGTAAGGGAAAATGTACAGGGAATAACATTCAAAAATTAGTTAGGCAGTTAAAGGTGTAGTAAAAAATATCCTACGGGCCGCACTGCAGTCCAAGAAATAAAACAATAGAGTTGGAATTAAACATGCTGAAAGGATTAATTTTATTTATGAATTTGATGTAAGTTTTCTTTGAAATCCTATTTATTTCTAAATTTATGGTGGGGAAATTTTTTAGCGAAATTTCCCCACTTTCTCCTTGTTTTAAAACTCACTATTTAGTCATTGTAGTAGGAAATTTTATTTATCCTCCCTTTGTATCCTCATTTTTAAAACTTGTTTTCAGTTAGCGTTATAATTAAAAAAATTAGAGATGCAGAGAGAATGAAAGAGACATGATAAAATATTAACATAAAAATTTTTTAAAAAATTAAAAAAAATGATAATTTAAGATGGTGGATCCCTTTAATTGCGTAAAAAAATAAAAAGAAACGATTTTAATTGTTGTAATGGTTAATATAAATTGGCATGAAACTTCATACAGTTTAAAAATATTTTAATCGCAAACGTATTCTCAGTTCTCTAAATTCTACTGAAAATAATTATTCTTTAAACATACGTTTATAAAGTATTTTTAAAAAAATTCCATCCTTAAATTAAAGACTCCGCAACCCGTGACTTTAACCTTCGAAGAAAAAAGTATGGTTCATTATGGAACCCTTTTCAATTTTCTACTATTATTATCTTACTTTTTTAATGGTTAACATATCTCATGTGTGCTAACAACCATATTATTTGTTACTGGAAGGTCAACTGCTTCTCGCTGCGCTCACCAATCCCCGGAACTGATTTCGCAGTTTCTTCAAAATTGCTTGATATACTTTTTTATCTAAAAATATGCAAGATATAAATCCTGTGAAACGTTTGATTTCTAAACATTTCATTTAAGTTATATACATTACGATTTCATGTATAGAAAATATATAAATTTCAGTTTGTTCAGTATATTGTATCTTTTTTTTCTAACATAAACTCATAAACTAAATAAAAACATGAAGAAAAGATAAAAATAAATTAATAACAAAATAGAAATAAATAAAAAAATTGGTCTTGCCGATTTTTGTTCGTTAAACACATCTGTTTCTCAGTTCTGTTTCATTTGTACTTTATTCAAGTTTTTTTTTTTTTTTGCTATAGAATATTGAATTTAATGCTATGAACCATTCTTTATTACCTTTTATTTCTTCCCACACAGAAAAAAAAATTATTATCATTAATTCAGCTGCTAAAATTCTGCTACAATTACTTTAATTTAAATAATTACCATTAATTAAAACTACATTTCTGGTAAAAAAAGATTCCTAATTCTGATTAATAAAACCACAATATACGGTATTTAAACTATTCATATGTTTACTTTTCCGTTTGTATGGTAATGGTTTTTCGGAAATTTTGGTTTTCAATATTATAGTTCTTGTTTCCACACGTTTAAGTAAAAATTTTAAAACTGAAAAGTAAATTTATCCGAATAAATGTTTTGTATGTTATGCTCTAAGGTGCCATGATAAAATTACCAAATTGTACTGCTTATTATAAAACCATATTCCATTGCTAACTTTACAAAAATTATTACCAAACCGCATCGGTAAAAATTACGGAGCTTTTTGGCATTCTCATAAAAACAGTAAAATTTACCATATTCCGCTAGTTCTGATCATTCTTTTATTTTCATTGCAATTTACAGGTCAGTTTGTTTCAGATTTTTACTTTCCTCATGAGAAAAATATGAATTTTTAAGCGTTCATGCTGGCAACGCGATATTTCAATTCACTTTTGAATAAAGGCGAATAAAGGAATAACAGGCACAACGCGAATAAAGGAATAAGCACTTTTTTTGGTCCCTTTGTAGGAGAAATGTATATATAGGTACCGAAAAATATTGTTACAGTACGAAAACTATTTGAATGCTTCGAGTTTTTTTTTTCGTGGAATCCATATTGGAATCCGCTTTACATTTTGAGTAAAAAAAAATATTAACTAATTATTATTAAGAAAATTGTTTATTAATTATTTAAATTATTAAAATTAAAAAATAATTATTATGTTGAGTAAAAAAATAATATTTTGAGTAAAATAATTATTATGTTGAGTAAAAATAATTATTATTTTGAGTAAAATAAATTATTCTTATAAAACTATTAATTATAATCTATTCACTCTATAATACTTTGATATTTATTTTTCACTGCTACGCGCCATGTTATTTGTTTTTAGAAAAATAAGAAATAAATTTACTAAAACATATTAAAGACAATCAACAATGAAAAATTTTCTTAAAAGTTAAGAAAAGTAAATTGAAGGAGGATCCATTATGGACCCTACTTTACATGCTGTGTGAAAATTAATTTAGTATCAATTTACACGAAATTGATAAAGTAAATTTGCATATTAATGCAAATTTACTAAGAATACTTTAAGTGAAAATGTATGTCTCAATTAAATTGTTTTGTGCCAAATATTACTTTATCACATCATTTTATCATCATTTAGTAGCAAAATGTGCCCGGAATAATTTTTTAAAAAAGATCCACTATGAATCCCTCTTGGCCATCTACGTTTATGAGGAAGCTTCGCGTTGTGATAAACTGTTTTGAGATATTTTGATATATTATTTGTTAATCTTCATATTTTAGAGTATATATTTTACTCGCAAATTACTTTAAACTTTAAAGTGAAATTTCATGTTTCAAAACAGAATCTTTTTTAATTGCTGGTAAAATGAATTTAAAATTTTCTTAGCATTTTGTCTATTGTTAAAAAAACAGCTGTTTAGAGTTCATATTCCACTTTGTATTTGTTTTGCTTGCTGATTTATTCATTTTTTCTTCTTATTTACAGGGCTTTCTGGTCTCTCTTATATTCTGTTATTTAAACGGAGAGGTATGTTTATTAAAATTACATTATTTGTTTGCATTATTTGTTTACATTCTTATTAGTCTTTTCAGTCGAATTAAAACTTAATGTCATTAAAATGACTAGCTGTTTTAAACTAAACAAATAAAAAAAGGGTTGATGAGAAGCAAAATAACCAAATTTTAACGAAGTAATTGATTTTTATTGTTTTTAAGTTTCTTTTTTTGATAATTATTTTTGCATTAATGGCAATAACGGACAAATTAGATGCAGACTATAGGAAATTTTAGTTTTTATGAAACAGTTTCATTAATTATTAGTTTTTATGAAACAGTTTCATTAATTATTAGTTTTTATGAAACAGTTTCATTAATTATTAGTTTTTATGAAACAGTTTCATTAATTATTAGTTTTTATGAAACAGTTTCATTAATTATTAGTTTTTATGAAACAGTTTCATTAATTATTAGTTTTTATGAAACAGTTTCATTAATTATTAGTTTTTATGAAACAGTTTCATTAATTATTAGTTTTTATGAAACAGAACAATTAATTTTTAAGAACCATAGAAATTTTTTATTTTAGCTAGTGTTTATTAAAACAGCGTGCGATACATAAAAGATAAGACTAATTCAAAGAAATTTAGATTATATCACAAAAATTTTTTTGCAATGTAAAGCTTCTAATCGTATTTGAAAAAAAAAATTAACGTTGTTATAAAATAAAAATCTAGAGAAAATGTAAAATTTTTAAGAAAAATAAAACACTACGGGATACATTTCATGCAAGTTTCGATTCTTTTCAAAAGTCTCACGTCATATATATGTTTTTTTAAATCAATAACTTTCAAGTATTAAATGCGTAACTATCTATGACGTAGTGATAAATATTAAATTTAATATTTGGTATTTTAAGGGATATCGGGTAAATGCAACTCTGGAAAAAGAAGACGGTTGAAATCAGCTGACTGCTGATAAACAAGAGGACGTATTATCGTTATTTCTATTACGCATCGTTTATTATCACCCTGTAGAAATTTTCTTCTCAGATTTAGTTAGGTTATCTCCAAGCAACATGGGATGTTGAATCTGATTGACTGCTGAATCGTGGCATAAAAAATGTCATGATTAAGCAGCCAATCAGGTTTGATACCCACGCGTGACGTAGCTTGCAGGTATCCGATTTTTGTGTCGATACTCAAAAACTGATTAATTTAACCCTGTTATTGTTAATATTTTAAACCATAATAACTTGCAAAGTCATTGTAATCAATGTAATCAATGTTAAAAAAGGATTGTTTTTCTACTACATTATGGCTTAATTATTGGTACCATATTAAGGTTAAAGCAGCTGATCATAAGATTATGGTTCTACAGACTGAAAAAGTTCTATCACTGTCTAATAAAAATGTAAAACCTGATTTTTTAAAAAATATTTTTGCTAAAATCTGTATTTTTATCTTTAAGTTAGCATAAGAAAAGAAAGTACAAATAATCAGTATCGTCTAAGTCTTGTACCTTTAATATTTTTTTTTAACATAACCAAAGAAAAATACGCTAGCCGAAAGAAATTTTTTTTACAGAAAATATTGTGTTTGGTTCGAAATATCTACCAAAATTAATTCAAAATATATTTAAAGTTTACTGATAAACGATTAAAATTATTTCATGTTTATTAAAATAATATTTAACCCTCTGAGCGTTAGTGCTGGTTTTTCTGAACTTTGAGATGCAGGCTTACCTGCAAAAAACCAGTTTCAGTTATTGAATTGTACGTGACGGGAAAATTTCTGTACAATTTTACTCAGGGGCTCAACGTTTGGAGGGTTAAAATAAACCCCATTAAAGGAAGGAACGCAAATGTTTTTTTGCACATTATGGGTAAAGACGGCAAATTTTCACATAGTATGAATCATTCAAAAGTAAATAAATAAATAGAATAAAATGAAACTCTAACGTTTCAGAACAATAGTATATTTTTTACTTGTATTAGCATCAAATTTTATGGATAATTATTTAAATGAAAACGTTGTGTTGTTTCTAATGCAAGCCTGCTCGGTGAAACTAAAATAATTAAAATAAAGGATGCGTTTCTTGTTTTTAAATGGTGCCATCTATGGCCAAAATGCGACTCTAGCCACACACACGTCACCACCCGTTTAAAAGGAGGACCCCTTCATACCGACCGTAATTTTGACCTGAATCAGAGAAAGATCAATCTCCAATTCAGTACCCCCCAGAGGTATAATTTGTTATGGGAACATGGTGGACTTTTAGTCCAACAAATTTAACATGTAGCAGTCGCCATTTACTGCACGGGGAGTTTTTAGCAGACGAGGATCGAAATCACGAATTTTCGATTTCGGCCCAATGCCCTACCACCGGCCACAAAATAAAAACGTCCATACCATATGAATTTTAAAGTACAGAATATCTGCTTTAATGTCAGAAAATAATGTCTGTAACACTCTTGCAAAAGGCTTACATCGGTTAGAATCGAGCAATCAGTGTACCCCCTTTGAAGATTGCTCTATGTCGTCTCCAACCATCCCAAGAGTAAGAACGGTCATTTTCTAGTAATTCGCGATGAGCACTGTAAGAAAATGCTTCAGCGCCAGGATATGGCCATTGACCAGCTACAAGTGTTCTAGTCACTAATCATTAAAATAAAAGCATGTCTGTAAAGCTGTCATGACCGTAGAAATACAGGTCTCCATATAAATTTTCAGTCATAAAATATATGGTCACTGAACGTAAATTAACACTATACTTCTAAAAATTGTCTTCAGTACCGACTTGTGACGCAAGCGGTTTGCTTTGTCGAATCAAGAGGAATGAGACGAAATAGTGTAGTGCTGTTCTCTGTTGAGGAGTAAAAGAGTTGCTTGTTCGTTGTCCATGGTTACCAACCAATGGTAACCAATGTGAAGAGTGATAAAAATTCCTCGCCACCTTCTTAGATTGAACCCGAGACCTCTGTGGCCGTAGAATGATTCTGTAACCACCTTAGAGAAGGATGTACCCTTCTGAATTGATAAAGTGGCTTCTGCCTAACTATTAATAACTATTTATCTATCGTGGAGATAAGAAATAATGAACTTTTTTGTGTTAATCAACGCTGCAGTGCTATGCGTGGATGAGAGTACAGCATTCTATTTGGCCACTGTCACCAACTGGGAAGTATAGGACACTGTGTAGAAGGTATTGGAGGTGTCAACCCTGGGATCTGATCTCCTTCACAGACGGTCATGATATTGACAGATTAGCCTACTTGGATACAGTATATTACTAAGGGCTGAGTGGAATCATAGATTAGTCTAGGACATGGCTGAAATTCTGGTTGCTTAACCGCATTAGGTGGAAACAGTCAGTAAACGATTTTTCTCCCAGTTAATAGTTTGAACACCATCTTTTTACGGTTATTTGACGGCTTTGGTTGAATGTGGTAATATAATAATTAAATAAATAGCTATTTAACCATTTTCTTTTCGGAAAATTTATACTAATGTAGAATAAGAAACCAAGCTCAGCGGCGTGACAACCAATAGAGGACTAAAAAGGCCTACTGACCCTATCTCAGTTTTATTGACCTCAGGCTCTAGCGTGCAGGAGCCGATGTTCCGTTTGGGTGGTCAGCCGAACGCGGAACCCCAGAGTGTTTAGTGGTCAAGCATGCTTGGTACTCATTTTTATCGGCCCACTGAAGGGAAGAAAGACAGAGTCAACCTTTTCCGAGGATCGAACCCAGGACCCATGGCACTCAGCTACTAGGGGGAATAGGCATTGGATAATCTAGATAATATAGTATCCAGGATCAATCTGCAGTTGTGAGAAGTTTGGGAAATTACCTTGCTTTCTTGGTGACCTCTTTCCGTCCGATTCACTTCATCCTTTCTTGACAGCAAACTTCTTCGGACTTGAAAACTCCTATGAATATGCTTTATATAAATTTTCTTTTGAGTAAAAACATCTTTAAATTGTAATAATAAATCAATTTAACTCAGAGATCTTTTCTGCTTCTTTATAATAAGCATCTTGAAACGAGACTCTTCTCTTATAGCTAGTATTTGATAAGAACTAGCTGAATTAAATTATCATTAATTTTAAGTGAAAAGTTTGAAAAAACTAATGCTCGCAAAAAGCTTTGATATGCCAGTGTATAAATGGTAGGTAGGTAGATACTTTATTTACGTCGCACTAGAGCTGCACTAGGGGTTCTTGGCGACGGTCTGGGAAACATTCCTGAGGATGATCCGAAAACATGCCATCGCTATTTTGATCTTCAGCAGAAGGGAATCGGAGCATAAATGGAAAACTACATTTTTTGACTGTATATTGTTGGCACCACGCCAAAACCACGAATCTTCCAATTCGAATATATAGTTTTATTTGAAAACAAGTATTTTTATTGTTTTTTGGTCAACAATACTATGCCAAAGACAAGGATGTGAAATTATTTAGAATAGTTTTTATTTTGTATACATTGTAGTAAACCTTTAAACAAGTTTTCTTCAAAAGTGACTTATTTCAGGTACTTGATTTTGGTGTGGTGTTTGGCACATGTTAAGAAATAAGGTTTATAGTTTATGTTTTGAAGCCCAGCACTCAAAGTTTTAAATAATTTTTTAGCAGAGTACATTCCATCTCAAAACATCTCCATTTAGATCCCCTTCAATAACTGTCTCTAAATATTTTTATTTCCTTTTTTTTATATATATATTTAAAAATCGAACGTCATTTCATTAAACGAGTTTTCAAAATTCATAACTGAGCCTCCGGTAGTTTGAACTAAAAAAACTTTCATAAGTATTATTTTTAAATCAATTATTATTTTGTTCTGATTCAGTTTAAAATATTTTTTTTATTTATTTTGGCAATTAGATTCAGTGTCTACTTTTGCGTTCCTTCCACCGACTGCAAGTTCGGAGAAAGTTATTAGCTTCATCAGAATTTCGCCGGTCCACGCGTTCAGATCACATGACTAGCAAGAAATCACCCTTCGTTCCATAAAACAGTATGTTTATTTTTAATATTTAGCAATTTAAAATTTATATAAAAAAGCTTTGTGGATGCGATACTTTATTTTTATTTTTTGTGAATTAACTTACTGTTTAACTCTTATGTTTCTCGAATAAAAAAATAATCCATTTTGTTTATTAAGTGATCTGTCAAAAATAAATACTAAATTAAGTAAGTGTCAAAAATAAATACTTTTGATAGTGTTATTTTAATGTAACTTTAGATGAACAAGGATATAAAGTATTTCAATGTCTCTTTTTGGTTCAATTATAAAACTACCTACTACATCAATGGTTAATACGTCATGTATTAGGTATTAGGGTTAATATATCCTAAATGCATTAGAGTAAGAGTACATTAACTCTAATACCTGATGCATTAGGTATTAATTATTATATACATATTTTTAGCTTATTGTTTATTTTTGCTTGCAATTATTAAGTTTATGGATATATGCTTCTGAGAGAAAGTAAATATTAAAATAAGTAATTTATTTTTTAGCTCTGCTTCATATTATTCCCCTGAATCGAAATTTGGAATATTTTCGATGATTTTAAATTCAGTTTTTAATTATATGGTACCTCGTTTTACACTTAACTATATGAAGGAAAATTCCGGTAAAATTATCGTACTGTAAGTTAATAGACATTTCTGGTAAAAAAAAAAATCATAATTCTGGTAGGAAAAATACATTTATATATTTTTCTCAGTGTACAAGATACCCCGCTAAAATAGCACTTTGTACATAGCTTATTTAAATTTATGACTAAGTTGTTACTCATATATCCGGTGATTTTACATTATTACATTTGTAGTTCTTAGATATCCCATTTAAACTTGCTATAAATAATCTCAGTGCATCTACAATTAATGCATAACTTAAATATTTTTTCATTATTAATTTACGTAATTAAACGTATGGTTTTAGTTGGCCTCTTTTTCGATCTACTACATATTCTGCTGCTTAATTATTGGCACTTAATTGTTACATCAATATTGCTACAATTAGTATTTACCAATAGTTATTCTTGTCTTTGCCATTTCTTGTTTTAGTTTATGAAACACGGTTTAAAAGGACTCAGAAACATAAGCATTCAGTAGGTCTGAAACCCGGGCATTAATTTCATATTTTTCCTTTCTAAACGCTTTTGAACACTGGAAACTTTTGGAAAAGAATTATCTTTTTGTTAATGATAAATATTCAGAAGAAATATTTATAAATATTGAGTAATTTACTTGATTGCCCTCCTAATATCGATGTAAGAATTTTTCTTTCCAAATAAGTAGGAGTTTCTTTACGTTGTAAGTAAATTCGTTCATAAACAATCCAAAAACGACTATATGTCAGTACTGTTAATCAAAAACCATTAGGCTACAGTTTCTTGTAGCAACGAAAAAGAAAGTTTATCATGAACTTTTTTTGCAGATGATTAAATAGTTTTTAAGTTATTTAAGTTTTTTCTTGCATCTTAATATTAGAGCCACTTTTTTGTATCAATATATCATTTAAGCAGTTTGTTTTCAACTGCTTTAATGATTCTATAAGTGTTGATTATGAGTGTTTAATTTTCTTATTTTTAGATTTATCGGCAATACGCACGTAGCATGATACGTAAATTAAACGTAACATTTTGGGAAATTGGAAAAGTCAATACCCTTTCACATAAATTTCACATAATATTGACTAATTGATATTACAATTGAGTTATTAGGTAATAAAATTGTGGTATATTTTACAGAATATTAACAGAATGGATTTTACCAATTCACTACAATGGATTTTACATAGTTTTAGATATATGATTACGAATGATTGACGAAAAAAATTTACTATTAAAATTTAGTAAAAATCCCTCTGTGTATTCTACTTATTATTGACGAAACAAATTTACCATTTAAGTTTCGGTAAGAGCATTTTAGTGCATTTTACGTAATAATGTTGATGTATATTTTACCATTTAGATTTAATTAAAAAAAAAAAAGCTTCTTTATATTGTACGTAATACTAAAAAAATAAATTTACTATTTCATTTCGGTAAGAATATTTTGGTATATTTTACGTATACTGCATGAATTAATACATTCAATTAATTCCAATGTATTTTGTATTCAATTAATTCCAATCAATAATTTCCAATGTATTTTGTTACAGGTAATTGATTTGATTCGAAGATCTATGTATCGTTTTAAGTTACGCTACTCCCTCGATGTCCACCCGACATCCGTTACCACCACTTCTGAGATGTCAATGGGTCGTTCCAGGCAGTCTACTGACTGTGGTGTAGATTATTCGGCGCGACCCTGGAGAAGAAGCACCAGAGATGCGAATTCCATTGACTGCACAACCGAACTCAATTGCTTGCCTCCTCTATCCAGGAAGGACAACGGCATGATTTCGATGGAAACTTCGCTCATTATTCACGAAGAGTCTTAATTGGTCAATAATGATCCTCTGTGCTTCTATGTCTAAAGATATTGACTTGAAATCTAAGGAGACGATTCTCAATATACAAGAAACGTTTTTACTTTTTCTTGTCCAATTATACACAACCAAACTCAATGCTCTGTCCTTGGGTCCTGGAAAATATCGAATTGAAATCCACGGAAACTTCGCTCATTATTCATGAAGAATCTCAATTGTTCTATAATGAGTTCTATGCTTCGATGTCTAAAGATATTGGCATAAAATCTATGGTGACTATACTCATTATTCAGGAAGAGGTTTTACTTTTTCTTGCCCAATAATAAGTTCAATGCTTCTGTGTCCAAGGACACTGAAGTGAAATCCATGGAGACGATTCTCATTTTTTCAGAAACAGTTTATATTTCTCATTGTTTATTAATGAGATTTTTCTTCTGTATGTAGACAAGAACTCTATGGTGACCATTCTCATTATTCAAAAAGAGATGGTTTTTTTTCTTTCCCAATAATGATTTCTATGCTTTTGCGTCTAAGAATATCGACGTGAACTCTATCGTGATTTCTGGACGAGTTTTTACGTTTTGCTGTTCTATGAATTTGTGTCAATGAATAATGAAATGAACTGTATGGAGCTTGTTCTTCTACATTCACGAAGAGTTTCAATTGTCCAAGAATGAATTTTATGCTTCTGTGTCTATGGATATTAATATAAAATCTGTGCAGGAGAGACAGATTAATAAGGAAGCATTTTTACTTTTTATTATTCAGTACTGAGTTTGACGATTCTGTGTCTGAGAAAGACATCAACTTTACCTCATTATTAAGGTAAAATTTTAATTTTTCGGTGGTTAATTCAGTGTTTTTATTTATATTCATTAAATTTTTTTTTAAATAATTCCAGTCGGATCATAAATAATTTTCAGTCATGCCATTCCTTGTACAGGGTATACATAAATAGAGATTCGCTTTCTGAGCATTTCAATAAACTTCATTGGAAAACTGAGCGCTGTGCAGGTCGCTGCGCGACTGTTTTGTGTTTGTATTTACTGGTATTTGAGTTCTCCAATTAATTCTAAGAAGCATATTGTTGAGTTAGGAAAGATTTTTTTTAAACGGTAGAATTATTTTATATTTTACTACAAATCAATCTAAACTAGAAATTTCCTTACTCATAAATAATTATGAACTAAAACATTGGGTGATGAAAATTAACTTGGAAGAATACTAAGAGACCAACAGCTCAGGTTCTGCTGAATGGATATAGGCGGAACTTCAAATGCATGCTATGTAAATTATGCGTTCGAGGTTTCCGTTTAAAAAAAAAAATAGTTTGTATTTTTTTTCTTCCAAATAGATGGCGCTGTACTGTTTAAATCATGTTCAGAAATGAATGGCGCATTCAATTTCACGATGCGCATTTTGGACATGCTACTCAACAAGATTAATTATAAAAATCTTTCTTATCTGAATGGACGAAATGTTTTTGTAACACTCTGTTTAGCGGTGAATAAAAAACATAAGGAGAGGACCCATAATGCAATAAATGCAGAATGCTGTTGAAAACGTTATTCGTAAGTTTGAGAAAACTGGTTCACTGGACGTTGCAGCGGGAACAGGATGACAGTTTCTGTAATTTTATTTCTTACCATTTTTATTTTCGTTGTAATGGCGGCAGCTGTTGGCACAATTGCGAATTATATTTTTCGATGGAAACCTCGACCTCTTGTTCTAACCCAGACAGCAGCGTTGTATTTTCATTTCTATTTGGTTGGCATAAAAAGGTTGACTAATTATACCTTTTCATTATTATTAGTTTAATTATATCAGTATGGAAAACTCGAAGATTGAATAAAGGCATGCAAAATCCTTCACAAAAGATCTTATTTTTTGGCTTTTATTTACAGGTACTGGAAACCTTGTTTATACCTTTTTTTTCCTCCCAGCTTCGTCCAGACTCTCAAATGTAATATTTTGTTTGTGTTAAAAAATTAATGATCAGGTCAACTTTCGTTTTAAAAGTGTTAAAGGAAGTATATAAAAGCCTGCAAAAATGTTTCAATGAAGGTAGTAAAAAACTAACATAAACTTTGAAATGGTAAATTTATCCTCAATTTGAGAACGCTTTCTACTATTGATTTGCAAATGATGATTCATTCTCGATTTCCGAAGGTTTTTTTTAGCCTTGTTTTCTAAAAGCACATTTAATGACGATATAAAATGGTTGTTTAAGCAATTTTGGTGTGAAACTCATAGCGCGTAAACTAGCATTGTTAAAATTATATTGTTTCATCATTGCGTGTTTTATTTACTCATAATTTATAAACATTGGAATTTGCTATAAAAGTTGTTGCTGACATTGAAACATACCTCACACTCCTATCTAGAACAAAACACGTATATATTTGAGGTTTCGTCTGGATTCGTACACTTGAACCGGAGTAAAGTTTCATTTTAATCATCTGTATATTCTTTTACTCGAAAAATAAGATTTTGAGTTATTAAAAATATTGCAAAACAATAGCAAATACCATTTTAAGAACTGTTTTTCTAGGATTCCGTTGCCCGATTTCAATAAACATTTAGCTTTTTATTACATTGCATTAAGTACTAAATTATGTATTAAGATTATTACCTCCAAAATGTTCCTTTTCAAATGTAAGTTTATTTTATCGTGAAAGTATATTATTAAACATAAATTAGACGGAATTCCTAATATCTTTTATATTCTCAGATTTATATTATTTCCCTCCCTAATTCTAATAATTTACAGAATTACCTACGCTATCCTAATAATACCTAATTTCTTTTATATTCTATAAATTTATATTATTACGTTTACCTATATGTTAGTCTACGCAAAACGGCATATTTTTTGAGTGAAAAATTTATAAAAGATTTATAAAAATAATTTACACAGACAAGTTTACTTAAATTACAACATTAGTGTTAAAGTTCATATACGAAAAAAACATTATTTTTTTATGTATATATATATATATATATATATATATATATATATATATATATAAACATTATCTATGTTAATTGCTTGTCAATGGTGTACATTATTTAGGATTTGTATATAGTTGTACAAATTTGTAAAATACATGGTAACTATAAATGATTTTCGCGTTATATGTATGATATTGTTTGTTGTTAAAAAAGTCGGAAAAAGCCCGTAGAAACTAACTATATGTATGTTGTTATTTAAATGTATTTATAATATGTTAATTTATTTTATCTTCTTTCCAAGATCTATTTTGTGTAAGTTTTAATTTTTGATGTTAAACTTAACTGTTCAGACTTTGTCATTAATAAATGTATGTTACGCAATTTGTTTCTCATATTCTTCCCTTCATGTACTGTGTTAAATGCATTCTTAAAACTTCTCAATCGCGAATATAGAGTATAATAGATGCTATAAATAATATTTCCAGACGTTAAAGGCATCTGGAAATATATCGTTTATTTCTTTACTTTCTGTAATACAACAACTCATCTCGGTATATGAAATATATATATATAGATTAGACAGATAGATAGATAGATATAATAAAAGCATATAAATTTAGTATTTTATTGAAAAAGTATGAGAAAAAAAATTAAAGTTAAGACATGAATTTTCCAAATTAAGAATATTATTGCTGTAGATTTGTCTTTTAATATGTTATTTGAAAAATACATATAGATGGATATCTCAATATTATTCAGTTCAAGTAATGAAATATGTTTTATTTTTCTTTTAAAATGTAAAAAAAAAAAGAGTCTATCGATAGTTTAAGTTCAAAATGTAAGAGAAAACTGTCAGAGAACAATCTATCGATAAAGTCAAAGTATAAGAACAGTTTAAAGTCAAATTATACGAACAATTTATCGATAGTTTATGGTCAAAATTCAAGAACAATCAATCATGGTTTAAGATGAAAGCTTAATAATAATATATCGATAGTATAAGGTCAAAGTATAAGAACAATATATCCATAGTTTGAGGTCAAAATGAAATAACAATCTATTGAAAGTTTAAGGTCGAATATGTATATATTTCGTTTAAAATTTAAAATAAGAATCTATTGATAGTTTAAGGTCAAAATGTAATAGAAAACAGTCGGAGAACAATCTATCGATAGTTTAAAGTAGTGTAAGAACAATCTATCGGTAATTTTTGATCTAAGAGCAGGAACAATCTATCGATAGCTTAAAGTCAAAGTGTAAGAACAATGTATCAATAGTTTAAGGTCAAAATGTAAGAACAATCAATCATGGTTTAAGATGAAGCGTAAGAACAGTCTATCGATTTTTTTTGGTAAAAGTTTAAGAGCAATATATCGATAGTATAAGGATAAAGTGTAAGAACAATATAATCTATAGTTTGAGGTCAAAATGTAAGAACAATCTATCGACGGTTTAAGGTTTAAAGCTTAAAAACAATCTTTAGATAATATTTAGTCAAAAAGTAAGAACAATCTACCGACAGTTTACGGTCAAAGTTTAAGAAAATTATATATATATGGTATAAAGTCAAAGTGTAAGAAATATCTCAAGCCAAAACATATAAAAAATCCAAACAGATGCTTTCCTCTTCTTTTATAAAAGTAATTTATTTTCCTAATAGGTGGTAAACTAAATTCTCACTCTTTTAAATTGATGAAAAATTTTGTTTCGCGAAGAAAATAGAAATGAGTGGAGTGATTGGAATTTAAATTGTCTTTACCGTGTTTTTATTTTATGTCATCAAAGAAACTCGCCAAGGAAAAAAAGAACTGTGCCTTAATCTTTTACCTGTCGTGTATGATTAATTTTATTCTAGTTCAACATGGTAAACACGCGATCAAATTTATGTCTGAATATTTAGAAAATAGTGTTGGAAATATAAGAGTAATATAAGATTCGTTTTAAATTTATATGACTAACAAACAATGAGTTTCTCAGTTGGAAGCCATGATATTTTGATGAAAAGACTTATTGTGTGGATAGCTCAATATTTTAAAAATATTTTTTTCTTGGGAAAGAAAAAATTTAAAAAAAAATTAAAAACTTTTTTCTTAAAAGTGAGCATTATTATACAATTAAAAAAAAAAAAAGGGGGGGGGAGAAAAAAAGGGGAAAAAAGAAGGGGGGGGGATTGATATTTTTTTTTTTTTTTAAATTTTTTTATTTGTTTGGTTATGTGTCCTAAATTTATAAATAAAAGTTTAGATAAACAAGAAAAATATTACGTGTTTTGTAGTTAGAAAACATTTTTCAAAAACTTTAAACAGCATTTAAATCATGATAACTCCATCGTAATAGTTTTAATTTTATGGCATTTAGAGTTTTTAAAGAGATGTAAATGTTGAATTTTGACTTTTAGATTATATTTAAAATCAAAAGTTAAAATAAAAAATATTTTAGATTAAAAATATCCGCCATTTTGTTAGGAAATTAAATAAAAAGAATAGCCGTATATCAGATGAACTTTAATAGAGACGTTCACAGATGTTAAACTAAAAAACCTTATGTTTAGCAGTCAGACATGTGGTCATTTGGTAATTTTGTTACTGATAATCAATCCTGTGAACTTTAAAATTAATTAACATTATGCAAATGATTTAGATGTTTATGTTAATTTCTGTTTTTATTTGTGAAGTGATGTTAAATTGCATTAAGCACAATTTCGTTAAAATTCTCTTTTAACCCTCGTAGGTCGAAGATTTTTCATTAACACGAATGACAAAATGAGGACCATAATGGAAATATTACGGGAACTGATTAAAATATTATGAGAACTGATTGAAATAAGTCACGAAAACTGATTAAAGTAGTACGGACACTGCTTAAAATAGCAAGAGATTTGATAAAAATATTATGAGTAGGGGAGAGTGGGGTCAATTGTAGCAGGGTACGATTGTAACAGAGCAAAAATTTCGAGTGTCGGGTTCTAGATTTGGTTCCTAGGTGGCGCACAAGGTGTATTTAATAAATCTACATGAATACTCCTGCTGGCAACCATTTTTATGAACTTTTGAAAGAGTTACACCACAAAAGATATTTTCACGCTACGTAAGTACTTTTTTTGGTATTAGAATATTATATTGTAACAAAGTAATTTTGTTCAAACAAATAAAAATTATTAACCGAATGTGTAAGTGGACACCTTAATTAACATTTCAAGAAAAAAAAAAGATTAGTTTTGTTAATTAACTAGCATTGTTTTTAATAAATGAAGCTGAAATGGCGTCTTGGGGACGATTGTAACAATAAGTAAAGGGACGAATGTAACAGCTGAAAATAAATAATCTTATGTTTACAAACCATTACTTAACTCTTTAAGAACCACCAATAGTTTCCTATATCATTCATATTATGTTGCAAGTGCATTATTTTATTTGTCACCTTTCACAGCATAAATTAAAATTTTTAACCCCTTAAAGTTAAAAGTTTAACCCTTTAGGTCTCTGCTCATTATTATTTTTACTCCTAAAATATCACTACTATTTTGATCAATAAAAAAATATTTCACAACTATGATAATATGTATAATTAACTATGTTTTAGTTGAATTTATGAGCTGTTACAATTGGCCCCGTAAGTGGGGACAATTGTAACAAGTGCACGACTGTCAAAAATTGTTAATAACTAATATAATAACATTTAAAATAAGGTTGTTTTTTTTTTTTCTAGTAGAGGATAGTCCACTTTACACGTCTGTCAATTAATACTAATAATATATTGGATTTTTTGTTAGTTAAAAATAGTTAAGTAAAAAATGTTACAATTGACCCCACTCTCCCCTACTTATTAAAATTTTGAGTTATTGCTTTTTTTGCATGATGATCAATATGTTGCAACAAATAAGTTTTTAACACGAAAAGATTAATCGTAACAATTTGAAAATAAATAAATATAAATTTACATAATAGTAACATATATGTATAAATTTTGTGTAAACTTAATACTAAATTAATTTTTACTAAATTTTACTAAATTAGCAACTTAATACTAAATTAGTAAATTAGCTTAGTGTGCAATTTGCGTTCACAACCAGATTTTTTTATATTTTTCCAGAATAATTATTACATACAAGTAGAATAGACAAATAAAAAAACTACACCATTTTTAATACAAATATCAAATTAAAGTCCCATTATGAACTCATCGCTAAAAATATCTTTAAATATTAAAACAATAGTTGGTCTGTAATGTTTCTTGAAATGGCAAATAAGGCTAAACGCTAAAAAGCAAAAAAGGCTAAATTTATTTTAAAGGGATATGAATTGAAAACTAAAAAAAAAAAAACAGTTTACCCATGCCAAGACAAAATGAATATGTTATAATGACCATTAAGAGCTTTCTTAAAAAACTCCTTAAGATCCATTAAGAAAATCTATACTAAAAGATAATAAAAGTTCGTGGTATCAGCAACATTATAAATATAACACCTTCTAGCGAATTCTTTAGATTTAACCAAGCTTAAAGATTAATTAGCCACGGTATTAAATTACTCTCATAAAAAGTTATTTAAGACAAATCTAATCAACTTTTTAAAAAAAAAAAATTCTTCACATTTCGTCCAGGGTCAGATAACAATGATTAATCAATTCATATATTGATCAATCATTGGTACTCACGGGTACTGATGTAATAATGAACAGTGTGCTCTTTGGAGGCTAATCATGAAAAGCTTGAGAGTAAATGAAATTTAATAAATTTTTATTAACTATAAAACACTTTGTATTTGTTAGACTTTGTAAACCTAAAAATTATAAAGTATTTTATTTACATCAGAACAGTTGCAACACCTAAAATTGATTTCAACCACTTTATTTAGAGTTTTAATTAAAGTTAATTTTCTTGTAGTTTGCTTATTGATTTATCTATAGTTTTTTATGTAGCTTGCACCACGGCTAAATGTTTTTCTAATATTTCCCTTAAGAATAATAAAATAAAATAAAAATTTTAAGAACTACGTTTTTAATTCAGACAAAAAAAGGAGAAAATAGAAAATAATTATAATTTTGTCTTACATGAAATGAAAATTGTGGCATCAAAGACTCTTGTAATAAACTTCTATCGCCCCTTTAGACATCTATTACACTTTATGAAACATATAAGGTTGACATTTTTCATTATGTGCATCCTTAATTGAAAAAAAAAATTACGTTTTGTGATATTCTTCACCACACTTCATCTTTTATTTATTATCTATAATTAATTGTAGCATTTTTAACGTCAGTTCCGATTTGAACTCTTAAATCTCCCCTCTATGTACGCTCTAAATCCTCTATGTAAGCTATAAGCTATTTTTTCTGATTTTGATATATTTTTGCTGTAAGATCTCAGCTCTTTGTGTTAAGTAAACAAAACATAATTTCCGCCATGAAATTGTTCTAGTTACTTCTTTTCTATATTGTTTTAAGGTTTATCTCTAAATAAAGGTAAGATGTAATTTAGAAGGAGAAAAAGATTAGAATACAACATTTTTTGATTAAATAATTAAGGTTCATAAAAAGAGTATGGCCTAGGGCATGGGGTTAATTATAAGGATACGATTTCATTTGAGAATGTTAAGAGAAATTTTGTTAGATATATTCTCCAGATGAGCATCTCTCCCAGAATTATATTTAGAGACTGCTCATTCTTTCGAAAAAATAAAAGAATAAAGCAATGAAAATATCTATGAATAACTGTATATGAATAATTGTTTTGTTTCTTTTATTTGTAATACAAGCAATACAACGTGCTCCACTTTTCGTGAACTTCAAAACGTATCTTTAAATCATTTTTTTTTTGTTATAAAAATAACTTTAATTTAAGTATATTATTTTGATTACAAATAAATCAAGGTGGGTAATCTAACTTAACACGTAAAGAAGAGATTTTAAATTGAAGTAGAAGGTGAAAAAAACAATCAGGGATCTGCAAGTGACGTCACGTCTCAAAACTGATTGGCTGTTGTGAATCGTAACATTTGTTTATGCCACTATTTAGCAGCCAATCATAGACGTCTACCATGCGTGACGTCATTTGAAAGTACCCAACTAAATCTGGTCCAAAAATTGATTCAAAGGGATAGTAAACCAAGCCTAATAGCTTGAACGATGATACGCCAAATCTATTATGCACAAGCAGCAGATTTCGGTGTCTTCTTCTTCACGAGTTGCAAGTACACAACTGGCATAAACTTAAAATCTAACACTGAAAAAAAAACTACTGGTTTTTGAGAGGATATATTTACAGTTTATCTGAAGGCTGATACCGCAGGGCAATCACCTTATGCCCTTAACAGGAGCTGAGTGATAAATCTTTTCTTTTGGTGATAAATTCCTCTCTATGATAAATTTTGCTTGTAGCGGTTGGAAGACGTTTGAAATTTGCACTTAGATATGAGCTCTGTAGGAATTTTGATTGCAGATAAATTTTAGTTTGCTTATAAATAACAATAAATAATAATTGGTGATAAAATGACGATCAAATTTGCTTTTAACAGTCAAATAACGAATGAATCTTTACTAAAATCTGGCATACAAGGGCAGTTGTAATTTGATCGTATTAGCCATTTTTTATTGTGGTCATAATTCTGATTAAACATAAGCTGGCTATGAAATAGACTTCAAATTTGCTTCTAAAAATCAAAAGAGGACCCAATCTTGTAATCAAGCATTATCAGACAATCGTAATCAGGCATATCCGATCAGTTAAAGTTTGAGAATTTTATTATCAGGAATGTAGTTAGAATTAAGATTGACGTTGAGTTGGCAATGAAATTATAAAACATTTTTGTTTGTTGTCAATCGAGACAATCAAGTATTGTTTTGTAAATTTGCGCTGAGATCTATTTCAAATTAGAGAACTCTAACTATTCGAAAAGTCTTCGGTTCCTTGATTAGCAATAAATTCTATTTCATGGTGAAATGGCCATTTACCATGAAATAAAATCTACTTCAGGAATAGAATCTTCTTGTCCACTACTACTAATCCACTGTCTACTCGTGCGAGATTGGGAGACAATTAAAACTCATATTGTCAAGGGGCATAGTAATTCGGTCAAAATGCGACGATTCAACCTAGTCGGAAAATCGTCTGAACTCTGATTTACAGATTCCATTATTAAATCGACTTAATGAAATTCGTAATAAGCAGTTAATTGGTTCAAAGAATTTGAGACGTAACTAACATCATGCATGAAAAATTTATTTCTGAAAAAAAAAGACGCAATTAATGGTCTACAAATTAATACAATTGTATTATACAAAAGATTACCTATAAATACATGAAAAATGATCATCTATTTCAAAGATTGTGGAAAAAATTAATTTATTTAGCTTCAAATATTTCTGTTAGCGTGATAAAAATGCGATGTTTCGACCAGAATACTGTATTTTATATAGTAATAAAAATATATAAAATCCATTATTTATATCTGACAGTATATTTTTGGAAAATAAAGATTGAAACTGTAAAAATATTTACTACCGCAAAAACACGTATTCCCTCAAAAAAAATCAACTTTTCCAATTAAAAGTGTTTTCTCGATTTTGGCCTTGAATGTGTTCTAATTTCAGAACTAAATAATGAAAAAACAGAAAGACATGTTTTATTTTTTTATTTCCAGTTAACCGTTTTAGTTTGACTTATTATTAGGTTGATTGTTCAAAGCAATTTTGTAATTAGAGAATAGATTTTCGATTCTGAAAGACAGCGATTGCAATAACTTGATTTAGTTAACAAATCCATGTGCATTTTTGGTATTAAAAAATATTATATTGTAGTTTTGGAACAGTGATTCTTCTTCTTTTTTTTTTTTTTTTGGCAGATTTTGTTGATTGGAAATGAAATATTATTGAAATGAACTAATTTATGCGCACTTTAAATAAATACTGTGGAATAAAATAGCGGAAATAATTAAATAAATAATTGAGAAAAATTCATATTTCAAAAGTGGGAAAATGTAGATATAAGTAATCCTTCTAATTGACATTTTTTTTTATCTACTTGCTCATCTAATTTTGAAAATCCGTATTTCTGATGCATTTACTCTGATTGCGCGTGACATTAACACCGAATCTGATCTGAAAGGTGTTTCGTAATTACCATTTTAATGTACATTTTTTAGAGAATTGAAAGTTAATATTTAAGTGAGATAATAATGAGAACTCCGCCAAACTTTATTGAGTCACTAACGAGGATTGCGAAACTAAAAATATAAAAACATGTTCGACTTTAATACTGAAATTAAATGGATTTGAAAGGTGATTATTAAAATCACCTAAGCTTCAACAGGGCATTAAATTGATTTTGATGCTTTTTTTTATCCTTCTTTCCTCACAAGGGTATCCTTCTTTCCTCACAATCTATCGAGTCCCTTGTGACTCGATAGATTTCGAGAGTGTTTATATATATATATATATATATATATATATATATATATATATATATATATATAGAATTTCTCATAAAGTGTCTTTAAGATATAAGAATAAAAAGATAAACCATATAAGGCCAGATAAAAGATAATTTTCTGTAGTTAATGAGCAATAATTCGTCGATGAAGTACGCATTAAGATAGTCCCAAAAACTTCCCAGCGGCAATGTGGCGCTATCCTTTTAGCGAATCAAAATCTCTAAATTTTATCAGGTGAATGACGTTTCATTACATATATATATATGTCAAGCAGCATAGTATATATATATATATATATATATATATATATATATATATATATATATATATATATATATATATATATATATATATATATATATATATACTATGCTTGACAGTTACTGAGGAACAACTTTATGCAAAGTAGCGTTTTTGACAGTCTACCAATTACCGTAAAATCATGATCCCTTGGTAGAGCAGGACCCGTTATCTGTATAAAGATCGAGCAGTGTGTACAAGCTCTTCGTTTATTGAAAAAGTTTAGATGTTTAATAAATATAGCGTCGTAGGTTGAACTTATTTCTGAGAAAATATTTTCAGACCTTGCAACCACTACTGTTGCACAAGTATCCGCCAGAATAAACTCCCGGTGATTAAATCAAGTTGGTCTGTATGCACGGAAGTTTATGATCGAAGCATCTCACTTCAACCACGCCATCGTCGGTAAAGATTATGCTGGTGAACGAAACGACTGGGTTGGAGTAAACAGGAGTGGTCCAGAGCGATGTTTAACGACGAATCCCATTCCACTGTGACAAGTTATTCTGGCAACCAGTATAAGTGGAAAGAGAGGAAACACGTACAACAGTATGTTTATGAACGTGATTGGTGTGGCCCAGGGGACCCGATGTGGCCCAGGCATCATGTACAGAGGCAGAATACCGCTTCACATTTTTAGAGCGAAGTAGCACAGCACCCCATTGGTATTGCAGATAGATTATTTTGGATCATGTTCGTCTTTTTAGGAGTGTGGTTGGTCCAGAATTTCTGTTTATAAACGACAATGCACGGCCTCACGTGAGTACTGAGTTATAGGACACACAAAGGGTGAAGGTATTGTCCATATGCAACTGTATGCGTATTACCTGGACATGAATTCTATAGAACCTGGCATGGATGTCCTTGATAGGCATTTTTTACAAAGAACACTCCCTTCCGAACTGTGTTAAGAGCTGATAATCTCCTTGAGAAGGAGTGGGACTGAAACCCCCAAGGACACCCTGATAGTTTAATGTTCAGCATAGATAACAGATACAAAACAAGCATTCTTGTCTGAGGTAACCATAATATTACTGAGATATTCATACCTGTTTATTTCTGGCAGGAAGACCTATTTTTCCTGGATGTTTGGAAATCATCTAAGGAACATATTTATATATTTAGTTTTCTTTCTTTTCCATGTGATAATATTTGTTTCATTTTGCATTATAATAAATGCACTATGTCTCCACAAAATATGCACTTAGTTTCATTTCTTCAAACAATTTGTATTACTACTACAACTTGGCTTTACAGTCCGTGAAGGACCTTGGCCTTCATTACCACATAAATCAACTTTTTCCGGTCCTTGGCCAAGATCTTAAAATTTTTATTTTCATTTTTGTAAGATCTCTTTCCACCTCATCAAAGCATCTTTTTCTAGGTCGTCCGAGACACTTATCTTTCCCTCTAGTTTTCTTTTTTAGATTTTCTTTATTACTCTTTCTTCACACATTCGCTCCAGATGTCAGAGCCGTTGCCTTATTTTTATTTTTATTAAATATACAATATATTTTCCTTATATAGCTGGCAAATTACTCCTAATTCTCCAAAAATCCCCATGTTTGATTGGTCAGTATATTTTCTTGAGAATCCTTCTCTCAAACGCAATAAGTATTTTTTTTTCATTCTGAGTGGTAGTCTAAGTTTCTCCTGCATGTGTGACAATGGGTCCAATTATTGTTTCAAATCTTGTTTTATATAATTTTAGTTTCAATTTTCTATAAAGCAGAGAAGATTTACACAACTTAAACATCGCAAAGTAACATTTGTTTCCAGCTGCAAGTCTAGTTTTTATTTCTGGGTTTATAGACAAGATATTTGAATTTTGTCACCCTTTCAAAACCATGTTCAGTTTGTACTGCAATCGCAGTTGTTCTATTTTCCTTGCCAAAACAACGCATTTAGCTTTTTCCCACTTCGTCAAATAACACAATTTTTTTACCTCCTTTTCTAAATCTCAATCTATATATATATACATAACTGCCAACTCTACTGGAGTTTGCAAGTTTCTCCAGGTTTAATTAAATTTCTCCTGGTTTTTGTATATTTTAGAAAATTTCCTAAATTTGAGTAAGTTTCCGAAAAACATCCCTATCGAAATGGAATTTTTCTACTGATTATTGCTTGCTTGCTTGAATATTAAAATAAGTATAACTAATACATAATGACGTGACCTAATGTATAGAAATCAATTCAAAAAATTGTTTGTTAAAAAATGTTCCAAATATTTTTATTCAGAACTCTCTTTTTATAATAATTTTAAATTTAAAAAGAGATGATTATTTATGATGAATTAAATACCTATTAATATTTCAAATTATGAGTAAACATAATACTACGGTAACACCACAACAGGAAAAGCCGAAATGTTTGCAACAGGAAATAAAATCCTAAAACTCAAAAGGGAAAACACTAAAAGGCAATTAAAATGGAGGGACTGACGAACATGGCAGCTTCATGAGGTTGGAATAACCATGTCAGTGCGGGAGCAGTTTCTGCGGTTTGTAGTAAATTACCGCATATATTGAAGACAAACTAAAAGAAACCAATTGCAAATAAGATAAGGATTATATACCGTAATATTAAAAATCGAAGTTGAAGTGCCTAAATAACCGCATGGGAAACAGAATTTTTCAAATGAAATTAGAAAGTTGCAGAATCGAGTACCCAATTAGTATGTGAAATTGAGTATTGAATCACTATGTGAATAAAAATAGAGAAAAAAAATCTATCAATGAATGAATTTTTTTTAAGATATAGATAAGATAAAAAATACTAAAAATAAACTCTATAAAAATCAAACTATTAATGTGTATATATATATATTTATATATATATATATATATATATATATATATATATATATATATATATATATATATATATATATATATATATATATATATATATATATATATATATATATATATATATATATATATATATTTATTTATTTATTTATTTATTTATTTATTTATTTACATATATATATTTATTTATTTATACAGATTTTGAATACAAGCGTATCTGAGCTAAAACGGAGCTAAAATTTAATTTTCCGGGTTTGTTGTCTAGATAAACGAAAAACGCCGCCAGTTTACAAATATCCTAAGGTAAAAAATAAAACTAAAACAGACACAAACAGTCTCGTTTTAGAAATAAAAGATTGGAAGGAGGCTCCAAATTAAATTTAACACGAAATTAAATTGCAAAAAGCTATAAACGTTAAATTACTTTTTTCATTCAAATTTCTAAATTTAGATATTTGACACAAAAAACTTTTTTTTGTTTGCTTATTCTTCGCTTGGCGAGTTGTGAATATTATTATTCAATTTAAAGTAAATCTGTAAGTAAGACAATGACGCTGAAAAGAAAGAAATGTAATATTTATTTGAAAATCATGCATAGAATTATTGTGTTTATGAATTCTTCACTAAATCGTTCAAGAATGCATATTTCTTAAAAATACATGTTCACTGATGCGCATATTCTGTTTTGTTGCAGATGAGAAAAAATGCATTTAGGACTCTCGGCTGTTCTGTGAATGCTTTATCGTCATGGAATGTTAATGCTTTTTATGTAATAAATATGACATTTATACGATTATTGTTAGTTTGTTATAGTTATTTAGATATGAGTTTAAGTTTTGCCTATTGGAGCAGAATGTCAATAAAAAAAATTAATATCTCTAAAGTTGATAATGCCGGAAAAAAATAATTCCTTTCAGTAAGTGTGTATTGTGTATTGTTCAGTAAGTGTGTAAGTGTATATTGAAAATTAATTTCAGTTTTGAGTTCAGAGCCCTAAACAGTGAAAAAAAATTTATTTAATTTTCTTTCCCAAAAGAATATTATAACTGCAATTAAAAAACCGGTACTTTTCCAATTACGCCTACACAGGTGATTAAGTCATGCGTAAGGAAATTTAAAAGTGTTTGCTTTCAATGTTTATTTTTTAGGTAATGGTTATATTTTTTTCAAAAAATAAATATATAAAATACCTGAATTTACTAACTCTGAGGAAATTTAGAATGCTAAATAATGCATAATACAATAAGATGTGTACCATAGTTTACATTGTATGATAAGATAGATTGGATTATTTTACAGGTAAGATAAGGGGGGGGGGAGAGTGACAAGATAAAATACTTAACCTAAAAAAATTTGCACTCTAGATTTCATCCAGATGTAAATATATTTTGTTGGCGTTCGAGGAAATCAAATCATAAACTAACCATGAAGAGATAAGAGAAAATTTTTTAATTTATTTCAACATCAAAAATTATGGCAACTGTACACCTTACATCAAATCCAAAAAAAAAAAAAAAATTCTCATTTAATATGGCATTTTAGTATGGAACTAGTTTTTATCTATATAAAATGCATTTTATATTAAATCTATTTTTATGGAAAGAAACATTTTTAAAAAGCATAACTACAAGCAAAATAAATGCGCAATTTCAGACATTTTTAGGAATACTAATTCGGCGATTAGGTTTCACACTTTATTCATGGTTGATCATTGAGCTTATATGGCATAATGAATGAAAAGTAATAATAAATATGTCTAAGCTGACGCCACTTCATTTGCCTGTCTATTGGCGACTTATCAATGATCAATCAGTTAGATAACAACCAATAGGAATACGTTTCTATTGGGACGAGAATACGTATCGTTCAATAGGAATAGTACAAACAGCTAGTTGATATTCACAATTTCAAAACTACGACAAAAGGTTCTGGATTAGACACAAACTCTTCATTTTGTAATTATGGACATACTTTTAAAATAAAAATCGGCTATTCATTAATATTAGAGTTATGAAATATTTAAGAAAAGTTTTAAAACGGATTGAAATGAAATTCAAGTCTGGATTGAAGAGATTCGTTTGCAAAAAACAATATATATTCATAGGTCCCACGTGATAATTATATATTTCCACATTTTTTACAATCTATGCATAATATCGTAACAATTATGTTTGCTGCAACAGATAATTCATGCGCATAAAATTAAGAATTAAGTGACATACTTTATAAGACAATACATTCTGTATTTTCTTTAACTGCAAGCTTCACTTTGATAGACTGATTTGAATTCCAGACAGCTAGACTGCTAACAATTAACATAATTACATATTAATTCATTATTTTTTTTATGATAGATCAAACATTCACTGTAAATCTTATTACAAACAGTCATTCTATTTTAGTTCATAAATGGATTGGACATTTGTACATATAATGTTCAAGCTTTTTTTTTAAATGAGTAATATTTAAAATCTAGATGGCATCTTATACTTAACGTTTTTTTGATTTAAAAATTATGTAGTTTATTCTATAAAGGTGAATTTTGGAAACAATTGATGCAACAAATGCAACAACAAACTTGAAACTTTTCATACTGAAAGGTCATTTTTTAAAATTATTTTTTATTATTTTTTATTAATTATTTATTTTATTAATTATTAATTTTATTAATAATTAATAAATTATTTACACATATATATTATTTACATATATATGTAATTAATATATTATTTACATATAACATATTAATTATTAATTTTATTTTATTAATTATTTTTTATTATTTTTTATTAATTATTTTAATTATTTTTTATTATTTTTTTTAAAAAACTTACTCGAACTTTTTTCTAAAGTTCAAATTGTTCGATAGCTATTGCAATTTTAAAGCTTTTTTTTCACAAAATATTATTCACCTTTTTCATTTTTATTTTTTAATTTTAAATATTTATCGTAGATAGTTAACACAGAGCAGTAGATATTTAACGAATAGTGAAAAACCGCATGAGCTTGCTATATACTTTTTCCAATATTAATTTTACGTTTAAATTTTACACTCTTCAAATTGTATATATAAAGGTAAACTTACTTTGAGAAAAGTGTTCCGTTCGTGCAATTTTTGGGCTTTTCAACGTCAAATTCGGAAAGGTAGTACGTCAAAGATTCTACAGTGTAGATAAAGCAAATTTTGGACAAAAAAAGACATTTTTTTAAAATTGCTATAAATATTTCAAAATAATATATGTTGATTTTCAAGCAACTGACGCTACGATTTTCAAGTGGCTCTTTCTCCAAAAGAAATATAGAAAATCACCAAATGTCCAACATTATTTAACACCAAATATGTTTCGTTCTTTGCTTATTTTAGACAAGATAAGATTCTTAAAAAAAAAAACTTATTAATAATTCCAAGCGTACATAGGTATTTTTGTATGGCTAGGCTCATTTCTTACTATGAAACTAGATTCAAATTAATCATATGTTGTAAAAAAATATGGAAATTTGCAAAGTGCCCATCCTTATATAACAGTGTATGTAGTCCAAACTTATACGATTTTGGACTAAAAATATTATTAAAAAAATCTAAAGACATGTTGGTGTTTAAAAAAATGGCTCTCAATTTTAAATAGAAAACAATTATAAATAAATTCGCAGTTTTTTCTTATGGTTGCAATGTATATATATATATATTTATATATATATGCTCAGAACGTCATGCTATGCTTAAAATAGCTTTTTTCCAAATTTTTTATAAACATTTGAGATATGTAGACATTTTCTATTAAATTGATGCTCACTTATTAATACAGATACCACAGATATCAAAGGCGCTGGTTTCCAAAATCATATGACATGCACGTGGCTTATGATACATTCTCCATGTCCCAAAACCTCATATAGTAGAAGAAATTCCGATTTGAAACCTCAAATTTTGATCAAAAGTTCTTTAGTTTGATTAATGTGTTTTAAGATTTAATTAAAAGTAATCGTTTGAAAATTTTCCTGCTCTTGAATAATACTTTGTAATGAATTTTATGTGAAAAATTATTTATTTCACCAAGATTTCACCTTAAGTGGAATGTAATTTCTATAGAGAAAAAATTGGTGTGAAAAAAAAGTAATTTCAATGTTTTAAAATTACACAGATAATGGAACATATTTAATATATTAAAAAATACTAGAATTAAAAAAATAAATAAATGAATACAAACAAATTGAATATTTCAAAATAGTTTCTGAAAGTTTTTCCATTTCTAAAAATAACGCTAAAATTTTGGCAGCTTCATGAACCATAATTTCGTCCAAATTCACTAGAAACTTAACATGGTGCTAAATGGAACCATTTTTTCTGCGTTTGATTATATGATAATATGGCTTTAGTTGAAAGAAGACATGAGCAATTTAAGGATACAAAACAATGCACCACTTTGTAATTCAAGATTCCAATATTATCGTTCAACGATATACCATTTTTTTATTCGAAATACCATTTTTTTTATTATAGCCTGAATTAAATGATTCCTATTTAATATTAAAAGTGAAGTCTTTTAAATATTGAAAAATACGTAGGAAAACTCTAAAACAAATTTGAGTTTTATAAGTAAACTATAAATATTCATTAGTACATTAAAGCAGTTCTCTAAAAACTTTATCCAAAGTTTGAAATTTATCCTCAAAAGTTTTTTTTTTCTCTTTTACTTTAAAAAAGAAATTAATAGACTTTCTTGTCTAATGTCAAACTTAAACTATTCAATCTTAATCAAATTATTTGTAAGAGAAAAAGTTTGCCTGATGTTACTCTAAATTTATTTAAAAATTGAAATAGGGAAAATTTTGATAGTTTTACTGTTTCCCACTAATTTTTATTATTCAGGTAGGGCATAATTAACATGTTACCTAAAAGTTAAGGAAATAAAAAAAAAATAGTAGAACTAGAGAATCGACCTAAATGATAGCAACATTAATTTTAGAAATTGTATACAAAGGAATATTGCATGCGTAACAAACTGACAGACATATCAAGATATTTTTGAAGCCCCTTTTTTAGTGAATCTTCTCGTCTTTTGCAAGGCTATTTAAATGCGAGCATGTTGTGCTGCAGATATGGACACTTTATTCACATAAATAACAATTAAAGTACTTGAGATATGTATGCAATTCACAGAAACAAAAAGTACCTCAGGTTTTGTCACTGGATTTACTTCGCCTGTCTGTTAACATTTAGTACGGTATGTTACTTTTATTTAAGTCGCACTAGAGCTGCATGATGGGCTATTGGCGACGGTCTTGGAAACATCTCTTTGGATGGTTCGATCAATATCAATATCCAATTCAGTACTATCAATACCCGATCAGAACATGACCGATATTCAATTCAATACTTCCAGATACATTGGATTGTTACGGAATTTTGAGGACTTTGTGACTCCGGCAGATTTAGAGTGCCCCAGTAACCATTTTGTACACTGGGAGTCTTCATCTGGAGGTAATTGAACTCACAAACTATTGGACATGAGTCAAACGCCCTACCAGCTAATTTATCTCGGCTCATATGGTCATTTGGACAGAAATAGATCATTTATTCTTTATTAGGACCAATATTAAGCATCAATTTACTTTGGACCATATTGAGGTCAAGGGATTAGTTTATTAATTTGAATCTGCCAATTTTTATACGAGTATTAAAAGAAGTCGACAAACAACGTAGGTAGGCAAAGAGTTCCAGGGTTTTTGTTTGATCTTTCTTATTTATTTATTTTTATTCACTTATTATTATTATTTTTTTTTTTGAAAACCGTGGGTGGTATGATAAGAAATCAAGTTAAAACTATTTATTTTCGTTTTTTTATGTGATAGGATCAGGTTATTAGTGTCAATATCTATGAAATATAGAAGCTTATTAAGGGCTAGATTGGCACTGTCTTAGTTAACTTTGGAGCAAGTTTGCGTTGTTTATTTCTTCGTTAAATAACAAGGAAAACTGCGTTTGCTTTGTCTAGAAGAATGCCATTTTCGCCCGCAAGAAGACTGAAATAATATCTTTAAAAAAATATTGTATTATAGCACTTTTTGAGTAGAGCTTTTCAGTTTCATTTCATAGCAATACTTTGCAAATGGCTTTGTAAAAAGTGAAAGCTAATTTTACTGGGCTTAACAGTTGGTTGCTTTTCCAAAACTTCATTAGCAAAAAATAAAAAAAATAATAATTATAATTAGAGCCCGGATTTTGATGACCTAAAAAATCTCAACTAATGCCTTTAAAAAGTGCAAAAAATGCCCTTAAAAATGTTCTAAAAATGCGAAAATTGAGCTAAAAATGCCTTATGACATGACCTAAATAAAGTAAAAATATTGAACTAAAACAATGTTTTACTCTTTAAAATTATTATGAGTCATTTAAAAAAAATATACAGCAATGCAATACTTCTTATACGTTTCTTTAAGTTTGAAAAATATGTTTTATATCCTAAAATAACAAAAAAAAAAGAAAAATATATTGACTCATTATATGTTAAATATATTAAATATATTAAATATATTAAATATATTAAATATATTAAATATATTAAATATATTAAATATATTAAATATATTAAATATATTAAATATATTAAATATATTAAATATATTAAAACATTCTCATTTTGTATAGAAACTTTAATGAATATAACAACTTCCATCTTATAATATTACTTATAATATTAAATATCAGAATTACATTGGATTATTAAATGTTCCTTGATATTTTGAAATTTAAACGAGCGTCTCTTGTCTGAAAGTAAATTTTTATACCTGGAGAAGCTTCTCGCAACGTCTACAGATGTTATTGTTGCGTACTTGAAAAAGATGGTCTCACTTACTGACAATTCTTCGTTAATATAAAAGATGTTGCTTCACCTGTTAACATCCTAGAGATTTTCTTCATTGTTTGGAAGCCAGTTTTCTTCTCCAAAACGTTGTTCAATTTGGCTGCGACACTTTGTCCTATCTTTCCCCTTTGTTTTTTGCAACACTTGACTTAACTACTTTAATATAATTTATTGTATCACATAGTTCCAATTCTTGTTTCTCCAAGCTTGTAATGTTCGAGGATACAATAGCAAAGTAAGACTTGATAAATGCTAAGTTTCCTTCGATTTTATCAGAGGCCAACACGTTTTGCGCTATCTTAATTGATGCAGCATCTTCAGAATCAAAACTATTGACGATAGAGTTCACTATCTTAACATTTTCACTGTAGTATAAGCATGCATCCAACCAGGTACCCCATCGTGTGATTACTGGTTTAGGGGGCAAAGCTAGACTAGGGGCAAATGTTTTGAAACATTCTTGACGATATGGGGCTTTCAGAAAAATCTTTTTCACATTTGACACCAGACTGTCTACATCAGAGTAATTTACAATCTCTTCGGCAACACGATGAAGTGCATGTGCAAGACAAGTAACATGAACTAGTTTTGGGTAAAATCCTTTAATTGACTTTCCAGCTTTGACCATATATTGTGCAGCATCAGATAGAAACAGAAGAACATCATTGTGTTGTACACTATTGAACCATAATAGATTTAGGGATTTGTCAAATAATTGACAAATAGAAGAGTTGTTATCTTTTTCTAGTTCATCTACATTAAATAGAAATATTTGGCAGGGGCAATTGGATTCAAGTGTCCCAATTATAACATTTGCAATGAAACGACCCTCAACATTATTTGTTTCCCCAATTGACACAAATATTTTATTATCTTTCAATAGTGGACAATAGTAAATTCTTTCCTAGAAAATTGTAATGTTCTAAACTGTACAAATCAGAGAAAATGGGCGAGCTGTAACAAAGAATCACTTCTAAAGTTTTGATATCAATCAATAACATAATGGAAAAACATAATGGCATGCAGGTGGTATTGAGAGTTATAATATGGAATGTTATTCATTCCATATAGGACAAATCTTGCATTTCATGTAATAAAAATGCCCCCCAAAATAATAAAAATTGGAAAAAATTAACAAAAAACTTTAAAAATGCTTGAAAATGTAAAATACGCCCCAGAATTTAAAAAAAAATGCCCTATAAATTTTAAAAAAATGCTCTAAAGGACAAAAAATGTCCAAAAATGCAAGAAATGCAAATGTCACCAAAATCTGGGCCTTAATTATAACTAATTTGATTCTTGACCTAAAGACGGATTAAAGAAGGAAAAAGAATGACAAAAGAAATTAGATGTTCATGAATTATAAAATTAGTGAATCAGTGAAATGACGTATTAGTGAATAAGTGAATCACTGAATAGACTCTGCAAATCACTGAATAAGATTCCAGCATGTCGAGAAAACAATATCGATTCGTTTTAAGGGAAGAAAATAAATAAAACTATTAATGATAACGTCAATCATTGATTATTATTTTTTTTTTACACAGAAAACTATTTTTTTCCCGAGCAGAAAAAATCTTTTACCTGGTTTAATCTTCCTTTTATGGCGATTCAGCTCATCATTAGTCTTGATTTGCTGAACAATGTGATTCCAAACTTTTACGTTCACAGTCTCTCAGTAAAAATTTTTTTATTTTATTCTTAATACATATCTTGTAACATACTCTTACCAACTTTATTCAGGAGTTTTAAGTTCGTTGGTTTTTAATTTCAAGATTGTTCCCAAACCCTAATTTATTATAGATTCTTTAGATATTCATGAATCCAACGATGTTTTTCTGTTTAGCTGAGCAAACAAGTTTAGTATTGTTTTTAAAAATCGATTATGATTCGTTTAATTAAATTGGTCTTGAATTTGAATTTTTTTTTTCTTCTTTCTAACGTGAACAAATTGTTTTCCGCTTTGTTTGCTTAGGCCCAGGTGTCACTTAAATGAATTACTGTAGGTCAGATAATTGTTTTAAAAAATTTACTTTTAATATATTTCGTAATGTGTGGGGCCAAGATTACCTGGTTGGTAGGATGTTAGGCCCACGGCAGACGACTCCCCGCGTAGTAAATGCTGACTGGTGCACATTAAATCTGCTGGGTCAAAGTCCTCCGTGTATAATAAATCATACCTCTGGGGGGGGACAGAATTGGAGACTGATCGTTATCTGGTTCAGGTCAAAATTACAATCTGTTGATAAAAAAATTGTCCGTCTTATAAACGGGTTGAGACGTGTGTGGTTGGCATTGTATTTTGGTCATAGATGGCGACACTGAAAGATAAGAAACGCACCCTCTGCCTTAAATACGTTTGGTTTCACCAAGCAGGCTTACTGGATTGGTAAGTAGCATTGGAAACAACAACAACAAGGTATTCACGATCTCAATGAGTCTCTACAAAATTTCCGTAAAGTTAAAACACGCCTATCGAAAATTCTTTTTTTAAAATTATTTTTACACAGTTTATGTAGAATAGCAGTGTTCATTTGATGTAAATTTTTCATGATATTTTTTTACAGTTGCTCCTACAGTTATGTTCATGATCTTGAGTAATTATTTATTGCCTCAATCTCAATTTTTAAAAATTATTTTGAGGCTCCCTGCTCGGTTCTTTCACCAACTCCCATTGTGGCCTCACGCTCATCTTTGTTTCCAATAAAAATCTCCATTTAAAAAAAACATCATTTTGTTTATCAAAAATTAAGTTATTATAATTGTAAGTAAAACAAATCTTGTAAATAAAATAATTGCAATGAAATAAATGTGTTCCACTACATATACGAGGTTAATATATAATACAAAATATATTGCTTAATATATAATATAATATAAAGGTTAATATATAATAGAATATATAGGTTAATATGTTAATATAACATAATATAAAGTTTTAACCTTTACAACATTAATCATACATCTAAATCCTTGGCTCAATAAATAAATGGTTCATTTATGTACTTATTTATTTCAATAAAATAGTTTTCATACATTACATGTGAATTATTCGGTAATAAAATTTCAAACTTAACATCAAATTCTGTTCATTTATAAAAATATCACAAACATCGAAAAAAAAAAGTTTAGTTCATCTTTTTTGCTTCATATTTGTATTGTATTGTATTTTTTATAATCTTGCCAAAGTAAGTGTTCTTTTTTCATCAGCAGCCAAATAAAGTGAGAAAAATCCTTAAAAGCTTTTGCCGAACTAAAAGAATTCCTATTCTCACAACTTTCTTTTGTATTTAGGACTGGGGACTTATAAAGCTCTTTGACAAGTTTTAGCTGCAGAAAAATGAGAACTATTTGATGTCTGGTTATTGGTTGTTTTTTTATTATCTTCTATTAGGAAATTGCTGTCATTGGAAAATTTGTAACTTTAGCTGTGTTTTTCTGACAACGTTTTGTGACAATGAAGATTTTCTTTGTTTTTTTTTCGATCTTCGTTTTAATCCAAAGCGTATAAAAAATATACAAAAACTTAGAAATAGAAAAGTTTAGAGGTAACAATAGCTAAATAATTCATCAAATCATAAAAGACATTCAATTTTCTATACATCAGAGATATTTTTTCCTATCAAAATTTAAAAAAAAAAAAACATTTATAAAATTTTAGCTTACAGTCTCTGGCCAAATTATTAGACGCACTATAAGATTCTATGCACAATTTTAATTATGAGGTGATACTATTGGGCTTTAATGTTTTTATGTGACTGAAACCGGTTTGCACTTGTTTACCTTTGTGTATCAATTGGTTAAATTAGACGACATATAATATAAATTTGATGATAGGATAAATTAGACGATATATTATATAAGAATATATCGTCTAGAATATTATATAGAATATATATTATATCCAGTATTTTATTAATATATTATAATAATTATATAAAATTTTTAGACGCACTGCAGTGTTTTAATAATTACATGATTTGCATGAGTTTATATGCAATACTTTTATATTTAAACATACATATAACAGGTTTTTATTCAGGATATTTTTTATGTGCTTATACGAGGGTTGCTATTTATATTTCTGGCCTTGGCAACAGTAAGTGCTGCTAGGCGACCATAGACGATTTTAATCGAAAGTTTGATATTTTTAAACATAAATTCAGCAGACAATTTACCATTATACCTTCATTTGTGTTGTTGACAGTAAATTGAAAAGTTCTTCTCTTTCAAAAAAATGGAATTGAATCGTGAACATTTTCGTGCCATTATTTTTCATAACTTTCGACGTGGATTGTCAAGACAAGAGTGCATCGATGAACTTAATTCTTTATTCAGCGATAAAGCGCCATCCTACAGCACTGTAAAAAATTGGTATAACGAATTTAATCGTGGTCGTTGTTTGATCCAGGACGAATCCCGTGCAGGTCGTCCAAAATCCGTTGTTGTGCCAGAAAAGATCGAAGCCGTGCGTGAACTGATAAAGCAAGATCGTCATGTGACATATCGTGAGATAGAGGCGTCTTTGGACATTAGTATGACTAGCATCAATAAAATATTGCATGAACATTTGAGCGTAAAAAAAATTTGTTCGCGTTGGATACCGCATAATCTGACAGACGCTCAAAAAAAGGCTCGTGTCGATTGGTGCCAGGAAATGTTGGAAAAATACGTTCAAGGTACATCAAAGGCTGTGTATAACATCAACACGGGTGACGAATCATGGATCTATGCATATGAGCCGGAAACAAAACAGCAATCAACTGTATGGGTCTTCCAAGACGAGGCAAAACCAACAAAAGTTGTTCGAGGAAGAAGCACATCGAAACAAATGATTGCCTGTTTCTTCGGCATTAACGGTCATGTGGCAACAAAGGCGTTAGAGCAACGCAGAACGGTCAATTCTGAATGGTACACGACCATTTGTTTGTCAGAAGTCATCGGAGAAATTCGAAAAAAGTAGAAGAACAGGCGAATCATTCTTCATCATGACAATACGAACTATCACACATCGACTCAAACAAAGGCATTTCTGACGGTGCGAAAGATCGAACTGATGGGTCATCTGCCGTACAGCCCTGATTTGGCACCCAATGACTTCTTCTTATTTCCACACATCAAAAATAAATTACGTGGACAACGATTTTCGACTCCCGAAGAAGCGGTTGTTGCATTCAAAACGCATGTTTTGGAGTTACCTCAATCGGACTGGAAAAAGTGCTTTGAAAATTGGTTCAAACGCATACAAAAGTGTATTGATCATCATGGAGAATATTTTGAAAAACAATAAAACCAATTTCGATCCTACATATTTGTTTTTTCATTATTAGGCCAGAAATATAAATAGCAACCCTCGTATACTTCCTTTTTCTATTTATTTTTAACGCGTTGCATTACAATGTTAACCAATTGATACAAGAGAGTAAGCAAATGAAACCGGTTTCTTTCGAGTTAAAACAATACAGCTGTCTCGTATCCCCTGATATTTATAATTTTACATAGAATCTTATAGTGCGTCTAATAATATAGCCAGGAGCTGTATGTCATTGCTGTTATCAAATAAAATCAGATAAAAAATTGCTATAAAGGTAAATATAAATTCAAAAATACACAAGGTATTCCGTAAGAACCACTTTTAATCTGCATTTCTGGAATTCTTATCAAATACAAAGCAATATTTAAGTGAGGAAAAAAAAAAAGCGATATCGAAATTTGACACATGTAATAAACTATGAATGTAAAAAAAAAAATCTATTAAACATTAAATTAATGAGGAAGGTGTATGCAACTAACTACAAGACTATCTGAAAGCGAAAGGAGTTAGAAGACGATAATTAGGTGTATCCTCAGTTTTCAGCCTCCCGTTAAACATGTTTTGATGTTGATTATATACGCTTCCTACTTCTGTTATTACATCAGTCTTCTTCGCTTAAAAGTTAATTTTTATCCTTAAAGATATAAAAAAATTTACTTCATTTTTTTGACAAGAATTCAAACATATATATATATATATATATAATTATATATATATATATATATATATATATATATAATTATATATATATATATATATATATATATATATATATATATATATATATATATATATATATATATATATATAATTATATATATATATATATATATATATATATATATATATATATATATATATATATATATATATATATATATATATATATAAAATTTTTTTTCCATTTTGTATGACATATTTGTTAATCTTTATAAATGACTTATGATGAAAACGTAGTGTAACACGTTGTACAACTTAAAGGCACATTAACATTGTATTTCACTGTTAATATACACTGTCAGAGTTTTTATTCTAAAATTAGGGAAAAATAAGAAGCAGCAGTCTGTTTACGGTTCGGAACATTTCTTTAAATTTACGGTTTTGAAACCGTTGATAACTGATCTGGTTAAAAAAAAAAAAAAAAAAAAAAAAAAAACGTGAATACGAAACAATACAATTTTTAATCAATTAAATGTAGCATCGCTTGAAAAACCGAAAAAAAAAAATTCAATTTAACTGGACATGGAAATCAGGTTGTTGTCCAGTTGTGTTTTGTCTAATGAATCTTGGAAAAGTGCTTCATGGTGGTGCTATCTATCGTGAGAAATAATAAAATTTGTTGAGTTAAACAGCTCTGTAGTGCTGCCATCTATGCCCGAATAATAGCGTAGTATTCTAATATGACAAGGTTAATAATTTGGGAGTACAAGGCACTGGTAACTCTTCATGTGCTGAAGGAATGAAAAATTATCTACACTGGGATTCGAACCTCCGTTAAACTGTCCATTATATTTTCAAACTAGCCCTCACGGTTACAGTATATGACAATGCTACAAGGAACTAAGTGGCTTAAAAAACTGGCTATTTCACCGTAATGGTTGAAAACAGTCATTAAACGTTTTTCTCACAGTTTACAATTTTAATACCAGCATTTTTTAATGGTAATTTGACTTTTTCTGTTGAATATGAGGAAACAACAATTAAATAAAATGTTATTTACGATAAAATTCTACTGTCTATTAATAAAATAGAAAACGAAATGGTTATTAGTGTCTGATCTACTGGATGTTTATCGCGATGCACAAATTCGAAATGCCGTCTGCTTAGTGTAGAGCGCAATAGTTTATTAAGAAAATAGACTTGGAGATCACTGCAAATGACAGTAATTAGTTAAACTGCCAAGAATACAGTTAATTACATTGTTACAAAGGATGTTAAGAAGGATGTGTGGGAGCCTTTCTTAAGATAAATAGTCTGGAATAGGTTCTTGAATTGTCTTTCGAAACAAATGAGTAGTATTTGAGTAGAAACAAATAACCACTGCTGAGTAATTATCTTAATAAAAATAAATCAATATTTTTCTCTTATGATACTTATAAATATTTTAGGAATACATATTATAAATTTCTCTATAATTTTTTTTCTAAGAAACGTGTAGAAAATAAATTTTACTAGTGAATAAAAAAACAAGATTAAGTAGCAAGGTTACGAAAACAAGGTTTCGTTTTAATTTCGTACTAAAGGTGAAATATAATGTTTTTACTTGTTAGTGTTAAATTGAAACTCATCTAATACTTTTTAAATTAAGATTGCTTAGTAGAAAATTGAAAAATAAAGTTTTCAAATGAGTTAGAGAAAGTGGCAATTATTTCTGTGGCTTTTCTCCAAAATTTCTCTATAAATTTTGGTTGAGTCTCAAAACTTTGCTAACTTCTGATATTCAGTTGCATGACAACAAACTTGAGAGCTAAGTATGAAATCAAAAAACACGATTTTCAGTAATGCATTTTTAAACAAACTTTTTTGCAAATAGAATTTCAATTGGCAAATAAAATACATACTCTTTCAAATAGAATACTGTATGTTGCATGTGGAATTTAAAAGTAAGAAGAAAAAGCAGATTTTTTTAAATTTAATTTTTTTGTTTGTGATTAAAAAATTATCTTAGAAAATAGTTTTTTAAATTGCACTTAGTTTATTTTTACTTACTGTTATTAAGAAGTATTATTTATTACCAGTTGTTAGTTCCATTTATTGTTAATAAGGATTATTCTTTATTACTAGTTATTCCCCATGGCTTGAAGTACTTTGATTTCAATTTTAACTATTTTCCAGATATGTCCGCGATATTATCAAAGTTCTCTATGTTTTGAATTTTAGTCTCTCTCTCTTTGTATGCCTGTTAAGGAAGCGGGTGCAATTGTTCTTGTTTTCCAGTGGCGCCATCTTTGGCCTAGAATTTGACATCTGCCACATCCACAGGTCACACCCGTTTATAAGGGCGGTCCCATTCATACATCCATTCATTCATCCACAGATCGTAATTCTGACCTGAATCAGAGAACGATCAATCTCCAAGTCAGTACCCCCAGAGGTAATGATTTGTTGTGGGAACTTGGAGGACTTTGCTACTTGTCAGATTTAACGTGCATCAGTCACCATGGGGAGTCTTCGGCCGGTGGGGTTCGAACTATCGGACATGGGCCCAGCGCCCCACCGACCAGGCTATCCCGGCCTTGAATTTTAATAATTATTTATTTTGAATTTTAATATATAATCTCACCGGAAGCTAATAAATCACACTAACCACCGTAAATCTGAGTTCGGAACATTTTAGCATATTAGACTACTGAAATTAACTGCATTAGAATTATTTCCATACATGAAATAGTATTAGGAAATAAATCCCAATGCTGTAATACCACGTGATGTAGCAGTCCCAATGCTGTAGTAGTACGTGCCGTACTACTTTCTCACGTAGTACGTACGTCATAACTTGAGTATCTTATAACATACATATCTACGCTATTGCTTGAAACAACTGGTATGACAGTATACACCATTTATGTTTAAAATTTTTACAGTCATTTTGAAAAGTATAAAAAAAAAATCTAAATTAATGCTTCGAAATTAAGTTATTACTAATCTATAAAAATGCAAAATTATTCAAATTAAATACTTAACGTTTAACTAACTATTCACAGCTACATAATGAATTTGAATATAATACTCAACGTGTAGCAAATTATTTATCACTAAATAATTATTTAAGAAAACCTTACAAACTCTAAACAAATACTTAATGTATTACTAATTATTTAATAATACTTAATAATTACTTAAATTATTAATTACATTATTACCTAAGAACCTAACAAATGGATAACATCTAATCTAACACCATTTAAATTATTGCTTAAGACAGCATAAGAAAATAAATTATTATAGATGACTACAGTGTTGCCAATTTAGATAAATAAATATCTACGTTTTTGGAGCCACATAAGAGAAATAAATATCTAGTTTAGTTTCTGTTAATATTTTCATAAAATATTGTCAAAATAATTTAGACATGAATTCATTCAAAAACAATTGCGGGGAAAATAAAACACACAAATCAAGAAATTATTTAAATTGCAAATAAAAAGGGCTCAAAATTTTTAGTGGATAAACTAATTCTTACAAAAACAAAATTCTTCGAGAAAATTTTATTAAAAAATAAAAAGAAATTGAGTTGTGCGAAGTCACTTGTTATTGATCTCGTTTAAAACTGTTTTTTTTTTCCTTATATATTTTCAAGAGTTACCTCCAATTATTTAATTGAATTCCTGGCCATCTACCCAAGTATGCTTTTAAAAAGAAAAGAAAACGAATGATAAAAAAAAAACATTGTGAAAAATTATTCCCTATAAATTTATAAGTTGAGAAAATTTATAAAATTAATTTGAATAAATATTTTTCATTCGCTAGCTTAAGTATTATTGTTAAATAATATTTAATTATAAATTTTTAAAATTTCTATAATAATTAGTATTAAAACTTACCATTTCCTTGTTTAGTTTGTTAATTTTCTTAACTTTCAAGCTAAATTTAGTCAAATCAGTACACAAATTATTAAGTAGGACTTTAGAAATAAGCCATATAAAAATTATTATGTGATGTGAGATCAACCAATCCTACTATTCTAAATTATCCTACGGTGTAGAAGCAAGTAAACAGTGCACAATGTTTTACAATAAGTAAATATTATAAATTTATAAATAATTGCTTTTTAATTAGTTAACTAATTAATTCTAAACAGCTGCGTTTGGTATTGTGTAATTAGTAAGTAACTTCAATTCCAAAAGAAAAGTGGGTGAATTTATTTATTATTTATAAATAAAATAAATTTCCAGAAACTACGTGCTACATTTTATAATCAATAAATGAATAATTCTGGTGCAAGGAAGTTCTCGCAATATTATATAAAATCATATTAATCACAATATATAATCATAATATACGAATATAATCATAATAGTATATAATCCTGATAGTATATAATCCTAATAATATATAATCATAATAGAATATAATCATGATATATATTATCATAGTAATCGTAAATCTTTTATAAACTCAGCTTTTTTAACTCACTAGTTCCTCGAATTGCTTCGGTATCAATTTTGGTTTTAAAGATAAACAAATGATTGAATAAAAATTAAAAATTATTATGTTGAAAATTCCTAAATTTTACTTTTCTTACACAGATTTTGTTTCCAAATCAGAATTCTGTTATTCTGCAAAAAAATGTAACCACATTATTTTGTTAGGTTGCCATTGCAACTTCACCAATAAATTTGTTTTTTGATTTTCTTACTTTATTTTTGCTTATATTCTAAAAAGTTTCCCATAAAATAAACGGTTTTAAACTGGCAGCTCGATTAATTGTGCGTACACGTAAGAAAACGGCAGCGTATTACATTATAAATAGTTTTATTCGGAAAATAGAACGTTTTTAACGGAAGATCATTTTTAATATTAAGAAATAAAAATTTAGCATGAACTAGGCGGAAACTGGCCTCTTTCCGGCTACCAGTCTGACATTTTAACAATTTGACCACAAATGAACAACAGTCATATTAATTTTTTCTTTATTAAATGATCTTGAACTTAAATTTATTGTTTTTATTTAAACGAACTTCAATAAACTAATTAATTGGTAATAAATAAATTCAAAGTTCAATAAACAACCGATCAATATTAAATAAACTGCAACTTCAATAAGCAATCAGTCAATATTAAATAAAATGGAAATTCAATAAACAAATAAATTATTGATAAATAAACTCGAACTTCAGTATGATAAAAAAATTTTGCTTGAAAATATCGTTAATTAAGAAATAAATAATTAGTTCACAGTTAGAAAATGCCTTTATAACTTATACTTATTTACGCTGATGACAATGGGATATACCTGCCAGTGACGTAGTGTAACTCGATCATGATCGGTTGTTGAAGCGTGGCATGTAGTTACGTTAGCAGCTATTCTTTGCATTCTATTTCGAGTAAGTCGAGCCCGTTAAGTATAAGTTATTTTAAGTGACACTATATTCTTTCATACTATATTCCTTCACAAAGATTCCTTCACAAAGATATCAATTCTTTCACTTTATATTTCTAACTTAACACAAAAACCGTCACGCAGCCAATTAGAGCATAACCTAATTATGCATTGAAGTTGACAGGTACACAAAACAAAAATGTATCTCTGTTAGAAAAAAATACATAAAAAAAATTTATGGATCAAAATTAAGTAAAAAATTTAGACGAGAAAGAATTATATTTAAACATATTCAATGTGCGATACAGCATTGTATATAATTAACATTACTTTAATTAATATTTCAACTTATTAGGAGAAGTTTAGCTAAACTTTAGCCATTTTCCTTACAAACGATCAGATGGAAACCGTGATGGCTCAGGGAAAAGAGCGTTCTCTTTCCGATAAGGTGAACCGGATTCGAACCCCTGCCTTGGCAAGTCGATACGATTTCCAAATCCGGCTTGCACCGACCGCAGTGCTGACCTAAAAAATATCCTCAGTGGTAGACGGATCTTGGGTTAAAGTCCCCTTGCCATCAGGCTAACTATGGGAGGTTTTCGTAGTTTTCCTTTGTATGTAACGCAAATGCTGGTAACTCAAATACTTCTCCATGTAACGCAAAGGCACATTTCTTCCAATGCTTGCTTCAGGAGTTCCCTTGTCTTCTAGAATGACTTCAAATTTACAAGGCTGCGGAGTAGAGCATTAGTAGTCGTAAATCTAAAATTTGGTCTGTTTTTCAATAACAGTTATAAATTTTTCAAAAGATCATCTTGTTTTAATATAAATATAAACAATCGGCTAGTACTGACGTCATAGGTCACATGTGTCGGTACATATGATCTTTATCTTGAAGTGCTAGTAACCAATTGAGGAAGAATTGACTTTCTTTGTTTATTAAGAATCAAAACCACGTGATTTACCTGCTACCGTAAGAAATGATTTTAGATTTTTATGTTATTTTGAAAAATTGATTTTTATGTTTTGCAGTGAGAAAATAAATTGTTTCTACGTGCATTATTTCAAAGAAGATTTGAATTTTATATTTATAAATTGTTTTTGAAAAACATTTCTTATTCCACAAAAATACCAAAGTAACTAACAAATGATTCATAACCATTTTGAGTTCTTAAACATTGAACAGAATGATTAAGTGAATAAAATTTCATTTATTTCTGTAAATGCTGCAAATGGTATTTTAATAAATTTTAATTCTAATATTGGACGTAGAAGAAGTTTCCCGCGAAAGGATCGTCAATGTTATGTTTTTTGATGTAATCATCCAAACTGAAATTAGTTTTCTTGTCTGGTAACATTTCGCTAGATTCTGGTTGTGATTGTTTAAATACCAGCAATATGTATCGGTGAGGATCTGTAAAACAAAATATTTAAATTAGTACACTTTGAGGTCTACAATAGTTTTTTGGCGTAACTACAACTACAATTTTTCAATATGACAAGCAACTGACATGATTTAAAGAAGCATAAAGCTGTTTGATAAGCATTTTGGAAATGAAAAAGTAATCAGATGTCACTTTTTGACAGCCAAGCCGCCATATTAACCTGATATTGATCCGTGCGACTAGACACCTAACAACGTTTTGCGAGACACATTTTAAATGTCAAATTAGCTGATACAATCCGATCCTTTGTGGAGTCTGTTGTTTCCCGTTTCCACTTCTAGGTGAAAAAAGTGGACGACTTATCGGGCATTTCTAGAGAAATTCAAACTGTTAAAATCTATTATAATTAGTGTTTTTTTTTTTTTTTTTTTTTTTTTTTGTCCGCTTTTGTTCATTGTTCGTTCTTTCGATCTCACTATTGCTATATTTCTTTCGTTTGGATTTAAATGCTTCGGATTTATTTTACCATTTCGTAATGACTAGTAAAGCGCCATCTATAGGCATAATTTATTTCTTAGTTATATCATTTTCCTTTGTGAATACCTGGTCAAATGAGAAACCTGCAAGTGAGTAGTGTAGGTATCTCGATCTTGATTGGTTGTAGAAGTGTAGCATTTGCTTACGTTAGCAACTGTTTTTTTAATATTCTATTTCTAGTAAGCCAAGCCTGTCAAGTGTTAGTTCTCTTAAGTGATACATACTTAAACAAAGAATCTTTCACAAAGATTTCCACTACTTACTTAACACTAAGACAGTCATGAGGACTGTCTTTCTTACTTAACACAAAGACAGTCATGAGGACTGTCTTTCTTACTTAACACAAAGACAGTCATGGGGATTGTCTTTCTTACTTAACACAAACACCGTCATGAAGACTGTCTTTCTTACTTAACACAAAGACAGTCATGAGGCTCTGTCTTTCTTACTTAACACAAAGACAGTTATGAGGACAGTCTTTCTTTCTTAACAGAAAGACCGTCATGAGAACTGTCTTTCTTACTTAACACTAAGACAGTCATGAGGACTGTCTTTCTTACTTAACACTAAGACAGTCATGAGGACTGTCTTTCTTACTTAACACAAAGACAGTCATGAGGACTGTCTTTCTTACTTAACACAAAGACAGTCATGAGGACTGTCTTTCTTACTTAACACAAAGACAGTCATGAAGTCATGTAGAACATAAACAAAATAATTATGCATCGAAGTTACCAGGTATACAAAGCAAAAATGCAAGTAGGTTACAATGAAATCATATACAAATAATAAATCTAAGTTAAGTAAAAGACATAAAAGATAAAGAATTATATTTCAATAAAAACGGTGTGCGATACGGCGTTGTATCTAGTTAACTTTTTAATTAACATTCCAAGTTATGTAAAGAAACTTAGCTCAACTTTAATATGCTATTTCGCTAATAAAGATTAGCTGGCGCTGCCGTCAAAGGTCACATGCGTGGGTAAGGTTGTCTTCTTGGAATGCAAGTACCTAATTGATTTATATTACAGTATTTATTATTTGTTTTACCACGATTTATAAGAAACTACCGTTATAACGTTAATTAACACTCTAATTCATGTAGAGAAATTTAGCTAAATTTTAACGCTTCATTTTCCTTATAAACGATCAACTGATGCTGACGACACGGTTCTTCTTTTTAAACACCTTTCTTCTTTTTAAATACGAGTACCCAGTTAATTGTCATTCTGATCAGTCTTCCTCTTTTTAAGGGTTTTTAAATGTCGGACTTCAATTGTAATCATTCTGTATCAATAAGTAAATTTTCCTTTGAATGATATAATTAATAATCACTGAAGTAAAGCATTAATTTTTGACTTCGAGACTGCGCTCTAATCTATAATGGTTAAAATTTTACTTATTATTTTATTTGATTTTATATTCAAAATTCGAAATACACTCACTGAGGGTACCGTAGATATGACATAAGGAATTAGTACTTCATCAACAAGAATCTCACCGTATATGTACGGTGGAAGAAACGACTCCCAGTGATAGACTGGCTATTTTAAAAGTTTGTACAGATACTTCCATTTATTTAATTTATTTATAACTTTTATTCTTTCTTTCTTAGGCTTATTGCCGAATATTGCATTAAAAAAATATTTTATCACGTTTAAATAATTTGGCAACCATGTTGGCGAGCTGGTAGCCAAATCACTAAGAGAGATGTGCCGACTCTCCTATTAATTTTCATCTCATATTTGTACCTTAACTTTAAAAGCATAAATTTAGAATATTTTGAATTTAAACTGTGAATGGTAAGAGTCTTATGTACTGCAAATACTTTGATTCATAGTTAATTTTATGTTAAACAATATTAAAAGTTAAGACTTTTTTTTTAGGTTTGAATTCTTTTTATGATTAAGCCTAGAATTAGATGATTCAGAACTTATTAAATGCCTTTACTTATTTTAAATGCAAAGCTTTAGGATATTGTAAATTAAAATTGTAAATGTTAATAGTGTTATAAACTGCAAATATTATGATATATTGTTGATTTAATGTTAAGAAATTTTAAATGTTAAGACTTTTAATCTGTTTGAATTCTTCTTCTTTCTATGATTCTGAACAGATTTATATGATTCAGAACTAATTAAATAACTTTACGTACTTTAAAGACAAAACTTTAGGATATTATAAATATTATAAATAATAGCAAATATTTTGATTTATAGTTAATGTTAAGAAGTATTAAATATTAAGACATTTTATCGCTTTGAAAACTTCTTGTTTTATGGAATATTTATGGTATGGTTATGGATTCATAACTTACTTGATCCTTTAGGTGGCATAGGATTTACATATTCTGAGATAACATCTCCGTCTTGAACCCTGTTTTCTGGAATGTTTACAATTAACCAGTGTCGAAAATTGGCCAGTGTTGGATTTTCTGGAGTAGGAATATCGGGATCTGAGGGTGATTCAATTATAGATGTAACTAAATCACAATTTAGTTTTGACAGAAGTGAAGTCTATGTTGGTATTCAAAACAAAAATATTCATTTAAAGAAAAATAAAATAATAAAACGTTTAAAAATGGAGTCGTTAGTATGAAAATTTAAATTAAAAAAATTTAAAAAAAAATTATTCAAAATTTTAAAAATTTGAAAAAAGTATTCAAAATAATAATTATAATATTTTTTCTATAATAACTACATTAATAAAAAATTTATCAATTAATATTTACATTTTATAAAATTGCAATGAATGCAATGTTGTACTATTGAGTAATTAAAGATATCCAATTCAATTTCTGCATAGGAAATAGCTACTGACTTATACAATTTATTTGTTAGATCTTAATTTAGTTGAAAACATGAGTGAAAGTAAATCCAAAATGTTATTTTTAAGAAAAACTGAGATTTTTGGAGAGAGATCTTATTTTAGTTTCATTTGATAATATAGAGTTATTATAATACGCTTTAGAGTAGAAAATGATTCAAAGTGAATACAGCATCAAACCAGTTTAAATGTATTAAATAAACAAAATCAAAAGTCTGAAGCGGTAAGATATTAAATGATTAAAAACTTCATTCACTTATATATATATATATATATATATATATATATATATATATATATATATATATATATATATATATATATATATATATATATATATATATATATATATATATATATATATATATATATATATATATATATATATATATATATACCCATTTTCAAAACTTGTCAGACGTGAATGAGAAGAGATAGTCTTCTTCGTTTCTTCTCCTTCACATCTTGAAAATGGCCATCTGTTTTCGAGCACTTGAAACACGTCGATAGTTTAAATAAGTGTTAGGAATTTATAAATTAAAGGAGATGTCAGGAATTTATAAATTAAGTAGATAACGCCAAAAATATTTCTTAATTTGTTATTGTAAGCTAACAATTTCAAAAAAATTATTTACTCCTATCTTCAAAAATGTCACTTTAAATATTCATTCAATCAGTACCTCAAATATTTTCTTTTAGTTTAGACAGCAAAATTATTTGTTTTGATATCTAAGTGCATCATGATATTAAGTTTTGTTAAAAAATTTTCACAATTGAAATTTTAATAAACTACCATAAATGGGGCTTTAATAAATTCCAATAAAAAGATACAAAAAAATGAGCTGTACTGAAATTTATTAAATGAAGATTTATTAAACCAGTATAAATGGAGATGTACTAAATTGCAATAAAAATAAACTGTACCAAACTAAAAAAAAATGGAGGTCTGCTAAATTTTAACAAATAAAGTTTTAATTTATCATTATAAACGGAAGTATACAAAATTGCAATAAAAAGAAGCTGTATCACAAAAATAGAGTTCTACTAAATTTTAACAAATAAAGTTTTAATTTATCATTATAAATGGAGGTATACTAAACTACAATAAAAAGAAGCTGTACCAAATTACATATTTTGCTGTTTTACTTTTTTAAAATTGATGGAGATTTACTAAATTTTAATAAACGAACTAAATTAACTAAGAAACTAAAATTGAAAATAAGTGACTTAAATAAGGAACTAACTAACTAAAAGAACTTAAATTCAAATAAATTATTCTTATTTGAGTAAGTTTGTAGTTGGAGATAAGACTAACCAATCATAATTAATGTATTGAGTGAGTTATCCTCTGCTTTGAAATTCAGCATAGGTGGATCCACAGTAAGAGGTTTTGGAGTTTCTTCTCCGCAACTAATTTCATGGCCTTCGAAATTTGTCTGTTAAAGCATAGAAAAAAAATCTGGCATGTAATTTACCACAAAATAAACATTTCATAATTCTAGAACTAATTACTACTTGTTAATTTTTATTATTCCATCGTACTTAAAAAACAGTGCGCAAGTAAATAAATACATAAATAAACGTACCTGAGTACCTCAGTACCTGAGAAAGTGAATATTAAAAGTACTACTTCCTTAAAATTTGATTTCAAAAGAACTATTCGACCGATTTCACTTGAATTTTGCATTTTCCCATTTGAAATTGCATTTTTTAAAATGATGTAAAACATTGTACACTTGACGGTTTAAAGGTTCTTTGACTATTAAATAAAATAATAAAAAAGTTATAATTTTAAATAATAAAAAAGTAATAAGTTTTTTTTAATTTGCTTGGAAATATCTTTAGGACAAAAGGATTTCATAATTGTGTGCAAAATGTTTTGAGATATGCCAAAATGTTCAAAAAGTGAAATTAACATTAAGGGGTTCAAACTATATACCGCTCTTTCAATCAAACATTTGAAATAATATTTCCCAAAATGGCGGCTACCCTCTATTTTTGGGTGTAAGAAATCCGAATCCGTCGAAAAAAATTAATTTTTATTCAGCGAAAATACGTTTATTTGTATGATTTTACAACTTAAAATATAGCCATAAAGATTGTCTGTTTATTTTTTTGCTCACTTTACATTTTTCTATACACCTTCGTTATTCCAGTTTCTACTCCAATTTCCTGCTCTAGTTTTTCCTCTCTTACTCTAGTTTTTAAGTAATAAAAGAATATGTAATGACTTTCAAAAGAGAGTTGGCGCTTATTTTTAATATAGAGAGTTTTTTCTTGCTTTTATTACATATTTTGCTTTTTTTAAACAAAATATATATAGTTATTCAAATGTTTTTTTTTTTTTTTAAACAAACAAATAGTAAATTATATGAATAAATTGTTACTAATTTTCAAGCAAAACAAAAAAGACAAAAACCAAAACAAGTCGTAAAAAAAATATCAAAATTAAAGCCAAAAATTTTTTTTTCTTCTTTCAATTAAAAAATAGCATTCTTATAATGTTTTTAAAAATAAAATCGTAAATTATATAAATAAATTTTTACTAATTTTTAAACAAAATGTAACAAAATCCTGAAAACAAAAAACAGACGTAAAACAAAAAATTAAAAATTAAAACATATATGGAATTGAATCATCTCTTTTTTCTCATCTGTAGTTAAAAAAGCAAAACAAAAAAGTCAAAAACCTAAATGTCTTAAAATGTTAAAAACCAACCTTTTTTATTAATCCATTACATTTATTATGCAAATTAAAGAGCGTAGATAAAGTAAGTACACACTTTTATTTTTTGTTTATTAAAATTATTTATCGCTATAGTACAAAATAACATTTGTTTTGTGTTGCAAATTAATAACACATTATTAAAATTTTACTTAACTCTATATTTTAATTGATTTTGTTATTCAGTTTTCCTTAACATTCTATAGAATTGATAACATTATTAGCGATTGACGATAATACTTATAGCTTTTTGACGATAATACTTATAGCTTTTGACGATAATACTTATAGCGATTGACGATAATACTTATGGCGATTGACGATAATGCTTATAGCGATTGACGATTTGTCTATAATCATGGAGGATATGAAATAATACATTAAAATAATATGTATTTTTTATTTTTTAATTAATTTGTCTTCACTCTAAATCAGATTAGATGCAAACCTCAAATATAGTTTTTTAAAATACAATTTTATACTTACCCCAGAACCATTTGCCTTTAAGGGTAGACTGTTATTTTTTCGCTCATTTGCTTACCTCTGGGTATTTTAAAGCAAAAAGTGAGTAAAATTTTCACAAGACAACATTTTGTTAAAAAAAGAATCCGCAACGTGTTTTTACATATGTTTTCTAAAATTATAAGATAAATTTTACTTTATAATCAGCATTGAACAGGCGACCTGATTCTCAGTTTACAACTATAAATGCTCAACTCGGTAGTCTCGTAATTTTGAAACCAACCTAGTTGACAAAGACATTTCTATATAAAGCATTGGAGCCGCGATGGCTCAGGGGATAGAGCGTTCGCCTTCCAATGAGGCGAACCGGGTTCGAATCCCAGTCGATACGAATTCCGCATCCGGCTTGCACTGACCACAGTGCTGACGTGAAATATCCTCAGTGGTAGACGGATCATGGGTTAGAGTCCCTTTGCCGTCAGGCTAACCGTGGGAGGTTCTCGTGGTCTTCCTCTCCATGTAACGCAAATGCGGGTTAGCTCCATCAAAAAGTCCTCCACGAAGGCAAATTTCTCCCAATACTCGATCCAGGAGTTCCCTTGTCTTCTGGATTGGGTTCAAAATTACAAGGCTACGGAGTTGAACATTAGTAGCCGTAAACCCATTAAGTTGGGTCGGCTGTTCAACGACGGTTATAAAATAAAATATATAAAGCATTGGGACAAGCTAATCTCCATGGAGAAATTTTTGTGTGTGACGGAATTAAAAATAATACGTTGATAAAAATAAATATGTTTTTCAAATATTCCCTCAAAATAAGAATTGATGCAGTTATCAAACTCTCAATTGTGGGCTGATAAACAAAAATATATACATGGACTAAAAAACAGCACGTTTTTAAGAACAGATTTTTTTTTAGAAATGAGATATACTAGGAGGCTTCGCCCCCTGCTCGCCCTGCTTTGCTGGCGCTCACCAACCCCCGGAACTGCTTTCGCAGTTCATTTCGGATTGCTTCGCAATCCAATGCTCGCTTTGCTCGCTCATTGGATACGTTCTTAACGTCTAGCATTTGTATACTATTTTGAATACTGAAGTTCCGAAAACTTTTCACTGTAGAAAATTCTAAACCTGCACATTTCAATATTAATTTGAAATTGCTATTGTTAATTTGGGCATTTGGCGATACAACACTTATAGAATTGAAGGATTTGTTACGTCAAGCGTTCAGGTATCATAATTTTGATTTATGTTGCTAAGTTAACTTTAAAAAAATTCTATGGCTGGCAACAGCATTTGTATTTTTTAAGTTGTTTATTTTTATTTTTCCCGCAGCTGAATTGAACAACCTGATAATGCTCACTCTGGTTATTGTTTCCGTTTTTAAAAGCGCTATATGTTGAGCCACCTCAGCTAGATTTGGCATGTCACATTTTTAGATGCAATCATTGGTCAATTTTCTAACGTTGCCGTTCGGGAAGTTGTAATGAGGCTTTTTTTTGGTGCCGTGTAAGAGAAATATATATATATAGATAATTGAAAAAATCTAGTATTTGAAAAGTAAACAGACTGGCGGGCTTTATCTGTTCTTCATAAAATAAAAGAAAACTGTGAAGTTATGCCTGTAGTTATTCTTCTGATAATTTGAAGAATAATTGGTGGCACAATGTCAGAACTGTAATATCTTTAAAAGCAATTATTATTTGAATAAAACAGACACAGAAAGCAAAATATAAATTTTCAGGAATTATTTTATAAATATCATTTAAAATTATCGCGTTGTTTATAAATTTAAAATCTAATTGTGTTTTAAAATAAAATAAAAATAAAAACTCTAATGCTATTAAATATACCTGTCATAATTTTTCTGGAAATGGAGATAAAATTTGTGGAACAATGCATTGAAGTAAGCTATCTTTTCACTTAGCTTAAATATTTTGGTGTTTGCTTATAACTTTCAAACCTAGTTGCGCCGTGAAATAAACAAAAACTATAAAAATCCAATCCTGTAATAATTCTTTAAGGGCCGGATTAATAATTTCTGGCACAAAGTCTGGATGGTAATGTCTTTCAATGCAATTATTATTTGAAAAAAACAGCACCCAGAAAGCAAAATATAATAATTAAGTAATAACTTAAAATCTCATGTAAAATTATCGTGGGGATAGTTCATAAGTTTAAAATCTTATTGAGCTACAAAAAGAAACAAACAAAACCTATAAAGTCATTAACTATACCTGTAATAACTGTTCTGAAATTGTGCAAATAATTTGAGGAATGACGACAAAAGTTATCTTTTAATACAATTATTTAAACAAATAATTCATGGAAAGCAAAATATAAGAATTTAAGAATAACTTTAATTCATCATTTTAAATTCTAGTGGCGTTCGTTCATAATTTTAAATCTAATCGTGTCATAAAATAAAATTAAAAAAACTATAAAAATATTAAATATACCTGTAGTAATTGTTCCGGAGCTTGATTAATAATTTGAGGCACAATGTCAGAGCTGTAATATTTTTTAATGCAATTATTATTTGAATAAACAATGCACGGAAATAAAAGAATAAGAATTAAAGAAGGACTTAAAAACATCATTTTAAATGCTCGTGGTGCTCGTTCGTAAGTTTGAAACCTAATTTTGTCGTAAGATCACGATTACTCCTCAAGACACATTGTGCGCCTAAGAAACTCATTCTATGTATTATTGCAGCTGTTTAAATATACTAGTAATTATATTGACGTTTGTATTAACAATACACTAAAACTTTCTTATTTTTATGTTATATTACAAAAATTTAGAAGCAGCTATGTAAATATTCAGAACTAATTATTACATTTTTCGCTATAAAAATAGATTATATAAGAGAAAATGGAGTATTTTCTGAAAATGCTGAGTACTGCTTTCAACTTTTCCTCTGTGTTCATTCAATATTTTTGTCTGTCCTTTTCCCGGAACCCTATTTTGAATATCTTATAACTAAAGAATTACTAGCTTCACGGTTCTAAAATATGTTCATCGACTACAAGGAGCAATTTTAGTCCCCGATCCGAAAAGTCGTTTAAAAATTTTAATTATTCCATTGTTGTTTCTAATGCCACTTATCAGCAAACCTGCTTGGTGAAATTAAACGAATTTAAGTCAGAAGGTTTTTTTTCCATAGTGGTTTTTTTAGGAAGTGGTTTTTTTTTTAAATATTTTCAGTGGCAACATCAAAGGTCAAGAATAGGACCTCAACCACACACTCGTCACAGCCCGTTTATAGGCGGACCCATTCATATAACCATTCATTCATCCAGAAATCATAATTTTGACCTGAACTAGAGAACAATCAATCTCCAATTCAGTACTCAGAGAGGCATAATTTGTTATGGGAACATGGGGAGAGGGGCTTTGTTACCTGACAGATTTAGCATGAGTTACCAATTACTACACGGAGTGTCTTCGGTCTGCAGGGATCGAACTCATAAGCCCTTGGACATGGGCCCTTACCAATCAGACTTTCTCAGCCTTCAGTTAGCCATTAGTTAGCATTATTCTTTTGTTATAAATAAAAATGTAAACGCTTATGTTTAGGATTTTATCGCGCTTCTTTAATTTTTATTTATATTTTAAAGTTTTGTTATTAACGTGAATGGCATGTGGACGGGTGTTACTTCACAGAATTAGAATTTTTAAATTTATCTGTAACCACGTGTTTATTTTGTTGATAGTTGTGCAATTAAGACGTGTTCCTAGAGAAAAAAAAATATGTTGCATTTTTTTCCTACCACTTAATAAAGACTAAGACAAAAAAGGATGAAATAAAATACTTAAAGATTTTTTCTTTAAAAAAATAGCATTTTTTATATGGGTCTGCACGAAAAAGAAATAAATAAAAGATTGCATGTAACTTGAAAAACTCGAGAAATCACGTAAACTATTCAAGTTGATTTTACTTGTACTCGCCTCACATAAGGAACTAAAGATAAATAATTTTTAGACAACGTGCTATAAGCACCTAATGAAACTAAATTTTTATTAATTGAGAGCTAAAATAAGAATCATCTGCTATTTAAATTGCTATTATGCGCAATATTTATCTCATCAGAAAATTAGTTTTTCGCTCATCCCGATGCTCGATAATGTAATGTGATTATTGACCTTTCTCGTGCTTTTAACTATCAGTATGCCAAATTTTATCACTCTCGGCTTGATTGCTTACGAGACTATGAAGACAGACAGACAGACAGACAGACATTCCTTTTTATACCGACTTTTGTAAATTTGCATAATTTTCTTACTGTCATCTGATTATTTATTGTGGATATTTCGTAATTTTTTTATTCGAGTTTTTTTTTTTTTTTCAATTGTGAATTTTTTTGTATACTTGATACATTTTTAAGAATGGATATCATACTTTCTGAAAACAATCATAGACTTATAGAAATATATAAGGAAGAAGAAAAAAAACATTATAATAAAATTCCACAATTCTAATTGGTCTAGATGAATTTCAAAAAAATCTTAGATGGCACCAATATCGTCATTTATAAGACTATGTTTTAAAAAGGATTTTTAATGTAGCCGCTTTTTTTCAGGGCTTTAAACAAATAAACTTGTGGGAAACATTTCTTTCACATTGTAAAAAACTACTTAGAAAAATTGAAAAAAAAAAAAACTACATTATCAAACATATGCGTTTTCCGTGCTATCGCTGATACATTTTAATAGGAATTAATTCTTCAAAAAAAATAATAAATTGTAAATAAATATGTAAAACTCAAAGCGAAAAACAAATACATCAGTGAGCCTTATTAAAATATTACACTGTCCTAAAAACAGAAGGAAAAAAGAGTAATAGTTTTTTTAACAGTTATCATTCACGGCATTATCTAATTTTTTCTGCTTAGAATAAGTTTGGAATTTATTTTATTCGATACTTCGTTTTTTTCTAATCTATTGTATTTAATTCTTCATTCTACTATTTATTTTCAGCTATATTTTTTCATTTCTTTTCTTTTAATTTTTTTTATTTCAATGTTTTCGGTTTTATGATTATTTTTATTTTTTTCCATTCTCTGCTTATTTATAATTTCTCCACCATTTCTTTTTTTCTTTATTTCCTGTTTTTATTTTCTTGGAACCATCATATAGGAAATTCTCATTATTAAAGACGTATGTGTACAATATCGAAACGCATAAGATTAATGTTCAAACGCAGAGATTTCCGCTAGATGCACCAATTCCAAAGTTCTTATTTATGTTTCGTTTTTTCTTAAAAAATATGTCTAATTCCTAAGTTTAAAAACTCGTATGTTAGTTAAAATTTGAATTTTAATTATTTTCTTAATTGTGGTGACGTAGAAAGTCACACGGTACTCATATTTTATAAACCATTTAATAATAAGCCTATCTTAATTATTAAATTAAACTGATCGTTTTAGAAATAAAATAAAATAGTTAAGCAAATATATAATACCTAACTATACGTTTTTATTCTGCAGTTAAAATCGTTAATAATCATTAAAATATCGTTCGAAAGGCAATAAAATTGCAAACTGTTTTTATTTCAAGATCTTACAGACGCAGCAACATATTACAGTTACTGCTATTTTTTAACAAACAAGCCTTATATCAAGATAATACAAATGTTTTTTTTTAAACATTTTTTGTAGAATGATGATGACCACATATTTCACTGAAACTTTTCTCAGGGACATGTAATTAAAATGAGAGATTAAATGCGCCTCTTATCAGAGACTTGCAGAAGGAATTATTTTCATTCTTTAGAATTAAATTGTAGATAGTAGTCTCCCCTTATTCAAAGTCTGAAAACAAAAGCATTAGTTCAGAAAGTAAAAGCTACATTTCTTAAAGTAAAAGTATTGTAAGAAAGTTCTAAAGGTCGTTTATCAATCTTCTGAAATCCGGGTAAGAAGGTAACAAAAATATAGAATTCATGAAGTAAACTTATTCCGGTATTAAATGTCATAGCATGCGTAGGCGTTACAAATCCGTGGAATGTTATAAATGTTCAACAGATATATTCGCTAAAATGTGATTTCTCAGAACCTATTAGATCGATTTCGCTCACATTTTGTACTTTGCTTCATAAAATTGCATTTTTAAAAATGTTGTAAAATTTGTATGCCCTATAGTTCAAAATTTTTTTTCGACTATTATTAAGCGAAATAAAAAAATAATTCTCACAAGAAGTTGACGAAATATGGTGAATGCGCTAACAGTAAAATTAGCATTAGTGAGTCCAAATTTTGGATTGACCAAACTATTGAGAACATATTTCCCCCGATTTCGGCTACTTTATATATTTTGAGGATCAAAAATCCAAATCCGTCGAAATAAAGGGTTTATTATTTTTGAGAAAGCACGTTTTGTGTCTGTTTTCATAACTTAAAATATCATCTGCACTATTTAATTAGCAAATTTGAGGTCACTTTCTCGAACCTTTAAGATGGAGTCCGAGTACGTAAAAATCCGATAATTTAAAAAATTATTCAGGGTGTTCTTCTTTTTTTGCGTTATCACATCTAAGAGGAAATTTGACTGATAAATAAAAAAAATATTCAAGATGTGCACTCTATCTCCACACTAACGCCCTCTCCTTCATATATATTATATAATATATATTATATAATATATATTATATAATATATATTATATAATATATATTATATAATATATATTATATAATATATTAAGATCTTAAGTACATGCGCCCAAACGCTTTATTTTGAACTTTTATATTAATTATTTTCTTATGCATAATGATTGTAGAAAACTTTATTTTTATAAGCTTGACTGGGATAATAAAAGTTACAATATTTAAGAAATTCAGATTTATATAATTGAATTCAATTATATTTAGTCCACAACAATCATAATTTTGGGGAACACATTTTTTTATTGCGTTAACATGAATACGTAATTTTGCCTAATTTGGGTGTGGGGATTTTAAAACTGAAGTTTGTTTTGCACCTAAAGCTACCAATTTTTTTAAATGACACTTTCGTTTTTTTCCCGTCGAAATGTACAAGTTTAAAAACGTTAAGTATAAAAGCGGTTGCATAAGTGTTGCGACAAATTTCTACTCGGATTAGGGCAGATCATCGGAATTAAAACTGCATGAAACCCATGCCCGGAGACATTGTTGTACACGGCTAGGGGCACTTTCGTATCATAACCTGTTCAGAAGCACACGAAGAAACAGTTCCTATTAGGGGAAGCGTCCCTAGTGGCGTATGACAACTTTTCTGGTCATGGGTTACAGTGCAATTTTAATACGGATAATGTGCTCTAACTCTTCTAAAATTTTGTCGTAACATTTTGCGACCCTCTGTTGTATATATTTTAAGTTCGTATATTTCTACGAAAAATAGACTGAAAATGTCATTTAAAAAATATTGCCTGAAGAGAGAAACCGATTGCAGTTTTGAAATTAGCAATATGAAAGCAAAGATTTGTTAAATAATTTCATGTAACAGAAAAAAATATTTTTTACAAGTTTAATTGTTTTTTTCTTTTTATTTTTGCCTTTCCTTTGGAGCCGTTCGCAACCTTTCCGCCATTTTGGTGTTCTGGCGTTAAGATCTGAAGGCACTTAAATGGTTTATTTCATTAATTATGTGTAAATATTTACATAATTAATACATGCACATACAAGTAATATTACACACCAGGTAGGGCACGTAAAGATACAAAATAATGTCTGTTCACAATTTTTCGTAGAACAATATAATTTTTTCATGTTTAACATTTATTATTAAATTACTATAATTGATATTAAATATATTGAAATGCTTATAAGGACCAAATTCAGTACAATGATTAAGGAAGGTCACTATGAAGGTATTGCTCCTCAGAATTTTCAAGAGGCTGTTTTTCAGAATAAAATAAAATTTTGATACTCCCTGAATACTTTGTGGCCTGTAATATATTATTTCAGATAAAATATAGCATGCATGCAAATGTTTTAGGCTTGGATCCTTAAAATATTTATAATCCGTCTTTCAGAATGGTACAATCTTCTCGCATAAACTCTATTTTTTTTCCGGAAGTACTACTTATGTGTCATGAGAAATTCTGAAAATACTTAAATAAATCAGTGATGGTAAATAAGTGACAAGTATTCAAGTTTATCCCTTAAATCATTCATACGCAGTGAAATATATTCGACAGACAGCTTACACTAAATATCCTTCAAATGGCAGAATTTTACGACGTAATTAATCACACTTAACTTGCCTGACTCACCGATAAAGCCTGATTATACCATTTAGAAATTCCCGGATTATTTAACTAGGATCAGTTACTGAAGACATGAAGTTTAATCCTTTAATTACTGATGTGATTATTAATATTTAGCAGCACTCAATATTTAAATTTTGCTCGCTTTTGAGTTTTAGAATTTAATCTTGGATAATGGGATCTTTGCGTGATTTTTGTGCTATAATTTAATCATTTATGAAAATTGTGGATAATTAACGAAACAGTGTTTTAGAAAATTACTAGGGGAGCGTGGGGTCAATTGTAATATTTTTTACTTAACTATTTTTAACTAGCAAAAAATCCAATATATTATTAGTATTAATTGACAGACGAGTAAAGTAGACTATCCTCTACTAGAAAAAAAATACCTTATTTTAAATGTTATTATATTAGTTATTAACAATTTTTGACAGTCGTGCACTTGTTACAATTGTCCCCACTTACGGGGTCAATTGTAACAGTTCATAAATTCAACTAAAACATAGTTAATTATACATATTATCATAGTTGTGATATTTTTTTTATTGATCAAAATAGTAGTGATATTTTAGGAGTAAAAATAATAATGAGCCAGAGACCTAAAGGGTTAAACTTTTAACTTTAAGGGGTTAAAAATTTTAATTTATGCTGTGAAAGGTGACAAATAAAATAATGCACATGCAACATAATATAAATGATATAGGAAACTATTGGTGGTTCTTAAAGAGTTAAATAATGGTTTGTAAGGAGAAAATTATTTATTTTCAGCTGTTACATTCGTCCCTTTACTTATTGTTACAATCGTCCCCAAGACGCCATTTCAGCTTCATTTGTTAAAAACAATGCTAGTTAATTAACAAAACTAATCTTTTTTTTTGAAATGTTAATTAAGGTGTCCACTTACATATTCCGTTAATAATTTTTATTTATATAAACAAAAATACTTTGTTACAATATAATATTCTAATACCAAAAAAAGTACTTACTTAGCGTGAAAATATCTTTTGTGGTGTAACTCTTTCAAAAGTTCATAAAAATGGTTGCCAGCTGGAGTGTCCTTGTAGATTTATTAAATACACCTTGTGCGCCACCTAGGAACCAAATCTAGAACCCGACACTCGAAATTTTTGCTCTGTTATAATAGTACCCTGTTACAATTGACCCCACTCTCCCCTACTGATTTTTATTATATTAGAGTGCTTCACCTCCTGTTTGCTTGTGCCCTCCAGACCCCGAAGATTGCTTTTATGTAATCTTATATTGGTTGCTACTAAATTAAATCGGTTTAATATGTGTCCTAGAGTAAAATCTTAAAAATTTGAATCAATTATTTAAAACAATAACATTAAAAAAAAAAAAATTTAGTCAGTCAATAATAAGTTACTGAAAGATCTATAAATATCCTGACAAAATGAAATATCCATATATTCTATGCATAGATATTTCATCTCATCATTTTATCTGTATAACTATATCATCCATACGATGAAATAATATTTAAATTGATATAAATGGCATGCGATAGAAAAAGTTTTAAAAACGAAGCAACAATTATGTTTTTAAAAAATATTTACTATTTAAGATTTACGGCTTTTATTGAATCACACTATAAGATTAATAAATTACACAATGAAAATCTGTATATTTTAATATTGCTATATAGCATAAAAAAATTAATGGCATGATACTCAGTGTTGTATGCATGTTCTTTTGACCATTTACTTTTTATTTTTATAACCGTCGTTGAACAGTCGACCCAACGTAATGGGTTTACGGCTACTAATGTTCAACTCCGTAGCCTTGTAATTTTGAACCCAATCCAGAAGACAAGGGAACTCCTGGATCGAGTATTGGGAGAAATTTGCCTTCGTGGAGGACTTTTTGATGGAGCTAACCCGCATTTGCGTTACATGGAGAGGAAGACCACGAGAACCTCCCACGGTTAGCCTGACGGCAAGGGGACTCTAACCCATGATCCGTCTACCACTGAGGATATTTCACGTCAGCACTGTGGTCAGTGCAAGCCGGATGCGGAATTCGTATCGACTGGGATTCGAACCCGGTTCGCCTCATTGGAAGGCGAACGCTCTATCCCCTGAGCCATCGCGGCTTACCATTTACTTGTGATATTTATTTATCGCATTTTCTTAGAACTATTATACACTATAATTACATTTATGATATTAATTTTTGTTTTATTAATTGCAGGCTTAAAATTAAACGCTGCAATGCCTTACTACTAAGTAATACCTTGTTACAAATTAAGTTCCGGTAAAAAGTACCGGGAACTCATGGTGCCTGTACTTTTTACCGGAGTATATTACGGAACAAAAATTTGATATATTTGTTAAATTAGAGTGATTCATAGATTTTGCGGTTATTATTATTGTAAAAAAAATATTTTATGGAACAAATGGAGTTTACAGTAAAATGGATTTTATGGATGATGCACCCAAAGCGCCGGTACTTTAACCCTAATAATCCTAATATAAATATTAATTTTTTTACAGTATACAAAAAGAAAATCATTCAAATTGCTTTGTAATGCAAATGATAAATTTATTTTATAATAAACAAAAGACAAGACGAAGATGTAAAAAAGCAATGATATATAGGAATGCCAACCTCAGATTTAAGTTTTAAGCCATCAAATCCTTGGAATAATTAATTTCTGCGGAAAAAACTACTTTGATTTTGAAACATTTGATTAAAGTCACTGTGATTCGAGATCTTTTCTGGTGTGTCTTGTCTAAGCTGACTTAGTTTTAAGACTAAATAAGAAATAAGTTTTTAACTTTTTCAACAATGTCAAAAAAAAAGTAAAGACTTATACAAAAAAAATATTTTTCTTTCTAAAAGCCTTTTAGAAGTCTTTATTATCTTTTTATTATCTTTTATAATTTTATTATCTTTTTTTATATTTTATTATTATTTATTATCTTTCAAAACATTATTAAAAATTCTAAGTTAAGAAAATAATTATGATTTTTTGACAAAAAACGGAACTGTGTAGTATGGAAGTGAATCAGCAAGACTGGCATCTAAGAAACATATTAAAGTTCTAATAACGCTTAAGTTCAACAATTGCGGAAACAATAAAAAAAATTTAACGAAAAATTCAAGGTAAAATAAACACGTTTGAGATATTTTTAGGTTCAAAGAAATGAAATATTATTATTTGTTGCGCATTATTTTCCTTATCAAAATTCTTAAACAGGCAAAATAGAAGCAAAATGACGATTTCAATGAGAAGATATTATTCACAACATTATTTTGAAAGAAAAATGGAGCATTGTTAGATTGTTTAATATTAAAAAGTATGCCTTAAGATATGTAGACTTTTTTTAGATTTATAAATTCCTCTTGAAATTTATGAAATAACGCTTTTATTGAATATTATGTTTTTTTTTTATAACACTTGTGATTTTCTAACAATAGGATATTTTGTTAGATCAAGCTATTGTTTTTTACACGGAGAAACAATTTCTGTTCAAAAAAATGAGCGGTATGTTAATAAAAAGCATCATTTCACAATTTTTCCATTACATTTTACCAGGAATTCTTATTTTCAAAATTATAGTTCTTTCTACAACACATTTGGTAAAAAATACAAAAAAGTAAATTTAACCGAATAAATGGATTTTATTTTACGCTCTATAGATATCATAATAAAAGTACCAAATTTTGAAACATTTATCACATTTTATCACATAGTATAAAACCATATTTTATTGCTAATAACCAATATTATTATCAAAACACTTCAATTAAGTTCACTGAGATATTTGATGTTCTCTAAATGGCAAAAAACACGGTAAATCTTACCATAATCTGGTTATTTGGTCTATATTTTTTCTAAGTATACGATTGCTACATAATTATTTTTTAGCCTTAGTTTCTTAATAATAAATAGATTGTTGCGCAAAAATTAAAAAAAAAAATAATAATATTTATTTAATTTAAAATTCCCAATAGTTTTATCTTAAAAGATAGTCTCAAGTATAATACAATATAGTATAATACAGGAAAAAATAACGTCAAAAAAAGATCGGGTAGCTTACTTTTTTCCCTTACACTGTTATTAATTTCTCGGAAACGGTAAAATTATAATTTATTTAATTTTATTTTACAATATTCAAACAAAACTATGAAATATTTATGAAAATAAGATAGATATCAAACTGTTAACTGAGAGAAAAAATGTTTATTAACTGCTTTCACCTAATACGGTCAAGCAACTTAAATTTTATCGAACTAACTAGACCCGCCTAATGAAGTAACCCACAGTCCGGCATTCCCCAATGTGTGACCCTGGGCTATAAGAATGCAACACTCTCATTCTCGCATAGATGGTAACACCACAAAGCTGTCTAACACAAAAAGTCTAGTATTTCCCATTTCTTACGATCCAGATAGAAAAAAACACATTCCAAGGCTTATTTGATAAAACACAACTCAACCGCAACCTAACTAACTAAAAGCCTAGCTCCAATGTAAAATTAAGCTATCCAGTTAATCTCGAATGTCCAGTTAAGTGTAAACGGTTTCAAAACCGTCATGGTAAAGAAATGATCTTAATCATATACTTTACGGTTATTTGGAAGGACAGACTGCTGCCAGTTATTTTACCGTAATTTTAGAATGAAAATTCGAACAGTGTATACGTCCTCATAATTTTTTTTTTAACTTTTATTTAATTTTTAAATCAATTACTCTGCGTATACAGTTGTTCGAGCACTGCATTTTGAAACAGATTTCCGAAGTTCAATTTTTGATGATTACTGATTATCTATTCGCTGATGCTTTTATTTTATGTCGAAATTTTTAATTAGTTTTGTTAATCGTTTGATGCATACCGCTTAATACTTTTGTAACCTGAAACATGTCAACGTTTCCAAGGAAGCAGTTTTATCAAGAACGAAGAAAACCTCTTGAAATTTGAACATCCAGTTTTTACAGTCAATTTTTCCATTAGCTGAATATACTAATAACTTTCTAATAATAATAATAACTGACAATGGGTCATGGTGGCTCATGGCATCACTACTCTATGAGGTGGCTATGGTTTGAATCACAGCGATGGCTGGTCGATACGAATTCCACACTCGGAAGCACAGAACACTGTGCTTATACAGGACTGAATATCATCAATGGTAGATGGATCATGGGTTAGTGTCCTCTTGCCGTCAAACTAACCGTGGGATGTTCTCGTCGTTTTTCTGTTCATGTAACTCAAATGCGGGTTAGTTCCATCAATCAAAACTTGATCCATAAGTTCCCTTGACTACTGGATTAGGTTTCAAATTACAGGGCTATACGGAGTTGAACATTGGTGGTCGTAAACAAACGATTAGTGCGGCTGTACAACGATGATTATGAAATAATCATCGTTGTTATCATCACTAACAATAATTAAGTGCTTTACCCATTAGACCAGTGGTTCGTTAAAGGTGTCCCGCGGATGGTTCATAGGAGCTCCGAGAATTAAGAGATTTTTTATTTGATGGTATTTGAAACCATTAATTACATTTGTATTCAAGTAATTATCCAATAGTCATTTTTTTTTGTTTGAAATTAAAATACCAATAAAATGAAACAGCAAAATTAAAAATAATATACTATGTTTCTTTTAACAAAATATTGAATAAATTATAAAAAAGGATATGTATTTGTAAAATATATCCCGATTCTGGATTTCTCATCAAACATTTAAATTGAAAATATAAGAAAAATATTTAAAAAAATCAAATACTAAAGAAATATGCTCCTGTCATTTGCTTTTAATATTTCTTCCTTTATTTCATTTCAGTCAAAACCACAATTTAACTTATTTTATATTTTTCAGTCTACACAAAAAAGCAAACTTACAACTATACTAGACGCCGAATCAGACATGTGAATTCAACTATAAAACGTAATATTAAGACAAGTACTGCTGAAACGATAAAAAAAAACATCATTATTTCCATTAAAAATTTTTAAAATTTCCAATTTTTTTTTGTTATAAAGTTCGCAATGGCTAATGACTTTTAATTACGACTTAAGAGTTCTGCTAAAAAAAAGGTCGATAATATATAGAATTCCATAGATGAAAAAAAATTAGTAAACCGCTGTCATAGAAAATAATTTTCAATTTCAGAATTATTTCTGTTTGATAAAACCAAATTTTCCAGACTTGTATTTAAATACATAAAGCATTCACCTTCAATTAATCGAAACCATTAGATTTTTCACTTTCAGTAAATCAAGATAATTAAACTGAATAGAGACATCAAAAACCATTTACAATGAATTATCCACTTACGTACGCACTTCATTGTTTACAATGTAAGCTATAATGTAATATTATGATCTCAAAGTTCTACTTCACAAACTTTTGACTTGAAAAACAAGGAATGGGCGGTCCTAATGGTGATTAATTGTTGGCAGATATTGTATCATTTGTTTTAATGTTCATGAATAAAAGAAGTTGTGAGAACAAAACAATGGATAACTTGCCAAGGTTCTATCAGAATATCTTCAAATCTGTATAATTCAAAGACTAAATGAAGATAATAAGAAGATCTAATAAATGAATGAGTCTTAAATCTTTAATTAAATTCATTCCTAATTAAATTCATCTTTAATTAAATTCAATTTTAAATCATTTATTATGGAGAGTCGATGTGTACTATCAGTACCTTTCAGATTTGTGCATGAAGTTGTTTAGTACTGATTTATTGATTATATTCTTTATTTTTGAACACCCCATACACCGAAAGGGTATTCAGCTATAGTACAGTGAGAGAGCAGTGGCGGCTCAGGATTTAGAGCGTTCGCCTCTCATGTGGTAAACCGGGTTCGACTCCCAACGATGGGTGGTCGATACGAAGTCCGCATCCAGCTTGCTCCGACCACAGTGTTGACGGACAATATCCTCAGTGTCAGACGGATCATGGGTTAGAGTCCCCATGCTGTCAGGCTAACTGAGGGAGATTTCATGGTTTTTCTCTGCATGTAACGCAAATGTCTCTTAGTTGCATCGAAAAAGTTCTCCACGAAAGAAATTTTCTCCCAATACTTAATCCATGAGTTCCCTTGTCTTCTGGATCAGGTTCAAAATGACAAGGCTATAGATTTGAACATTAGTAGTCGTAAACCTAAACAAATTGGGTCGACCGTATAACGACGGTTATGAAATAAAATATAAAATGATACACTAAGAAAAAAGCATAAACGAAATATCGTGAAATTTACGAATATCGCGACGAAATATCGTTAAATTTATCGTGTTTCTAGCTCAACGGGAACGTCATAAGGCTTGGAAGTTTTACTGTAGCGCTTAGATTATGATTTTGGTAAAATTAATAATAAAATATGGTTTTATAATACAATAACGTTTGTAAATGTGGTTAAATTTACATGATACTTCAAAGCATGGCATAAAAATCCTTTTTTCGGTTAAATTTATTTATCAGTTAAATTTTTTTAAATGAATGGTAAAAAGAACTATAATTTTGACAACCAGAGTTTCCGATTCACTGTTACTACATGAACCTAAAGATTATTAAATTAATAGTTCAAATAATGTTAATATCATTTTTCTTAGCCGGAAGCAGAGTTTTATTTACGACAAATGTCACAACAATATAATGTGGTAAATTTATCATAATTTTTTTCCCGTTTAGTTAAAAAAAAATGTGCGTTTTGATTCATTTAAAATTTATAATATATTACTCAAAATGCAAATATAACACTGGTTTTGAATTGAATCATACTTAAGAAATTTATATATATTAAACATAAAAAAATTATAAATGTTCATAAAATTCATACTGTAGATTGAATGCTATTGCTTGTAGTTTTTTTAAGCTTAATTTGAATTATTAAAAAGTTTAGGAAGTAAATTTCAACTTTTAAAACTTCCTTTTTGTAGATTGTAGTCATCCTTCGACGAACTTTCGAATTTCTATCTCAAATAAATTACTAAAAAAGTTCTTCATTGCTCAAAACTAATTAAAAGCGCAAAAGTTTTAAGCACTGTTCTGCTTAACGAAGCATGCAAATGAAATGTGCGTTGAGTTAATGCTTGATTTGCTGGGAAAAATAATGGGTGCTAACGAAGTAATCAATTGGAATCATTAATTTATGAAAACAAAATGGTAAATTTTAAATAAATAAAATTAAATCTATTTATTTTCTCCGCTTTTTAGCCTGAGGAAAAATATGATCTCAAACAATCAAGCACAAATAGCTTTAATAGAAAAAAATACGTCTTTTTTTTATAAACTGAGAAAAAAAAAGTATGGTCATAACTACAAGAATATGGTAAAATTTATAGTGTTTATAACTCTATGAAAACACCAAAAATCTCAGTAATATTTTACCAAAGCGCATAAAATGATTTTTGGTAAAATTAAAAATTATATACTGTCCTAAAATATGTGATAAAATTTAGTAATCTTATTATGATACCTTGGAATATGAAATGAAACCATGACATGATATAAAAAATAGATTTAACCATTAATTCGGATAAATTTACTATTTAGTTTTGTGTTTGTAACTAAATGTTTTGTAATAAGAACTATAATTTTAAAATTCCAGAATTTCCCGTAAACCGACACCATATGATCGAAAAAATTAGTAAATAAGAGTTTTTACTACCAGATTTGTGGTTTTTGTACCAGAAACCTCATTGCTATACAGTATGGTAATATTATTTCATATTACTTCCGTGTGATGTGAAATAAAAAGCAAAATATAAGCTTAAGGTGAAATACTAACTTCCAACCACTTTATTATTTGGACCACTTTTTTCGCACTGCGGCCTACTCCCCCCTTCAGATTTTGAGGCACAAATGTCCAGATCATTCAAATCAAAAGAATGCTTGTATAGTGAACGCATTTTTTTAGTGTTTAATTCGCAGCTTAAAATCTAATAATATGTGATAATTTGATATTATATTGAAAAGATAATGCCAAATAATGTATTTGAGCCATCGTAGCTCAGGAGATAGAGCGTTTGCCTTCCAATGAGGTGAACCTGGTTCGAATTTCAGTGATGGCTGGTCGATATGAATTTCGCATCCGGCTTGCACAGCTGGCAAAAAATATCCTCAATGGTATACAGATCATGCGTTGGAGTCCCTTTGCTGTCAGACTAACCGCGGGAGGTGAAAAAGTTTGTTTAATAACAGGATTTTTTTTTCTACGTACAGATAATGATTAAAAACAGATAAACTCTATATTTAACTTTAAATAATTTTTTCCTGTTAAAAATGTGCTCTTTTCTGCATATTTCATAGTTATTTTTTATAGTGCAATACACATTTTCACAAAATTTCAAATCTCTTAAAATTTGCATTTTGTAGTATAATCTTCCTCGAAAGAACATTTTATTTTCTGATATTTTTAATATCTTAGAAAATGAATTTCATTGCAAACATTATATCCGACATTTTATCAGCATAGGAAACAGAGCCTTACTTTAAAGAATCTAAAGTACTAGTATCTTTAATCTAAAAATAGGAAGAACTCAATTTCAAGTACATTAACTCTCTCGGTATTAAGATTTTGAAATCATTTTAGGAACGTATTGAAGCATCTCTGCAACACTTGATGAAAATCTAAATAAACATTGTTATAAAAGGCGGAAAGCTTCACGGAACCCATTTTGCCTGGAGATATTCTACACATTTTAAGATTTTAGAGTAAATTTCAGAAAATTTTAGAATTCTCTAGAGCAGTAAGATCATTTCAGTAAAATATAAAGGATTTTTTTCTACTTTCTATGTAATAACTACAAGAAAACTAATTGCAATATCTACAAAAAAATGAATGCAGTATTGTTTTTAACTGCATTAGACGTAAGAATTAATTAGTTTACAGAACATGCTTTTAGTGCTTACTTTCTCTCTGTTGAAGTTTTTTCCTTATTTTTTGTTCTTTAATAAAAACATATCTTAATTATGCTGGATGCATCAAAATTAACAGTCAGAATTGTTAGCGGTGATAGGGTACACTGATCTCGGAAAAAATGGTTAAATAACAATTTATTTAACTGCTATTTCACCATATTCAAATAAAACAGTCAAATTACCATAAATAAGATGGTATTCAGACTGTTAACAGTGAGTAAGACAGTTTATTAACTGCTTTCATCTAATAAAATCAAAATTTTATCGCACAAACTAGACCCATCTAATGAACCACTTTAAGCTGTGTACACATTACAATTGAGAGGTCTAAACTGTCAATCTTATGACCAACAGAACAGGGATTACTGAACCAGCTTTGACACCACAATAGTTCCTAGACTCCCTTCAACGCATGAAAAAGCTTCCAGTTTCCTGCACTCCCCAATTTGTGACCCTGGACCGTTAGAACACAGTACTCTTATTCCTGCATAAAAGGAAGCACCATACAGCTGCTTAACACAAAAAAAGTTTTATATTTCTCATCTCTTACGATCGATGAAACAAAGAAATAAACTAATTAAACTCATTTCCACTGTTTATTTGACAGAACACAATTCAACCACAGCCTTATGTCAATAATCTAATTCATTTCCTACCTTCTTTTTATGGTTTTAAAACCATGCTAGTTGTGAATGGTTAAAAATTTTATAGTTTTGTATTCATGTTTTTTTTAAACCACACTATTTGTAAACAGTTTCAAAATCGCAGAGGTAATTAATGATCTTTACTGTAAACTTTACGGTAAATCGATGGTCAGACTGCTGCCGGTTACTTAACAGTATTTTCAATATAAAAATCTAACAGTGCATATTATGAGGATTCAGAATACAAAAGCAACTCATGACAAACAATGTCATAGCATTTAATCGTTGTCTATGTCTGATGGACTCTCATTTATGAACTGGTAGTTCGTGCGCATTTGAAGAGGCTCTTTTATTCATCTTAATTATCTTGTTTTCATATTAATTTTAAGCTATATAGTGATTATTGTTAGAAATTGCGTTGAAATAAACCCCAGGTGGAACTATTTTTATCGGGGTTTCAAGATTTGGAAACAAATTTGACGAAGCTAGAGCCTTATTCTAAAATCTTGGGGCTGCACGCTCAGAATTATGGCCCCCATCTCATCATAACTTTAAACCAACTATACAAGTTGTTTATTTCCGAAACGCTATTAACTTATTTAAAAATAAGTATATAACGCTTAAATTATTAGTATTTATAATATAAGTAAATATTGCTTAGATTATTAACATTTAGAATATATGCAAATTATGCTTAGATTTTTAAAATTTATAATATAAGTAAATTATACTTATATAAATGTGCTTATATTAACTTTAATTTTCCTTTAATCATGATCCTAATTGACGATTCTTCAGGAAAAATAGACAAAAAAATACTTCAAATATTTAGAGGGCCCTATCCCAGGACCTTTCAGTTTTTAAGATAAATCAGGGCCTGTGCGATCAAATCGAATTGGTGTCTGAATCATTAAATTAAAAAAAAAAGCTATTTTTCATCTATTTGAATGTTATTTTAATTTTTTTTCAGAGTATCCATTTCACTTCATTTAATAATGAAGTTGATCAGAAATGAATTGCATTGTTCATTATGTAGGATTTAATAGGATAAAGCGGGTAAACATCAAGTTAAAATTATAAAGAACTATTTTAATCCTTTTTAGTCTTTATTTTATTTATTACAAACAAAAATTAAACTAAAAATAATCGCTAAACATATTTCATGTAAAAAATTATTTGAGGGCTTATTTATGCAGTTGTTATAACACTGAATGATTAGGAATTTCGTCACAAGCGTACTAAACAATACTACAGAAAATAAGAACTTATAATGTTCTTAAAGCAGTATAAAACTCATAGTTTACTGGAATAAATTTAAAACCATGGTTCATTCAAAAAAATATAGAAATCACAGTATACTGGAAGAAAGTATAGAACTCGGAATAAATTTAAAACCATGGTTTACTCGAAGAAATAATGAAATCACAGTATACTGGATGAAAATATAGAACTTGGAATAAATTTAAAACCAGGGTTCACTCAAAAAAAATATAGAAATCACAGAATACTGGAAGAAAGTATAGAACTCGGAATCCATTTAAAACCATGGTTCACTCGAAGAAATAATGAAATTATAGCTTATTGGAAGAAAATGTAGAACTCGGAATAAATTTAAAACCAGGGTTCATTCAAAAAAATATCGAAATCGCAGAATACTGGAAGAAAGTATAGAACTCGGAATAGTATGGTTAAGAAAGTATAGAACTCGGAAACCATGATTCACTCGAAGAAATAACGAAATTATAGTTTATTGGAAGAAAATGTAGAACTCGAAATAAATTTAAAACCATAGTTAACACGAAGAAATATCGAAACTATACTTAAAACTTATAGTTTGCAGGGAAAAACATAGAGTGGATAATTTACTGGAAAAATATAGACGAGAGAAAATATATGACTATATTTACTAAACGAAATATTAAACTCGAAATCAGTTTAGAATCATGGTTACTTCAAAGAAATTTAGGAATCATAGTTTACTGGAAGTTACTTTATATGCATAAAACTTATAGTTTAAAGGAAGAAACATAAAACTCACCGTTTTTAGTATTTATCACACATTTGGAAAAAAATAGAATTGAGAGCTTCTTGTAAAATATAGAATATGTACTTAACTGAAAGAAATATGGAACTCATCGTTTTCTAAAGAGGATTAAAAACTAATTTTTATAAAAATAAATCAAGATTTTTTATTGCTTGCAATAAAAAATATAAGTTCAAATATGAGTTCAAATGGTTTAACACAAAAATAATGAATTCTTCGTTTAATGTACAAAAAAATTAAAGATTAATATAAGAAATGTTGAACTAAAAATTCATTTAAAAAATATATTGTGTCTATAATACGTAAAAACAAAATAACATTGTTTAAAAATAATGTATCTTCAACTAGTTTACAATAGAACACTTAATACTAATAAAATATTAAAAAAAAAATGCTACGACATAAAATTTTTATTTATAATAATTTTATTTTGAACTGGATACATTTTAAAAAATGTTAGACAAATGTTAATTTTATTACAGGAACAGAATTATGATAAAAGCAATTTTTCACGTATATTTTCGAAAGGTTTTATATTCATTGTTATATCTCGAATAAAAAGTAACATTCAACTAAAAATGTTCTTTCGGTGAAAAATATGTGATTTTAAACTAAATAAATTCCATAAACGTTTCCCTTGCATTGACAATACGAACACTTTTGATTATTTTTTTTCGCTTGAAGCACCGCTGGAATAAAAGAAAAATTCAAAAGTTATCTTTATTTTCTCAACTTCATAAACTGCAATGTGTGTTAGATAACCATAAAATATTTCAAATTTAACATGAAAATTTTTTATTTTATAATATTTGATACTCCGAAAATATACTGTGAAATCACATATTAAGAAAATAGCTAAAACTGTGTTAAATAAAAAAGTCATTTAAAATCACCATTTTCTAAATCTTTTAAAAATCTATATATATATATATGTAATACAAAAGTTATAAAATTACTTTTGTATTAATAAAAGCATTGAAACATATTCATTTTCATAAAATGTCTTAGTTAAAAATTAGAGTACAGATATTCTATTTTGGGAATTCAAGGCTGTAAACATCCCAATAAATTATAATTAGATTAATGTTTCGAAAGAAGAGTTATTTTAAGATCTTTCACTTCCATATAAGGAAGGATTAAACGATTTTCGATGAGTATTAAATTATTTGTGATGAGGCGTAGGAATACAAGGAATGCAATATGACTACCTTCTTACCCATGTATAAAACCAGGAGCGCTGATTTTTGCGTGGCTTTTGGTGTTTAATGATTACCTACTGAACTTCGTCAGTTTTGACGAGATCTGTGTCTCTCCCCCTCCCGCTGGAGCGGGGCTGAGAGTTCACCATAGATTAGTAAATAAAAAATTGTGCAGAATCTGGACTCATATTTCCTGATATGTTGACTATTATTCCCACAGAAATAACGGGGTTTTGCTCTGTTATTTGAAGCCGGCAGGATGTTTACTTTGTTGAGGAAACTTATGCATTTTTAAGCTTAAGGGAGGCTGGCTGCTACCCCAAGTTTTCCCCATCCTATCACCACACCCGGAGAAAACAGAAAACTGCCTGATCGACCCACAGTGAAGGAGCGATGATATATGTTTCTCTACCTGTACCAATTCCTATACCTAGCCGTTATCGGAAGAAAGTTGAATCTCAAGCCTTCTACGACTGGAAACACGGAATTATCCGAGGTGTTCTTCACCCTTGACGCCGAAAATTCCCATCAACAACACCGAGAAAAAGTTGTCTATCAGACGTAAACGGATTAGGAAAACCTCATCCCTTAGCCTGAAACCATTTGATGTGCTTCGCTTTTGTCTGAGTCCTAATCAATATTGTGATTCGGTTTTTAGTGCTCAAGTGTGTTGGTGAAAGTGTTTGTGAAATAGAAACACCGATTACGAGTGCGATTTGGAGGAGCTTTCATAAGAAAATGATTTTTTGTGTGCATATTTTAGTAATCTAAATCTACGAATCTTTGAATGAGTTATATTAGAAATGGTTGAATTGCATTACTTATGTTTATATTGTTTTTTGTTTTTTTAAAAAAAATTATGATATAATAGTGTATTTATAGTGCATTTAAAATGTTTTTGAAAGAAATAGATGTGGTTCAAACGTCAATTAAAGTAGTGAAGGCAAGCAAAATTTAGTTATTATTTAAACTTTTATTTCCTGATGAATTATCACATTTAAATCGTAATAAAATTCTAAATTTTTCAGAATTTTCTTTTAATGCTAACGATGACGAATTTTCTAATAAACTTAAAGAAATTTGTGATAATTTCAATTTTTCGGATTTAGTTAAAATTTCTGACATTCTTAATATTTCCAGTGAGGGAAATAAGAATGAAATTGCTAAACACATCCTAACTTGTTTATGTGATTTCAATTATTTAAAAAATTCTATAGTAATTGAAAATCCCTCTGAAGATGAGGATGAAACAAATCAGCTTGAATGTAAACAAACTCAAACTGATTTTGAACCACATTTATCAATTAAAACTTATGTATAACAATTTACACAAGTTAGTTCAAAAACTAAAATATATGTTGATAAAGAAATGCAAACTTATGTTTATACTGATAAAGATATGGCATACTATAGTCAAATTTCTAGTAATGATATAAAGAATAGAGAATCAGAAACAAAATTAATAGTAAACTTTTCTGATATAGAAGCAGTTACCCCTATGTTTAATGGAACTAGGCATGAAAATATTAATTCTTGGTTTCAAAATTTTGAAACTCATGCTAAGTTATTTAACCTGTCCGAAATGCAGAAATTTTTATTTGCAAAAAGATGTTTGAAAGGTAATGCATTAACTCTAATTAGAAGTGAACTTCATTTAAATTCTTATGATAAACTAAAAAATCTTTTGCTAGAAGAATTTGGACTTAGTTGCAATAGTGCAGAAGTACATGCAATGTTGCAAAAAAGAAAGCAAAGGTATAATGAAACTCTTCAAGAATATTTCCTAAAAATGAAAGAGATTGCCACTCAAAGTGATATTGATGACTTAGCTCTAATCACTTACATAATTCAAGGAATACCTAACCAAACAAATAATAAATCAATTCTTTATGGAGCCATTAATCTTTTTGAACTTAAACAAAAACTTAAAATTTATGAAAAAATTAAAAGTGACTTTGAAAAAAATAAATTTCAAAGTAATAAGGGACCATATATGAAGAAGTTGGAAAACCCAAAATATGACATTAAGTGCTTTAAGTGTAATGCACCAGGACATAAAGCCCCGGCTTGTCCTAAGAATAAAAATGTGACCCCGAATGTGACTAAACCCAAAATACATCACACAGCACAGGAGAACCCATTAAATCAGTGTAAATATTGCTCAAAAAAAGGACTTTTGAATCAATTTCACATGGGATCCTCTTGTGTAAACAACCCAAATAAAGTGGCTGAAGTGAATGTCCAAAATATGACAAATATCCAATAGCAATTACTAATATCCGGATATAAAGTAGAAAACAAATACCTAAATGGATATAAAATAGAAAATGCATATAAAGTTGAAAATAAAAACCTAAAGGGACGTCCAAAACAAAATGAAAAGGTAAACAAAGAGATATTATTGAATGTTGATACCGGGTCAACATTGAATATAATACCAAGACATTTGGTGTTAAAATTAAATATTCCTATAAAAAGTTTTGAGGAATTAAGAGTTACCCAAACGAAAGGACAGTTAACACTTAACAAAATTTGTGAGTTTCCCCTTAGGATAGGCGAAATTGTTAAATCAGCTAAGTTTTTTATAATTGATACTGAGTTACCATATGCTTTAGTAGGGTTGCAAACTTGCAAAGAATTTTGTTTGTCTATTGATTGTGTTGGGCCAGTTGTTACTCAATTTGGTAAGAGATTGATCACCTCTGCTAATTCTAACAGTGACAACTTATCTTTGCACATTAGACAGCAAAATCTCCAAAATGTTAAGGTTAGAAATTGTGAAAAAATAAAAGTTAAAAATGTTTCAATAAAAGTAAACATTGAAAAAAATAAAGTAAAGGGTAACAAAAAGAAAAGGAAAAATAGGAAAAAGAAAGAATGTCCAAAAGTTTCGAAGATAGAACTAGGTAATGGGTGCACACATTATCAGGTTAATATCGACGAAAAAATAAAAAATGAGAAAGAGATAGAAAATGTGGACTTAAAAGAAATTTTAAAAAGTTATGATGATATTTTAGCAAAACATAAACACGACGTGGGAGAAATCAGAATGGAACCACAAAGAGTCAGGTTAACCTCAGATTTACCTATATCTCTAAGGCTGTACAAAACATCCCCAAAACAACAACAAGAAATTGATGTACAAATAGAAGAATTGTTAAAAAATAAAATTATTAAAGAAAGTTCATCCCCTTATGCTGCCCCAGTAACTTTAGTGTTTAAAAAAGATGAAAATAAAAAGAGTCGTTTATGTGTTGACTTTAGGAAATTAAATCAAATTACAAAAACAGATTCTGAACCCCTACCTTTAATACAATCTTTAATTGAAAAATTGTCTTATAGTAGTTATTATTCTAAAATAGATTTATCACAGGGATATCATCATGTTCGTATTCATCCTGATGACACTGAGAAATTAGCATTCGCTACTCACAATGGTCTGTTTGAATACTTAAGATTACCTTTTGGCTGGAAGAATGCCCCGAGCATATTTCAACGTACTTTTCGTAGAATTTTAAATAAACATAAATTTAAATTTGCTACGAACTACTTTGATGATATAATTATCTTTTCTAATTCTTATGATGAACATTTAACCCATCTTAAAAAGATTTTTGATATTTGTAAACAAGAAAACTTAAAATTAAAACTTTCAAAGTGTTCATTTTTGCAAAAACAAATAGAATTTTTAGGATATGAAATAAACAATGGGATTGTATCACCCGATAACCATAATATTGAGGTGATTAAAAAATTAATGCCCCCTAAAAATGTAAAACCATTGCAAAGATTTCTTGGATCAATAAATGTTTACAATAAATTTATTGATAATTATGCAAATATACGATATCCTTTAAACAACCTGTTAAAGAAAGATGTAAAATGGGTGTGGTCAGAAAAATGTCAACAATATTTTGAACTTTTAAAAAATGCTATTATTTGTAAACCAATTTTGAAAATTTTTAATCCTAATCAGGAATGTCATATTTTTGTAGATGCATCCTTAGTTGGAATAGGTTCAGTGTTAAAACAGACAGATGAATGTGGTGTATTGCATCCTGTAGCTTTTCATTCTCGTTCCTTGAGAGATTACGAAAAAAATTATGCAATTACAGAACTTGAATGTCTTGCTATAGTTGATTCTCTAAATAAATTCCATCATTACCTATTTGGCCAAAAATTCACCATACATACTGACCATGCTGCTTTAGTTTGGCTAAAAAAAGTTCAAAATTTAAAAAGTAGATTATTTAGGGGGTCATTATTGTTAAGTATGTATGAGTATGATATTAAATACACAAAAGGCTCTGCTAATTTTGAAGCAGATTGGCTTTTTTAAGAGATGCAACACATTCACTTGTCCAAAGTAATAGTAAAAATAATGTTCATGTTTCACATTTGTTAAAATTGAATGAAATAGTTGAAGCTCAAAGGAATGATAACTTACAAGGTAAGTTTGTTGATATCAATAATGTTTTGTGTGTACGTAAGAAAAATTTTACTAAAATAGTTGTTCCATTTTCGTTAAGATTAAAACTTCTGCAAATTGCTCATAATAAATTTAAGCATCCAGGAGTGCAAAAGATGATTAACTTAATAACCCCTGTTTATTATTGGAATAACATAACTTCAGATATAACAAAATTTTGAAAACATTGTCATACGTGCCAATTAAATAAAAAACCGCGACAAAAAAGATTTGGATTATTACAATCCTTACCCCCTGTGAATCAGTCTTTTGACTTACTGGCAATAGATAGTGTTGGTGGATTAAATTACTATAACTCAACAAAAAAATATTTAACTTTAATTATTGACCACCTTATACGATACATTTGGGCTTTCGCGTCAAAATCCATTAGTTCAGAAACCCATACTAACTTTTTACATCAGATTTTTCAAAATCAAATCCCTAAATCCTTGTTAAGTGATCGAAACGCTGCCTTTACTTCTTCTCATTTTAAAAAAATTTTTGAAACATAATAAAATTAAACAATTATTGACAACTGCACATCATCCGCAGTCTAATGGCAAGGTTGAAAGCCTTGGTCAAACAATAATTACGCGTTTAAAATGTAAAATTAATGAAAAACCTACTAAAACTCCCTGGCCTACTTTGTTAAAAGATATAGTTAATACTTATAACTCAACTCCCCATTCTGTAACAAAATTTCCACCTGCATATCTCATGCATGGTAGACTCCCCTATGAAAATCATTTAAATGAAGAAATCTATCCACCTATTGAGGAAGCTAAAAAAATAGCAATTCAAAGAACTAAAGAATATCATGAAAGAAATAAAATTTATTATGATGCTAGATTTTCAGATATAGACTTTAAAAATGATGAATCAGTTATGTGTGAAGAATTTACTTATCCTAATACGAGAAAATTGTCACCTCCTTTTAGTGGACCGTATAAAATTCTTCAAAAAATTTCAGATGTTAATTACAAAATAAATAAAAAGAATATTTTGAGTAAACAAAATTTTGAAATAGTACATGTATCAAAGCTTAGGAAATATCACAGCCCACAAATGTTAAAATTAAATCATGAATAGAGTCCAAAAGAAAAATTATCACTTTCTTCAAGGGAAGAAGTGATCCCTAGAGTTTTGAGAGATCCGAATCGCGTTGTGTAAAGATGTTTACCTCAGCATCAGTTGGGAGTGAGGGCGAAGTAACTTGAACTTTTTTTTTCTCAACTCAGTGAGAAAAATTTTCTAAACTATTTTTGTTTTATCCACTCTGGATCTCTCATTTTCACTGTGCTTCATGAAATTCTGCTTTCCTCCATTTTAACGGGGAATACAGAATTTCATCAAGTAAATAATCCCCTTAACCTCACAGAATCTTAAATTCTGAATCAATGACACATGTTGTCCATTTCATTTCACAGTAAAAATTTGTATATTTTTGTGTGAAAAATTTTTTAAAATTTTAGTAGAATAGTTATATAAACATGTTTCATTTTTCTTTCTGTTTAGTTGCCTAAACAGATAAATTGCATTATTATGTTTTTATTTTTGTTACTGTAAATAATTTTTTTTCACATTTTGAAAAAAGATTATTTGTAGGAAAGAGGACAGTCATACCAACATACAGCTTATAAATTCATATTATTCTAAATTTAATTTTTTTGGCTTACCAAATTTTTTTTTGCGGGGGGGGGATGTAATACAAAAGTTATAAAACTACTTTTGTATTAATAAAAGCATTGAAACATATTCATTTTCATAAAATGTCTTAGTTAAAAATTAGAGTACAGATATTCTATTTTGGGAATTCAAGGCTGTAAACATCCCAATAAATTATAATTAGATTAATGTTTCGAAAGAAGAGTTATTTTAAGATCTTTCACTTCCATATAAGGAAGGATTAAACGATTTTCGATGAGTATTAAATTATTTGTGATGAGGCGTAGGAATACAAGGAATGCAATATGACTGCCTTCTTACCCATGTATAAAACCAGGAGCGCTGATTTTTGCGTGGCGTTTGGTGTTTAATGATTACCTACTGAACTTCGTCAGTTTTGACGAGATCTGTGTCTCTCCCCCTCCCGCTGGAGCGGGGCTGAGAGTTCACCATAGATTAGTAAATAAAAGATTGTGCAGAATCTGGACTCATATTTCCTGATATGTTGACTATTATTCACACAGAAATAACGGGGTTTTGCTCTGTTATTTGATATATATATATATATATATGTTACGGCCAAAGTCCGAAATCGGCCAGATCGCGAATTGGCCTAGAGCGCTGTAAATTAGCTGGCCAAAGTCCGAAATTTTTCTTGATTTCGGGAATTGACCGGCCAGATCGCGAATTGGCCGAGGATGGCTGGCCAAAGTCCGAAATTGCTCTTGATTTCGGGAATTGGCCGGCCAGATCGCGAATTGGCCGAGGATGGCTGGCCAAAGTCCGAAACTGTTCTTGATTTTGGGAATTGGCTGCCCGAATCGGGAATTGGCATGGGAAGATCAGCCAAAATTGGGAGAAAAAATCCTTATGCCGGGCAAATGTGTACCGGGCAGGGCATTTGACCTTAAAAAACATCAGTGTAGGATATACCGGGCAAATGTATACCGAGTAGTGGCACTTGACCTTAAAAAAACATCAGTGTGGGATATTCCGGGCAAATGTATACCGGGCAGTGGCACTGAACCTTAAAAAACATCAGTGTAGGGTATACCGGGCAGGGGCACTGAACCTTAAAAAAAACATCAGTGTAGGGTATACTGGGCAAATGTATACCGGGCAGTGGCAGTTAACTAGACCTAGTAGGACAAAACCTTTGGTGTATGCATGACAATTAAATAGACAATTTAATAATGATTATTAAATTAATGATTGTTTAATAGACAATTTAAAAACTTCTATTTTTTATACATTTAAAGTAGAAGATTTATAAGAATTATTTATATAATTATAAAAGGCCGCCAAAGTAAAATATTCACTGATCGCTTCAATTATTTCGGACTTTGGCCAGCCATCCTCGGCCACTTCGCGATCTAGCCGGCCAATTCCCGAAATAAAAAAAATTTCAGACTTTGGCCAAGAGGGCCGGCCAATTCGCAATCTGGCCGGACTTCGGGCTTTGGCCGTAACATATATATATATATAAGTTTAAAATGAAGATAAAACAAAGGTAAATTACTGACAAATGAAAAAAGGAGGGGGGGGGAATAATAATAATGACAAACAACTGGGGAAAGAAAAAGAATTAATTAATTAAAAAAAAAAAAAAAAAAAAGGATAAAGTTAGTTTTTTTAAAAAACCGGAAAATAAAAGATATAATCTTTTCATCAGCCCACACGATTATATCCGAAAAAAAAAAATGCAAATTTTTTTCTGTTTTTTTTTTGTATTTATTTATTTTGCTATATATATATATACATATATATATATATATATATATATATATATATATATATATATATATATATATATATATATATATATATATATATATATATATATATATAAGGGTGTTCCTTAATTGCACAAAATGTATCAAATATATGTTCAAAATATATGAAATATATATTTTGCATTTTTCTAAATCTGCAGGATGCTTCTTAATCACTTACCTTAATGCATATATTTTGAATCCCTATCAAAAATGAAGTAAAGTATACATACACGAGAGTAATTGCAAATTGTTATATTTAAATGGGGAAGGCACTACTGAGGAAGGCAAGATATAAACAACAAAACCAGTTTTATTACATGATGAAACTTCTTGGAGCTTTAAATAATCATCTCTCAACTTCTAACATTTTTAAAAACTTTTATAAACATAGATTTTCAAAATAATTGTGAAACAGATTTCTTTTTTCTACTATTTAATAATAATTTGTGAACCTTAATGCGGACACTACTTTGACTCAATTTTGGCCAAAAACTTAAAAGAAAAAAATAAAAGTGGCCTTTGCGAAACTCCCTGAATGCATCAAGTTTATACATTATATATGCAGTGACACTAAAAATCGGAATGTCTAAGGTAATGATAATAAAAATTAAAAAAAAAAAACTTTATATCACATAAAAACATAATATTTATAATAATAATTTCGTAGCACATTCAGTAATGTTTAAAGCTATAAGGAAACGAAACTGATTTTCGATAATCTGATATATTACAAACAGTTAACTAACTGTAAAAAATCTACAAACCGCACCATTACTCCAAATGAATGCTATTAAATATTAGAAAGATTAGCTAAATGTCATAATATGCATGTACTTGAGGTGTTTTATGACTATAACTCACCTTTTACGGTCTGGAGAGTTCTAGACGTCAGATAAATTTCTTTTATGACACTATTTATGCAAGAATTTGTAAAGCTGCATGGAAAAATGTGGTAAAAAAGACTTAATAAATAATTTCACTGATTCATTTCGTGGATATTTCATATAGAAAGGTAGAGCAAGTTAAGCTATAGTCAAGATAGTTGAAACAGTTGTTGGCTATTTTTATTTGCTATTAATTATTTTTTATTTGGTTCGTGTTTTGTGTTAGCTATTGTTTTAGTTCAAGAATTTCTGCGCTGCTATAATAGGATGTACGTCAGCAAAAAAAAAAAGATATCATCCTGAATAATTTTCGTTCTAATGATCGGATTTTCACGAACTAAGTGTCAATCTTAATGGTTCCTGGGGGTGACCTCAAATATGCTAATTAGTTAGTGCTAACTATTAATTAAGTTACGAAATCAGACACAAAAACGTACTTTCTCTGAATAAACATATATTTTTTTTTACATATTTGGAATCCAGATACTTGAATTAGGGGGGGTAGACAAAATTTTGAAAAAAATGGGTGGTAAATAGGGTCGCAACAAAGGTTTATATATTTGGCGATAGTCCAGAAAACCGCCAAAAAAAGTCGCCAGTGCAAATGAATATTTTAAGATAACCCATTGACTAATCCAAAAGAAGAATGCTTAATTTTACTAGATTGCTAAGCAACCAAGCTCTGACTGAAAAAAAAATTGAAATAATGTTCTGTGATTACTCAGAGAGGTTTAATTAATAGTTAATAGAAAATATCTCGAGGTTTCTAGGCAATTGACAATTTTTAAGCTGATTTCTGTCCAAAAAGCAAAGTTTTTTTTAATTTTAATCTCCCTTGAAAAGAAAATTTGAATCGATTATAAATTATTTATAATTTTCTAAGTTTTAGAATTTAAATACATGAACATTTTATCTGATATTATTTAGATTATGTTGTTTCTGCTATATTTACTCGAGGATTTCATACTAAAATCAAATTAACATAACTTATTATGGCTAAATACAAAATTTTAGGGATAATCACTTTTACAGCTTTAATCAAGTCTTCTAGGCAAGAAAGTTAGAAAAGAAAAAGTGCTTGAAAAATAAAATGTATATTGTATAGTAATTCTAATGCGCATTCACAAGTTTTTCTATAATTTACGATATTTCTTTTTCCTATAACTCAAGGAATTGCTGAATGTTTAGTGGTATTTTCAAAGCATTGAAATAGGTTATGTTTAAGAATAAGATATTGAAATAATATGTTGCATATAGTATGATTCATTGTTTCAAAAATCGCTTCATTCTGCTAGATATTTAGATAACAAGGTTTTCTTTGGATAAAGATGATTAGCAAATAGCATCCTTATGCTTCGATACATTTAAAAACTTACGTTCGCAAATTCACCATTAAATATCGCACAGCATATTCTTCAATTACGATAAGCTACATTTACCACCAAATGCTGATACTATGATTATTTTTGTTTTCTTTTATATATCTGATATGATACTCTCTTTTTAAACAGAGCTTGTAAGGTCCTTAAGATACTGAAAGGGGGGCACGAAAACTTAAAAGATAAAATATTTAATTTCATTAACTCAAAATATCTGGTCTCAAAATTTTAATTTTAAACCAAATTAAATATAACTTTTACAATATTGATGCTCTTATGTTTTTAAAGACCACATAATTCCTGTTGAAATATGAAAATGCATATTTTTACTTTAACGAGTGTAAAATCCTTATCAAAATAATGATCAAGACCCAAATGTAAAACAGTATAATTGATGATAAAAACTCAACTGGCTTCAAAAAATATGAAGAGGGAAGTAAAAGTCGACATGTTTCGAGCGTTCAAATATATTCACCCATTCTTAAACCTTCTCAAGCTTGAATAACTCGTGACTTTTATTATTGTGCTCAAAACATGTCTATTTTTATCATCATCTATTAATTTTTAAATGAAGATTTTATATTTTCAATTCAATTTCTTGGGATTATCTATTTAGTTACACAATATATTAAATTATTTCACTCGATATTAAACTAAGTTTTACTTAAGTTATAGGCACAGGTTCTTAGATTAAAAAAATAATAATTCGCTATTTTGTAAAAAAATCAATGCAGTACAATTTTTTTTGCTGCAAGCCTTAACATTTTAACTTAAGAACATAAAAAAATTCCGGTTACAATTTAATATTTAAGGTCACCCCCAGGAACCATTAAGATTGACACTTAGTTCGTGAAAATCCGATCATTAGAACGAAAATTATTCAGGGTGATATCTTTTTTTTTTTTTGCTGACTGTACATAATGGACAGAGATACGCCACAAGTTTTATCAATTACAAGAAACAGATACATTTTATTTTAATATATAGATAAAAAGCTGCTTTAGTCTAACAAGTACTGAGTAATTATCATTAAAATAATTCAATCAATTATTCTTTTAGAGTCTTAAATATTATCTCTTCAATTTACAAGGTGTTCTGTAATCAGCGTCTCTAATATGTATTTTTTAGAGTTCTTATAAAAAGGAATTCAAAAATATACACATGAGCAATCGCGAATTACTTTAATGCTGAGAAGAGAAAAAAAACGTTATTTAAATCTATCAAATCACTAGAAAAAATGCGGTATTAAAAAAACTCATCAAAACCAGTTTCGATGAAACTTAATGGAGTTTTTAATATTAGCCTTTCAACTGAACTTATTTACTCCCGCAATCGATCAGGCATTTGATGTTTTAAGTGTCCTCATCTTTAGAAGTGATTTCGATTTCGATAGCATTTTTGTTTAATATTCGTGATCTATATCAACTTGCTATCATAATATGCTTACATTTTGTCTTCGCTTTTGACAATGTTTCAAAGTCACGATTTAGGGTGGTCTTAACAGAACACCCGCATATGCAAGGATACAATGAAACAAAACCGTTTATGAAATTTTAGGAAACAACACACCGGAAAATATTTATCCTTGGTTATCTTCATTATCTTAAACAATGGATAGAATAAAAAAAATCCTTATCAATCTTCACAATTTTAAGCAATCAATCAGATCAAAACAATCTTTATCTATTTTAACAATCTTAAACAATTAATCGGATAAAATCAATCTTTATCAATCATTACAATCAATTCCAATCTTAAACAATCAATCGGATGGAAATACTCTTCATCAATCTTTGCAATCAATCACAATCTTAAACAATCAATCGGATAAAAACAATGTTTATAAAACTTTACAATTAATCACAATCATAAACAATAAATCGGATAAAAACAATGTTTATAAAACATTACAATTAATCACAATCATAAACAATCAATCGGATAAAATCAATCTTTATCAATCATTACAATCAATCCCTATCTTAAACAATCAATCGGATGGAAACACTCTTTATCAATCATTACAATCAATCAAAATCTTAAACAATCGATCGGATACAAACACTCTTTACCAATCTTCACAATCTTAAACAATAAATCGGATAAAAACAATGTTTATCAAACTTTACAATTAATCACAATCATAAACAATCAATCGGATAAAAACAATCTGATGAAATATGATATGATTTTAACGCATTCTGAAGTGGTGATAAAAATGCAACAGCTCTATAATCAAATATATTAAAAACCGGTTAAATGGCCATAAAAACCTAAATCTCGCACCACCCTAGCTCTCTAGATGAATACTATTAAATACTAGAAATATCTTAGAAAAGATTAGCCAAAAGTCATAATATGCACAAACTTGAAGGGTTTTATGACTACATCTCAACTTTTACGGTCTAGAAAGTTCTAAATGTCAAATAAATTTCTTTTATGGGATCATTTATGTAAGCCTTTGCAAAACTGCATGAATGAATCTGGAAGAAAGAGAACTTCCATTTTCGGGATTTTTCAATTAGAAAAACAAAGGAATACTCAAGATGCTTGTATTTGAGGGAAAACAACAGTTGGTCATTTTTCATTTTAAATTAATGTTTATTTTTATTTATTTTATAGTAATTTTTGCTATAGTGCAAAAAGTTTTAAGGAGCTATGCAGGGAAAACCACTTTACGTGTTTTATGAAAACAAAGTTATGGTCAAAACTACCAGAATATGACAAAATTTATCGTGTGTCTATCTATATGGGAGCACCAAAAACTCGATAATTTTTGACGAAGCGCTTTTGTGACGATTTTGATTTTAAAAAATTGACAATAATATATGTTTTATAATACGCGATAAAATATGGTAAGTGTGGTAATTTTTTCATGGTACCTTAGACATAAAAGCCATAGATTCGAATAAATTTACTTTTCAGTTTTTATTTTTTGTATTTTTTACCTAATGTGTGATAGTAAGAACTATAATTTTGAAAACTAGAGTTTCCGGAAAAAACGTCTATCACATAAACAAAAAATAAGCAAATGAATGATATAATTACAGTATATTTTGGTTTTTAATACCAGAATTGTGCTTTTTTTTTTACCAGAAATGTCATTAACTTACAATAGGGCAATTTTACCAAAATGAATTTGTCCGTGTACCCTAACTCTTCATTTTAAATAACAAAATGTAAAAAATTCGATTTTTCTCCTTCAAATCTGTAAAATCATTTTGGTAAATAAGATTTTATAATGGATGATAAAATGTGGTACGCGTGGTAAAATGTTTTAATTTCATCATCGTACCTAAGAATGTAGCATGAAAACCATTTATTTGGTTAAATTTACTTGCTTTGTATTTTTCATTAAATGTATAATAAGAACAATATAGAAAACCAAAATTTCTGGTAAACCGTCACTATATGCAATATAGAAAACCAGAATTTCTGGTAAACCGTCACTATATGAGCCGAAAAATTTCCAAGGTTTAAGTACCATATATTTTTGTTTTTAATAACCACAATTGTGGATTTTTCATCAGAAATGGCATTACCGTTCAGCTCAGTAATTTTACCAGAATTTATTTTTCTCAGTGTATATAACTAACAAGTTAAAAGTAAATTCTTAATTTTAAATATCATCAAACACTGGCAGTAAAATTCAGTACAACAGGACAGATAAAAAAAATTTACGGAAAGCATCTGCATCTCTCTGTCTGTCTCCAATGAAACTAAATTGGTTTATGAAACTCATGTCGGAAACGTAGTCAGTCAACGTAGTGTCGACGTAATCAAAAATTATCATTGTGAAAACATCGGCTTCATCTAACATACATGTAGCAAAATTTGCAAATGTAAGGTCCTGAAAAATTATACATATCATTGTTTTACGTAGCTTAAATTAACGTTGAACTTTTTGTAGTAGTAATACTAAAAAATAAAGTGAATACCTTCAAACTTAAGCTTGTAAACAAGTTACAGAATTTATTTTTTTTACTCTTTTGCTCCTTGATATGTTCTCTGAATTCAGCTTTTAATTTTTATGAGAAACAAGGTGAGAAAATTTTAAAAAATCGCAGCCATCCCTCCATTTGTTTGTTTGCTTTTTCAATATAAAAGAAAAACTTCTATGAAAAAATATCTAATCTGCGGATGCGGTAGCAATCTGCAGAGCTTGCTTCAAGGCTTTAAGCTTTCTGCTACAGGAATTAGAGGTAAAAAAACTTCTTGATTACCATTATTTCTCAGATATCAGGTTATTATATAACCTGTCATCATCATCAAACACTACAATCTTGGATAATGTTTAATTGGACTATTTTTATTCATTGTTTTAAACAATGAAATTTATAATTTTATTCCTGAATATGGTTTAATTATGTATGCTTATGAATAAAACATGAATAATGCTAATCTGTATAGATATTTCTCTTATGTGACACCACAAAGTCGGATATTTCTCTTTTTATTAGCAACACTATAGTTATTACTCTTTTTATTAGTTTGCCTTAAGCAATAATTTAAATAGGGTTTAATAGTTTGCTACACGTTAAGTATTTGCTTATATTCATTTTGCTAGGTTATCTTAAAGTAATAGTTTAAGCAATGTTGAATAGTTAGACATACGTTAAGTATTTATTTGTATTAATTTGTATTTTTATAGAAATAAAAAACTTAGTTACGTTGTAGTTATTTAAATTTATTTTTGATCCCTTCCATAATGGCTGTAGAAATTTTAAACATAAACGATGCTATGGTACCGCATACTATCATACTAATTATTGGTGACCGAGCTTACCTCTTTCGAGAAAGCATGTATATGTACTCAAATTATGGCTCGAGAGGTGCGCGAGAAAGTAGTACTTTGCATGAGTTTCTATCTTATCTCATGATACAGCTGAAAATATTTATAATACTTTTCTTGCCTACTATGTTGACATGTCTTTAACTCACACTTACGGTAGTTTGTGTGATTTAATGACTGCCGGACAGATTTTAAATTAATAAAATTTGATAAATAAATAACTTTGACAATAACACGTATATCACTTGAAAATAGTTAAAATTGAAATCGAATCACTTCCCTGCCGGAAAAGCTGCGGGTGACTTATAGACAGAGAAATTTTTTTTTAAATGTATTGCTTAAAATTAATTAAAGGTATTAGACAGAAAGGAGGGGTTGAAGAATTAGAATATTTAAATACAGTTGTGCCGTGTATTTGGCTTAGTTAACATGAAAGTTTATATGTTGTAAAAGAGTTTTCGAATGGTAATAAGTTTGTCGCCAAAGGTGGCTATTCGTTGATAATTTGAGAAAATTACAAACTCATCTATTAATAGATTATTTACTGTAATTAGATTTTTTTTTGTGATGAAATTTATATATTTATATTCTTTATCTATATTTTTAGGTTTTGTTTCTATTCGATATACACTCTATAACAAAAAAATCGACGCGCACTACCAAGCCAGATTACAGTGGTGTATGGCTCGATCAGGCTAGAATGATGCCGACTGAGGACGTATAGTCTTTAGCGACGAATCCCGCTTCCAACTGTGTCCTGACGATCATCGAAGACGTGTTTGGAGACGCACAGGGCAGAGGGGGGAACCTGCCTTCACTATTGCAAGCCACACCGGCCCTCAACAAGGCATTATGGTCTGGGGTGCCATTTTCTTTGACAGTCGGACCCCTTTGGTCATCATTAGAGATACACTTACTGCACAGCGGTACGTCGACGACATCCAAAGACCTGTTTTGCTACCGTTCCTTTTGCAGCGCCCTTGGCTAGTTTTTCAGCAGGACAATGCCAGACCACATACGGCACGTGTTGCTATGAACTGTCTTCAAGCTTGTCAAACTCTTCCTTGGCCTGCCAGATCACCAGATCTCTCTCCCATCGAGCATATCTGGGATATGATGGGAAGGCTATTGCATCTGGCACGGAATGTTGATGACCTCGTTCGACAATTGGATGGAATTTGCCAGGAAATACCGCAAGAGACCATCCGGGAGCCTTATCCGTCTATGCCACGCCGTATGGCAGCATTGTATCCAGAGGCTAGAGGCGGGTCAACACCTTATTGAACTTGTTACTGTAACTCTGCAATAAATTATTCAATTGTTCTGAAATTTTAATCATTTACTATTCTGTACATTGTCTTCCTATCCACCAATTTTCGTTTTAATCGGACAACTCCTTCTTGGTGCATCGATTTTTTTGTTATAGAGTGTATTTTTAACGCGAAAATATCTTTAGAAATTGGTTTATTAAAATAATTTAAGTTTAGGCTTCAAAATGTCAATTGTGATAATATTTTTTTAGCTACAATTGCAAAATACATCCTTTCTAATTTATATAAATATCTTATTTTATATAAATGGCCTGGCTAATAATTAACATATATCATTGATTTATCAAAACTTCTTACTAATAAATCGATACTACATGCCAATTTATTAAACTGCTTTATGTTTTTTTTAACTATTTGTCAATTTATCAAACAACGTTATGATTAATCAATAAAATGAGTAAGTTTATTAAAGTACTTTTTGATAAATAAATGCTATATGATAATTTATCAAACAATTTTATGATAAATGAATATGCCAATTTATCAAACAACTTCATAATAAATGAATATGTTAGTTTATCAAACTACTTTATGCTAACAATACTATATGCTAAATTATCAAACTACTTTATGGCAAATCAATTCTGATATACTGAAATTATGTAATCATTACTGATATTATTATAAGTAAATTCATCATACAACTATAGGATAAATCAATACTATATGTCAATTTATCTAACTACTTTACAACAAACAAACACTCTATGTCAATTTATCGTTATGGTAAATTGACAATCTATGTCAATTTATCAAATAACATTATGATAAATCAATAATATATGTCAATTTATCAAAATACTTATTTTCATATTTAATTCAAGGTGTCTAACAATAAATTGTCTTTCAATCGACGCGTGGTTGATTTACCAAACTACTTTATAAAATAGAAATTTCCGGCTCATAAAATACTAAAAATAGATTTTTCTTTGATTTAGTGTTTCAGATAGTTTGAATGTATTTCAGTTCTTAATTATAAACTTAAGCTTATTTGACTTAATACCTCCCATTAAAAATCTTTATGATGCTTTTTAAATTAAAAAAATACATTGCTTCAAATATATTTTTGGGTTAAAATATGTCCCATTTTTATTTTACTTGCTCTTTTATAAGTAATATCAGATCAAGTAATAATTTTTTCGACTAATCCTTACAATTTCCTTGATATAAAGCTTACAAAAACGACTTAAAAATATTTTTAAAGAAATATAAATCGAAATAAGAGATGATACAAGCTAAAAGATAATATAAAATACGAAATACTAGGTATACTACTAAATGATGTCCGTTATAAAGTTTCTACAAATCTATAAAATCTGTCCACTCTAGCCTACTTCAATTTTTTTTATAGTTATTTCAAGAAAATATTATCAGGATTAACAGTTTGTCATAAATTTAGAAATTTCTTATACTTTATCTATAATAAAATATCATCTATAAGAAAGGTCATCCAAAAGTTATATTTATACAGAATAAAAAAAAAATTTCGAATGCAGTTTCTATATTCTTGATCGAAATTGATTTAAAAGACTTGCTTGTACACATTTTTCTCATTAGAGAAATCCAAAAATGGAGCCATTAGTAGAATTCAAAAATTTACGTGATAACGGTTTTAATAACGTAAAAGGAGAGTTTAATCATTAAAATGTACTCCATTAATGTCCGGTTAGCAAAACTAAGAGTAAATTTCTTTCAAACTTTTGAATCTAGCAATTAACATCCAAAAGCTAAAAGGAGTAACAACCTGCACCAGTAAAAATATTTTTTTTTAATTTCACTTTCATATATGTTTAAATGTATTATTTTCTGGTTAGTTTTCAGCTAGAAAAGTTTTTGGCACGTTAGAAACATTTTTATGGTGATAAATATTTAAACTAAATGGTAGCGTTATTTTTTAAAATTTAAATTTTTTCCATTGTTTTATCTATTTTTTTAATTATAATTTTTTTGTAAAATTAGAATGGGACCTAGATTCTCTTTATAAATTGGGTTTGGACCTATAGAGATGCCTAAACTAAAAGTTGAACTACATTACTTTAGCGGAATAAATCCATCAATTGTCTTTTGCAGCATTCCTATTGGACAATTCATATTCACATCCTAATATAGAAATGGATTCCTATTGGTTGATATCTATAATTTATTGATCATTAATGGATTGCTACTCGGTCTTACTTGGAACTTTTGTTATATTTCTAATATCATAACAGCTCCCTATTGGACAGTTTCATAACAGCTTCCTATTGGACAATTCAAATTCACATCCTTATAGAAATGGATTCCTATTGGTTGATATCTATAACTTATTGATCTTTAATGGATTGCTACTCGGTCTTACTTGGAACTTTTGTTATATTTCTAATAACATAACAGCGCCCTCTATTGATGAACGCTTTAATTAGTCATTTAAAACTCAATTCTCCTGCTAGCCAGTCATGGCTGCAAGATTCTTAACAGAACTTGCTATGATGTAGGCTATTTTTAAATATGTCGATAGATTATTAATTAAAAATTTAATAGCGATTACTACATTTGTCGTTAATTTGCCTTTGATAATCAGGGATCTATGAATACACAAAACAATTGCCATTGGATGCCTATGAATACACAAAACAATTGGCATTGGATGCCGATGAATACACAAAACAATTGCCATTGGATGCCTATGAATACACAAAACAATTGCCATTGGATGCCTATGAATACATAATACAATTGCCATAAAAGAAGTAACATCAGCTTAGACATCTCTATTTCTGGAGATTTCTTTTTTAATAACAGAGTAATGTACAGTCCGCAAAAAAAAAAAAAAAAAAAAAAAAAAAAACGAATCACCCTGAATAACTTTCGTTCTAATGGTCGGATTTTCACGAACTAGGTGTCAATCTTAATAGTTCTTGGGGGTGACCTCAAATATGCTAATTAATTAGTGCTAACTATTAATTAAGTTACGAAATCAGACACAAAAACGTACTTTCTCTGAATAAACATATATTTTTTTTTTTTACATATTTGGAATCCTGACCCTTGAAATGTTGGGGGGGGGGGGGGGGGGTAGACAAAATTTCGAAAAAATTTGGTCGTAAATTGGGTCGCAATAAAGATTTATATATATGGCGAAAGTTTTAAAAAATGCCAAATTACCTCGCCATATAAACTGAAACAATTTAAAACAACCATAAAAAACTGAATGAATGACGAGACGTCATAATATTGTGTGTCTCTGTTGCTATAGGAAACCAAGAAGAGAAATTTTGGATCTGATTTCTGGACATAGAAAATAGTATTCGTTTTAATACTTTGAAAATAAAATTTGAATTTAAAATGAAGAAATTAAATTATTTTTCATTTTCCAATATTTCAAAATTTAAACGTTGAACTTATTATCTGAAATTTTTTATTTTTTTAAAGATGTTATTTGAATAAAAATGTTGCACTAAAACCAAATTTACTTAAGTTATTATAAATTTATGATTTATGAAGAGTTGTAGGGCTAATTGCTTTTACACCTCAATTCAAGTCTTTCAGGTAAGGAAGAGAAAAAAGAGATCCTGCAAAAAATTTGGGACATGATTCTGATGCGCAATCAGAAGGTTATATAAAATTCACGGTATATCTTTTCGATAAAATTGAAATATATATATGTCACGGCAAAAGCCCGAAGTCCGGCCAAATCGCGAATTGGCCGGACTTTTGGTCAAAGTCTGAAATTTTCTTGATTTCGGGAATTGGCCGGCCAGATCGCGAAGTGGCCACGATGTTCTGGCCAAAGTGCGAAATAATTGAAACGATCAGTGAATATTTTACTTTCGCAGCCTTCTATAATTATATAAATAATTCTTATAAATCTTCTAATTTAAAAATATAAAAAATAGAAGTTTTTAAATTGTCTATTAAATAATCATTAATTTAATAATCATTATTAAATTGTATATTTATATATCTAGTCATACATACACCAAAGGTCTAGTCATACTAAGTCTAGTTAAATGCCACTTCCCGGTATACATTTGCCCGGTATATCCTACACTACATATATATTATATATATATATATATATATATATATATATATATAAAATTTAATTGTTATTTTATTGTTATTGCATTTTTATTTAATTGTTAAAGGTCATTTCATTTTGACAAATATTTTGGTTACATGTTTTTCTTAAATAAGTAGGATTTGCAAATAGCATCCTTATGTATAAATTCCGAAACTGACTTTTGCAAACATGTTTTTTCCCTAAGCTCTTCGATTGCGATCAGTTACTTATTTATCACCAAATATGGTTACTAAAGTTTCTTTGTTTTATTTCTATATTTAAAGACTTATTTTACTAATCTCATTATCACTACCGACATCTTATACGATAGCGTCATTTTAAGTAGAGTTCGTAAGGTCCTTAAGAAGTTAAAAATGTGGGGGCCAAACTAAAAAGATGTATTTTATTATGTTTATATTCACCACAACATTCAATATTTATATTTGAAAAATTTAATTTTAAATTTAATGATAACTTTATAATTACGATCGATACTGATACCACAATGTTCTTAATTTATTAAGAACTAGATTCTTGACTTTTTAAATAAAAGGTCAAATCAAAAAAAAAAAAGAAAAAGAGTTTCAAATCTTTGAAAGAATTGAAATTCATCAGAAGTTGGAGTCAACTTTACTTAGAGTTTATCGTTGTATTTTGCAGTTGTAGATTATTTAGAGATTTGCTAATTTTAATTAGAATTTTACTAGTTTTAATTGTTGAATTAGAGAAAATAATGAGATCCCTCTACCCTTAACTATTTCCAGCATTTATGCAAACAAATCCTTTCATTGGTCTTTGTTTATTTTCTAAAATTATTAGAAGATGGACGCAGAAATTATAGATGAAAAAATAGCTTAGCAACAATATTTAAAAATTAAAGATGTTGGTAGGAACTATTCAACCCACCGCTTTATATAAGGTAAAAATGTTTAATAAAAGAAATTATCTGAAACTTAAATGCATATGTGGTAGATAACTCTTAAGTTTTACTGAGTTAAATTAATAATTTAACTTTTTAATCAATAAGTGAGTGACATTCTTTGGTTAAATAATCTGTGGCTTAATAAATAGAAAACTATAAATAGAATCAAAATGTTTGAATTCCTTCCTATAGGATTTAAGTGGATACCTTTTAAGCATTTTGAACATTGCAAATATTGTAAAGCATAAATTAGCTGAATGCCATAAAGTTTTTCCTTTTTAAATGTAAAAATTATATAAAACAAATAAATATTTTGTAAATTTATATTTTGATTATTTAATATAAATAATTTATTTAGTGCAGTATAGCAAACTTTTATGTATTCTTTCCTATCAGTTCGTTTATTTCAGTTGCTTTGCAGCAGTCTCTTTTTACAAAAACTAATCAATTTGATCATCTAATTGTAAATTGATGGGGGGGGAGTATTTAGAGGATAAACTAACTCAGAAATTGTGCTAAATTATTTTTTTATGATTCGCTGAACTATTGTTAGAGATTCGCTCTCTAAAAAAATGAGTTCAAATTTTTAAAAATTTTAATTTCTTGAATTATATTGATGCATGTAAATTGTAAAAAATATAAAAAATGCCAATATTTTGACTCAAACTAAAAATATTACAGCGGATCATAGAGTTTAAATAGCAAGGTTAGAGAACTAAAAAAAGAAGTTGAAAGATAATAATTCATAATGATTTAGTTTTTGGCTGCTTACTAGGGTCCTCGGTTTTGCTTCATCAACGGAAAACTAATGGCCAATGTTGAACCATTTAAAAAATACACATGCTTTATAACATTTGTAAAATAGCAAGTATATTTCCGAATTAGAATTTTTAAAGAAGTTAGGTGCCTTCTAATATAAGAGTTTACTCCTGAAACTACTGATCATGCATGAAATATCCTACTACCCTACACCTGAGGTCAAGAATTTGCACTTCATATGATTTCTGAATGATACTAAGCAGACTTGGTTTCTAGTAAAACGAATGGATATTATTTACATACTCATTTCGTTAGTTTATTAAAAATATAATTTAAGAAATTAAAAGAAAAGAAAATTTAGATTTATAATACCCCGAATTAAACAAGAGTAAATTTTTTAACTCTGACATTCTTTTCATGAGATAACTTCTTTTGCCGACGATTTTGTCAGTTTTTTATTATTAAGTAAAGCCAGCTTACGCATTCTTGTAATTTTTACATTTTATATTTGAAATTTTAAAGTTGAATGACATGCATGAAATGTCCCCTATTTCAAAGAGTCAAAGTTAAATAGTTGCAAGGCCGATTGTTTCGAAAAGAATTAACTACTTCGGTGCAATGAAACAATTATCAATGAATTATTAATATTCTTGTTTCTTTATTACGAAATATTAGATCCAAATTTGCATTCATTATTTCCTCAAAACGTGTATTAAAACTATTATTATAGGTTATTTAAGTAGAAAAAAGTAGAAAATGTTAGAAAAAGAACAATTTTTGATAGGATGATTCTAAAAATAGCACGTTTTTCGAATCTTTTTACAATTTTTTATTTCAGTAGTTGTTTCACGAAACAAGGCATATCAAACATTTTCCTGATATAGCAAAATTTTTTTGAACTGTGCAAAAGTTCAGAAATAATATAAACAACTATTTAAGCAGATAATTTCAACTTTTTAAAAGAAAAGGGTAACTTTCTTTAAGTTAGCGGGCAAGAATAACTTTGAACGTCAAAATAAAATTTTATGTCCATAGTTTTTTGTTCATTTAAAAAAAACAATCTGTGTATGTTTTGCTGTGCTCACATACGCATTTACTTTTCATTACTCAAATAAATAATAAACAATAAAAAAAAGAAAATTAATAATTTATCTTCATTTTTCGTAAACAATAGTATTCTTGGTAAATAGTCAGCTGTTCTGCATCGAATGATATTGTGTGTGATCAGTAGAATATTTTTAATTTCTTAACAAGATTTAATTCTTAGATAGCTGGCAATAATTCTAAGTTTTCTTTCAAAAAGAACTTAGCAATAATTTAAAAAGTAATTTTATTTTAAAGGAAAACATAAATTAAAATACTAAAACGATTGATTAGTATATTATTGGAAAATAGTATAGATGGTAGAATAAAAAATAAGATTTTGCGTTAAAATTTAATTAAAAAGTAGGAAAAATAATTCTACGAAAAAAGCGCAGACAGATAATTTACAAATTTATATTAAGACTAAGGCGATATATAAGATGTAAAGAAGTTTTAAGATCATTGAAATTGCTGACTACGCATTTTTATTAATATTTATAAAATATATATTCAAGAAATTGATAAATATATTATTCCAAATCTATGCATGCGTATGTTTATTATTGACATTGTTTCAGTTATTGAAAAACAAGATCAAAAAATAAAAAATAATCACATTAAGTAAGCACAATCTGGTGTATAATCATATTTTATCAGAAGCACGCTTTTATAAAACTAGACATTCGTTGAATAAAGTGTTTTTATTCAAAATGTTTTATTCAAATTTTTTTACTAAATTGCAAATAAATTTTGAGACGACTAAAAAAGAAACATCGTATTTTATAGTTTTAAAAAAATAAAAAGATTAGCAAACGATTATTAGCGAAAAAAATATGAATGAAATTTTACACTACGCGCGCGAAGTCAAGTTCCTCGCAAGTTAATCACATTTTAATATTAATCGCACAATTTAATCATTTCTTTATTGTCGCCAAATTATTTTTTTAAAAATAGTTAATTTTAATTTTTCTCAGCTTCTAATAAATAAAAACAGTTGAAACTTTAGATTTTTCAATTGAAAAATATGTAGATTAATATGGTATAAAAAAATTCATACCTTATAATTCAAAATTTTTTCATCTTCAATTTAATTAAATAATAAAAAATAATTAATAATTATTAAAAATTATTTTTTTTCTGAAATTATCTTTGGGTAAATGAGTTTTATGAGTGGGTGCAATTTTCTTTGAATTGCTTTATTAGTTTTAAAAATATGACTAAAAACGTAAAAAGAGAACTTAACATTAAGGGGTACGAACCTTGGATCGCTCTCTTGACCAAACTATGGGGACCATATTTTCCAGATTGCGGCTACCCCCTATATTTTGAAGGTTAAAAATCCAAATACGTAAAAAAAAAATATGTTTATTCAGAAAAAATACGTTTTTGTGTCTGATTTCGTAACTTAATTAATAGTTAGCACTAATTAATTAGCATATTTGAGGTCACCCCTAAAAACCATTAAGATTGACACTTAGTTCGTGAAAATCCGACCATTAGAACGAAAGTTATTCAGGGTGATTCGTTTTTTTTTTTTTTTTTTTTTTTGCGGACTGTACCATCTAAAATTAACTTTTTTAAAACTGTCTTTTTCTGTTTTTTACAAATACGTATGGAGATATTCAATTTTAAAAATGAGGCAAAGAAACTTACAGCTCTGATTAATCTATAATGAAACCAAAACAACTAGCTTCCACAACTAAGAAAAAAACTTTTATTTATAGCTTGCATAAATAGTCAATATCTATGTAGTCATGCAATCCGTGTAAAGAGTTAATTTTTATTTTGAAGACCTCACGTATAGCTGAATTAGAACGGCATTTTAATGAAATTGAGAAATGAAGAAAAAGCATGGGCGTGTGCAACAAAAATAAATTATGAAATAAATTAATGTAAAAAAAAAAATATATATAAGTTAAATTGGTCATTATTTGAATCTCAGAGGAACGAATTACCGTTTTTTTCCTGTGAATTTTTTTTTTATTAATATAAAAGGTTTAATATATTTAGGATGTGGATGGTATAAGATAATAAATAATATTCGAGATTTATTTTCTAGATATCCCCTTTCCAAACTTTAATAATCAATATTTCGATTAGTTAAAAGTTAGTCTGATTTGTTTTTATAGTTTAACCAGTACTAATTAATCAACACACTGTTTTTGAACATTTAAACACATTAAAATCCCCTATAATCCCGTTTACTGAAAGTTCACAAAACACTAAATTCGGGGCCTCCGAAAATAGTTTTTTCTTATGAATACTGAGTTACTCTAAAATAACTAAAAATTAAAACAGAATAAGTTAAAGAAAAAGGGCAGAAAAAGGGATGGAAATGTGTGCTTTTCTGCGTTCCGCACCGGAAACAAGGTCTCTAACCAAGTCTATTTTCTGAAGCATATCAGAACTTTCCAACTGAAATATTTACACTGGAATCGTCGAATTTAAAAATGTCGGCAAACTGCACCATGTTGAAGGAGCAAATAGTAATTATTTTGAAAACATTGTTTTATCCTTTTTTTCAATTAGTACAGCTATTTTTTGCAAAGAACTGGAATTCGATCCCCAGAGGTGGCTTGAAGCCCGTTTAGCTAGGGCGCACCTTTTTAATTTTATAACCGTCGTCAAACAACCCAATTTTGGGCTTACGACTACGAGTGCTCAATTTCGTAGCCTTGTAATTTTGAACCAACCCAAAAGACAAGGAAACTCCTGGATCAGTACCCCCAGAGGTATATTTGTTATGGAACTTTGCGACTCGTCAGATTTAACATGTTTCAGTCAACATTTACTACACGGGGAGTCTTCGTCCGGCAGAGATCGAACCCACGACCTCTTGGACATGGTCCCAGTGTCCTACCAGGGCGCAACCTTGTCTGAAAAGTAAAGGTGGCTGACCGCCTTGCTCCAGTCTTGCTGTCGGACTGAAAATTGTGGAGCATTAACTTAACCAAGGCCTATTACCAGAATACTTTACTCTCAGCTCCATCTATCAATAGACTTAACTGTTAATTTTGAAATTTAATGAAAAGAAAACCTAAGAGAAAAATTCAATTTTCTTAAATGAATCTATTGAAATTTTTGATAGATTTTTAGGATTAGAGAATAAAATTTCCACTTGTTATTCGCTGTCAAAATTTCAGCTTCCTGACATAAGTGATACTGCACTCATAAGCAGATACACACATGCGGATACACTCTTCACTTTCTAAATATAGAAATTTCAAAAAATTAATAATAAATAAATAAAAAAAAATAATAAAAAAATTATTCACGAAATAAAATATCAAAGATTAGCAAAATAGTTCACATTATGCTGGAATGGCTCGTAATGAAATCCTAAGAACTTTTGGGAGAATTTATTTCTATCATCTTTCCTAAAACGCTGAAAGAAAACAATTATTTATTCTAACTGCGTAAATACGCATTACATGCTAAAGCCTTCTTAAGACCATGCAGTATTTGATTTATTTTTATTTCATCCAGTTTTAATACCGTAGTATTTTATGAATTAATAAAGCATTTTCATTTTATCTTCGAAACATATTAGCATATTGTGATTATTTTCCTTTCTGTAAACTACTTCAGACTAAATACAGAGATATTCATTTTTAATTAAGTAAAAGCCATATTTTAAAAGATATTTCGAAACAACAATGATGCTCTAATGTCTTGCCATTTATGGTTTTTTAATTTTTAATAACTCATACCAGCAAATAAGATATTTTGAAGAATTATTATACTAATCATATTCATTATTTAGTAAAAAGCTTCCTCTCACAATACTTAAATATTTTTTCTTTATATAAAACTTTTTTTTCTTAAAATTAGTTTTCGAAATTATGTCCGTTTTAAGCAAAATTTAGTACTTAAAAAGAAAAAAAATCACAACCCCTGAAACTGGTAGGACAAGAGATTTACTGAAATAATTTCAAAATGACATTAGTGAAAAATAAAATAAATGACTTGAACAGACAATTTTGAATATGTCTCCGCTAATCCTTTAAAAAGTATTCATTAATTTTAATGTTGGATTTTGATTAAAGTGGAAACAGAATGTAAAAGACGAAGTCAAGAAATTAATACTTGCCTAAAATGGAAAAATATTGTAAAAAAGGTATTAAAATGAATGAACATCTGTCAAATAGGTAAAACTTAAACAACTACAAAAAAAGGACATAGGACAAAAAAGGTAATAAACAAAAAAATAAAGGAACATTTGTTTAAGATTGAAACGGAATGCTTGAAACAAAATTCAGCGAAATATTTGAAATATTGTAAAATAACTGATTAAGATGGAAACGGATTTTCTAAAAACAAAATAAATTACACGGAAGCGGAATGTTTGAAATAGTCTAAAACAAATGATTATTTGCTTAAGATGGAAACGGATTTGCTAAAAACAAAATAAATTGCACGGAAGCGGAATGTTTGAAATAGTTTAAAACAAATGAACATTTGCTTAAGACGGAAACGGATGTGCTAAAAACAAAATAAATTACACGGAAGTGGAGTGTTTGAAATAGTCTAAAAAAATGAACATTTGCTTAATAAGGAAACGGATTTGCTAAAAACAAAATAAATTACACGGAAGTGGAATGTTCAAAATAGTCTAAAACAAACGAACATTTGCTTAAGATATAAACGGAATCCCATAGATAAAATAAATGGCACGGAAGCGGAATGTTTGAAAGATTCCAAAATAAATTATCATTTGCCTAGGATGGAAGCGGAATGCTTAAAACAAAATAAATGACAAGGAAGCGGAATGTTTGAAATAGTCTAAAACAAATGAACATTTGCTTAAGATGGAAACGGATTTGCTAGAAACAAAATAAATTACACGGAAGCGGAATATTTGAAATAGTCTGAAACAAATGAACATTTGCCTAAGATGGAAACGGATTTTCTGAAAACAAAATAAATTACACGGAAGCGGAATGTTCGAAATAGTCTAAAACAAATGAACATTTGCTTAAGATGGAAACGAATTTGCTAAAAACAAAATAAATTATACGGAAGCGGAATATTTGAAATAGTTTAAAACAAATGAACATTTGCTTAAGATGGAAACGGATTTTCTAAAAACAAAATAAATTACACGGAAGCGGAATGTTTCAAATAGTCTAAAACAAATGAACATTTGCTTAAGAAAGAAACGGATTTGCTAAAAGCAAAATAAATGACACGGAAGCGGAATGTTTGAAAGATTCAAAAATAAATTATCATCTGCCTAAGATGGAAACGGAATGCTTAAAACAAAATAAGTGACACGGAAGCGGGATGCACGAAATATTCTAAAAATAAATTAACAATTGTCTAAGATGGAAACGGAATGCCATGAGCAAAATAAATGGCTTGGAAGCGGAATGTTCGAAATATCCTATAATAAATGAACATATATCTTAGATGGAAACGGAATGTCTAAACCAAAATAAATGACACGGAAGCGGAATGTTCGAAATAATCTAAAAAATAAATGAACCTTTGACTAAGATGGAAACGGAATGCTTAAAACAAAATAAATGACATGGAAGCGGAATGTTCGAAATATCCTAAAATAAATTAACATTTATCTAAGATGGAAACATAATCCTATAAACAAAATAAATAACACGGAAGTGGATTGTTCGAAATATTCCAAAATAAATTAACATTGGTCTGGAAACGGAATGCTAAAAAACAGGATAAATGACACGGAAATGGAATGTAACCTTGAACCGGTCTCCTGACCAAACAAGTCAAATCATATTTCATGGATTTTTTAGTAAAAAATTTTTAGTATATTTCAAATTACCTACTTAAACCATTACGATTGAGTCTTAGATCCTGAAAATCTGATCACTAGATCAAACTATATAACTATATATATATATAACTATATATATATATATATATATATATATATATATATATATATATATATATATATATATATATATATATATATATATATATATATATATATATATATATATATATATATATATATATATATATATATATATATATATATATATGTTCTCAAAAAAAATTTTGTACTGAAATATTTCAACACAAAACTTTCTAACATCATAATCATAAAATTTTCTTTACTGATATAATACTTTTCTAAATTAAGTTTAGTTTAGATGTTGTGATTTCAAAATCGGTTTCAAAATAATCTATTCTTTTCCTATAAACTTAGATAACGTAGACCATATATCAAACCTAATGAAGATAACTTCGTATCATAGCGACAGAAATATGTCTATCCTTGAAATCAAATTTTTGAAAAATACTTCTATTCCTTGCAAACAGGATATTACTTCTGTATTTCCCAGAAGGATGAAAAGAATCACAAAATTTATATTTCGTAATAAGAAAATGCATTTTTCGTTTGCCTAACTATTTATATTATGCTACACGAGGTATTATTCTGCGTTGTTACAGTCTTTTGCCCTAACTAAATTTTAATCTAAATATTCCTCATAATTATTACTCACGTTTGAATTTAATGACTTTTAAGAAAAATGAAGTTTAAATAATAAAAATCATTGATGCGAAAACATAAAATTGCTTAGAGAATTCAACTATCTTCAGAGATCAAATATTGAAAATTTTAATATGTATTTTTTTTTTAATTATTTGTATATCTATATTATGGTATTTAAACATTGTACTAAAACTAAAACATATTAATACATATAAACACGAAAATAAGTATTTCTTTATTTAAAAGTGCCAAAATTTATTACAAAATTAAAAACTCAAAACTTTTTTTAAACTTATGTATTTATTCTTGCTTTTTAGTGCTTCGAAATATTTAATGTATTGACTATGATTTCAATATAGTATAATTTTTTTTTTAAATTTTAAATAATTTCCCAATGCATTAAAAATGATAAAAAATAGCATTGAGAATGCATTTAATCTAAAAATTTTTAATAACATTGAGTTATATCACATAGAATTCATAAAAATTTGATAAAAATGTAGTGTTTTTTCATTTGACTGTAGCATATAAATCAATCATATGATTTTTCAGCATTATTGTTTAGTCTGCAGACTTATAGAGAGCATTTATGCAACACTTTATGCCGTAATGGCTTAAGTTGAGGTATTGCTTATCAACGAGGTGACCCCATGTTCGATTCCCAGAGATTGCTGCTCGATTAGAATTACACTCCCATCTAGCACCGGCCGCAATGCGAAGCGAAATTATCCTTAGTGAATCATAGGTTAGAATCCCCTTGCCGTCGAGCTAAGCGTGGAAATTTTTCGTGATTTTCCTGTTCATGTAACGCAAAGACGAGTTAGTTCCATCAAAGACCCTTCCTCGAAAGCTAATTTGTCCCAATTCTTGATCCAGTACCTCCCTTGTCTTTTGGGTTGTATTCAAAATTGCGTGTCTATGAAGTTAAACATTGATAGTTGTACATATAAAAATTGGGTAGGGTAATTCAACTTTGGTTACAATATAAAATGAAATTAATTGGACTACCCACGTAATAATGAACAAAATTTATAGATAAAGTACTAGAGACATACGAGTTCTTATATGTTGGCCAATAGGAAATTTTTTTAAACAAATTATCAGCAAATTTATCCATTTGGTGTAGAAATTAAAATCAAATATTCCAGAGACTTAAAGTTAGTTTTTTTTTCTTGTAAAAATATTGTAGAGGATAAATTATGACTAAAACGGTGCTTAAGTACCTTAATTAAGAAAGATATTTTCTAATGTAATATCTAAACTAATGAATAAACAAATAACATTATTATAATAACCATCTCATAATATAAATAACTATATCATGGTGTATGAAAAGAAATAATATTTAGCACGAAATATTTATGACTTATTTCTTAAGTAAATTTTTAAAAAAAATCTAATGAAATAATTTTAAATAAATATTTACTTTTTCGAAAGCGACTATTTTGATTATTTAAATATGGTATTTGAAGAAGTTTATAAGAATTTTGAAATTTTTTATCTGGAAATGAATTGGCTTCACTTTTTGTTGCATTTTACTCTGACCAGGGTGTGGACAGTTAAAGCAGTTAAGACATACACTCTTTACACTACAAAACTTTAGAATCCTTGAAGCAATAGTAGATTTAAACTTGCGACATCACTTAAACAAAGATTGCGTCACGTGTAATCAAAAAACTAACTATAGCATCAATTCTTGAACTTCTAACGATTCCTATTTGAAATATGCCGATGCACGTCCCACGAACATAAGATACGCGTAAGATCTATTTCAAAACTAGGTTTATGGCTTTAAAACTGTTTACCTGTCCCATTTTAAATCCGAAATAAGGAGCTTATCTGAGAGACAGCGAAATGATATTATGGTCACCAAAATGCTATTATCATCAATTCTTGATGCTATTAATAAGGACCGGACCTTACATATGCCGTTTTGAATTATCTTCGCAAGATGTATTCACATTCATTATTCAGAAAACATTTTGATGCCATGTATGAATAAAATTTCGAGTCGTTGAGTGAAGCAAATTAAATGATGTCAAATATATTTTCTGCAGTAAAAAAAAAAAGGCTGAAATTTAATAATGCGGAGGAATTTGATGCCGTTTGAGACATTTTTAATGACTTATTATTTCAAGGAATTATTGAACTTCATGACGATAAAGATCTAAATAGTGTCAATTGCTTGTCTCATAGGCCTGCGGTGAAAGAAAATTCTACTAATAAAAAAGGGTTGGTTTTTAATGCATCTTCGAAAATGGTGGGAAAACCATCATTAAATGATCGTTTGTTTACAGATCAGAATTTTATAGAAATGATTCCATATCTCCTTAGAAGTTTTCGCTGTAGTTTTGTGGAAGTAACTTCTGACAATGAAAAATTGTTCTTGCAAGTACCAGAGCGGGAAAAAATTCAGAGATTTTTTTTAGATGCTTTTGATGTGATAATGACAAGTCAAGTTAATAAAAAGTTTACTGGTAGTTTTGGGTAATAAATCTAGTCCAATTTTACTTGTCGCTATGAGGCTTCATCATTCAAGTCAGCTTCCCGAGAATTTATTCCGAGAACACTGCAGATATCCTAAAGGAACCATTTTACGTAGGTAATTGTGCGACTAGTTGGGGTTAGGAAACTGGAGTCCTAAATTTTATATTAGAATTGCAATTTATAATCTCAAAGAGTCATTTTAACTTGGCAAATAAATTTATCTGATGTATATGTTAAGGACTCGTCTATTAAGAAAAACGTGCCCGTTTTAGGTTTAATCTAGAATACTGAAAAGCATAATTTTTCATGTAAGGTTGGACAAACAAACTATCTAGAATACTGAAAAGCACATTTTTTTAGGTAAGGTTAAACAAACAAAATATCTAGAATACTGAAAAGAACATTTTTTCAAGTAAGGTTGGACAAACAAAATATCTAGAATAGTGAAAAGCCCATTTTTTCAAGTAAGGTTGGACAAAAAAAATATCTAGAATATTAAAAAGCACATTTTTTAAAGTAAGGTTGGACAAACAAAATATCTAGAATAGTGAAAAGCACATTTTTCAAGTAAGGTTGGACAAACAAAATATATAGAATACTAAAAAGCACATTTTTTAAAGTAAGGTTGGACAAACAAAATATCTAGAATAGTGAAAAGCACATTTTTTCTAGTAAGGTTGGACAAGCAAAATATCTAGAAAACTAAAAAGCACATTTTTTAAAGTAAGGTTGGACAAACAAAATATCTAGAATACTGAAAAGCATACCTTTCCATGTAAGGTCGAACAAACACATTATTCCAATGAATTACATTTAGCATTGAAAAACATTCATTAACTTTTGTTGTTTTTAAGCACCAAGAGATTTATTTTCATCATTAAATTTTTAAAGTCAATAAATGCTTTTAACCAGATTATTATTTAATTATATTATTTGAAAGTTTTTATATTTTCTTTAAAAACTACTTACTGTTTCACAATATACCTTAAATTTTCTGCTTCTCTCCTTTCATGGCTCTAAACATATATATTTTTATAAATCAGTCCAATTTAATTCAACTGCTTATAACTAGTTATAAATTGGTGCCTTTGGAATATTATTTTAACGTATGTCTAACCGCATGTTTAACTTAATATGTAAAAAAACTATATACAACGTATATTTAAAGCATATAGTTTTATAAACAATTATCACCTTTCGTCTTTTTTTTTGTTAGAGTTAAGAATTTTGACTCGAATCTATGCAATAATATACTATTCCATTTATAATTAAGTCCTTAAGGTCTGAACAATGTCAAACATAACTAACATCACAAAATTTATTCAATGTTTTATTAGATTGTTGTTATTTGTAAAAAATCAAGGGTAAAAAGAAATGGTTTATTTTGTGAAACAATAATACTATAAAACGAATTTTTAGAACGACGACAAATTAAACTTGGAAAAATATTCTCTTTTAGATTTGTTTCATTCTTCCTGCAGAATTTTTTTTTAAAAACTGTAATCCAAATTATTTTTCAAATCATAATTTTCAGTTGAATACGGTCGCCTGAGGAAAGCTTTTCGAGCATTACTTAGTTGATAGCAAGTTATAATCTTATTAAACATGCTTCAACGAATCTAAAATAGTTTCTAAAAAATAGCATAGTATCATTATTTTTATGCGACGCAAAACGTTTGAAACAGTTAACAAGAGACAAAAAAAATTAGAAAGGAAACTTAATAACTGATGTTCATTCATTTAAAAAAATCACGCTTCAAATTTTATGAGTGATTAGAAATTTATATTAAGATCAGAATTGATTACGATGAAAAAAAAGAGGCTCAATTTGAATGGAAGCTTGGTAATAACATCTTGATAAGGTTGATCTTAATACTATGTGCCATAGTGTTGCCCGTATTACAGGTCAAAGTTGAAGTTAGTTTTCTGCTAGTGCATGTTGGCGCCACTCACGGCTTTTGGCTACGTTTTATCTATTTAATTTGGCAAAAAGAGCTCTTATTGTTTTTTTTGTTCTGTTGTAGACTTACGTCTGGTTGAGTGGCGTCATTTATTAATAAGCGTGTTTAGGGAGTCGAAAGCGGACTGTAAATACTAATATTTAAGGACAAACAATAACTATTTTACAATGTTAATGACAATTACAATTAACAAATGACGCCATTCAACCAGACGTCCGTCTACAACAGAAAGAAAAACAATAAGAGCTCTTTTCGCCAAATTAAATAGATAAAACGTAGCCAAAACCGTGAGTGGCGCCAACAGTGCATCACGAAGTCAATTTATATTATTTATGTTTCAAAAAATTGGCATGAAAATATGTTTTGAAGTAATACAAATATAGTGGTTCAGTTTTGAACCGAGTTATTTGAGAGTAAACTACATTGATAATTTATATTATGTATACATTTTAGAAAGTTAACATGATAATATGTTTAGTAAAAAAGAACAAATATTATGATTCAATTTTGAACCGAGTTATATGAGAGTAAACTAAACTACACTGATAATCTTATTATTTACCTTTCCGTTTGGGAAAGTTAAAACGATATATTTCAAAAAAAGCACAAACATTATAATTCAACTTTGAACGGAGTTATTTGAGAGGAAACTTCAATGCACTTTTTTGTGCTAAAATTTGTACATTATTCACGTTGCTTAGGTTCATTTCCACAAAGTATATATCCTATCGTCATTTGGATATTTTACTTTAAATTTGTTTGCAAAATCAAAATCATCGTAAATGGAGATAATAATTAGAAATACAGCTTTTGAAAAAAATTATAAGAATCAAATTTTGAAATTTTATATTATTGCGATACAAACAGTGATAAATAGGATACTACACGCATTTTACCTATTGAGAAGTTTTCATATTCTTGTTAATTATTTCATGTGAAGTTTTTCATGAACATATCTAAAGTTTACAGATCGGAATCAAATAAATAAGAAATTTAAAATTAAGTTTTCGAAAAAGTGTTTATAATGAGGTTGGTATGTTGCATTAATACTATTAAAGCAATGATAAAACTTAAATATATTAAAACATGCAAAACAATACATACAGTGCAGGAAAAAAGTATAAAGCAAAGCAAAAAGTCGCCAAATATGAAACAGCACTGTTTTGACTGAATATGCAAATTTCTTTTCCAATTGCTTTGCATGACAATTTTATTTTCAATTCCACATATTTTTTACATATACAATTCCACATATTTTTTACATATATTCCACATATGACAAAATTGGCATAATCATTAAAAAATAACTTGAAAAAGAGTAATAAGTCGATACTGATTGCGTCATTTTCGGACATGAAACATGCGAAAAAAAGATTTGCTCCATTACAAGAAGCAAATCAGATTAGTATAAAAGCAGATTATGAAAAATTCTTACCAATTAACTGTAGCAAGTGGATAAGCGAATTTTATAATTGTGTACAAACGAATTTTCTATTCATTTAAAAATTTCTCGAGATCAGGGGAATACGCAAAAAGTAAAATGAACAATAAGGGGTCTTTGAACCGTTCATCTGGCGAAACTGTTGAGACCTTAGAGGAGATATTACGGAGAAGATATGTAAATCATTCCTCTAAGGTTGAGACCATGATTCGCATAATGCGGCTTCTCCTCGTCCCCTTATATTTTGAGAGTAAGAAACCTGAAAAGAGTGTATTTATTCAGAAAAAAGAGTGTGTTTATTCAGATAACGAACGCTTTTGTTCTGATTGCCTCACTGTAATTATCGTCTTAGCATCTAGTAATTAACTAGCATATTTGTGGTCAACTCCTCGAACCAATAGGAATGAGTCCTAGTACTCGAAAATTCGATCATTAGATTAAAAGTTATTCAAGGTGTTTCGGTTTTTGTTTTTCGTACAGTACATACGATTTTTTAATTTGAATAATAAATTCCAATCGCAGTTTTTTATGTTAAAATCAGAAATCTGTTCCAATATTACCCAGAAACCGAAATTTATTATTCATCCAAACGTTAAAATTTAAGATTAATAAACTTTAATTTTTTTCTTCTTTCCAATACATTGTGTGTTACGAAAATGTCAAAGCCATGAATTATTGATTTTATATTTATTTATTTAATTGATTACTGTTTAGCTCTAATAATAGGCTTTCAATGATATTTATTGAATTTTATTTAAATACGAAAATCATATATTTTAATTTTGATTTATCATTCGAAATAAAGAGGTTTCAGTTTCTAAGTTTATTGTTAATTTGATTTTTTTTTATACGTAGAATAAAAAATAAAAGAATCATTGATTAAAGTGAATGAAAAAAAAATTCCTCAAAAACCAGTTTCAGTTTAATCACAGCACTCAAATAATTTATGTAATAATGATAATTATCGGCTAGTCATTAAATGCATGTCTAGTTGACTAAACAAATGATTATAATTACTTCATCACTTTAAGCACCTCAAACATTTTAATCGTATATAATTAGTGAAGAATATGCGGTGCTTTACTTTTATAAAAAAAAATACATATTTAAAAAGGCTACAAAAACTTTTTTTATGGATTAAGTTTTTTTTCCTTATTGACTTGGTTCAGCTTATCGTCATTATGACATACTGAATCTGTTATGTTCAATAATTAAAATTGCACTTATGGATTACTAATGCATTTTCTTCAAAAGAAAAGTCTTTAAATTAATTTTTTTCTAAAACTTTAAGGCAAGTTTCAGCAATGTTTAGTCTTTGCAAAATAAAATAGATTATTATTTTGCATAAATAACAGTTTTAAAAATAACATAAGCAGTTTTTACAACTCGACTGAGCTCATTTTAATTTTTCATATTAAATCTATATAAAACTTACATATTATTTGAAAGTTTAGCTTTTAAACGCTTTTTTAAATAAAAATAAATAGTAGTATAACTGAGAAAATTATTTAAATTAGGAAAAGCCCTTACATTGACAATCCTTGCATTAAAGACGTATGCTCTTAAACTAGAGAGTATTCCCTGCTAAATGTCAAATCCTTTTTTGCATTATAAGTATTTTGTTTAAATTTAAATCAATTTAAATATCTTTAGCTTCATTTAAAGTTTCCGATTTCATTTGCATTCATGCTTTTCAACGAAATATTTTTTTTTTGTCCGTTCCATAAATTATTTTATATAAATTATTTAATATAAACATAGAGAAACATCTATATAAGATTAATTCTATGTAACAACCATCTCTATTTCAGACCACTTTTGTGAGTCTCGGAATTTTTTCCATAGATTTTGTGTTGAAGAAAATCTTTAGGAGAGACCATCTAATTCTCTCCCAGTGACCGGGCAAATATCTGCACTAAATGCGAAAACAAATAAGGAAACATGAAACAATATTTAAAAAATATATACAGGTTGATTAAAAAAAGATGGGCAAAATTTTAGGAAGTGATAGTACACACCCAAGCAAAAATTTTTTCTATCAAAGAATGCATGCTCGAAAACAAAACGCAAAACCGCTGGAGGGCGTCAAAGTTTATGTTCTTATATGAGGCAAAAACACACAAAGAACGATGAAGTTAAATTATAAAGGCAAATTAAATGGCATATGATTACAATAAGTGGTCAAAACACTGGTCGGCAGGGGCTATGCACGCAGTACAACAGCGAAGAAAAGATAGGCGAACCTTCTGAAACACACCAGGCATATCACGAACTTTCCCTGCAGCGGCGGAAAACTTGGCGACAAGTAACGCAGCGCAGAAACTCGCAACGGGAATGGAGCTTTCACGTTTGCATCAAAAAACTTTCTAAATGCGCCAGCACCTTTGCGTTTTGTTTTCGACCATGCATTCCTTTATAAAATTTTTTTGCTTGGGTGTGTACTATCACTTTCTAAAATTTTCCCCATCTTTTTAGAATCATCCTGTATATTAACAAAACAAATAAGTAAATTAAACTGTATTAAAATATTTGTGTGAGGCTCTTAATTAGAGAGTTCTTTTTGATGATCTCTGAAAAAGATCTACAACCTCATGTTACAGTCAGAGTGCACTAAAGACAATGCTATTAATGATTTATTTCTAAAGTTGAACGTTAAATTAGAAAAAAAAATGTCATTTGAGAAAACACTAAGCATCTCAAACTAACAAACTTCTTCTCATCTTATGATATATGATATAAATTTAAGTACAAACATAAATAAAAGAATAATATCGTATTTATTTAAAATAGATCTAATATTGATAAGGTAAATTTGTTTTTGCGCATAATTATATGAGTAGGGATCATTTTTATAAAGGCAAAGTTTTATTCATCGATTCAATTTTCATGACGTCAACACAAATGATCTTTCCCCACCGAGGAAATTACACTGACAAAAACTAAAATTATTTGCGAAAAATCATGTTCTTTTGATCACATTTTGAAGTCAATGGAGGTAACCAATAAGAACAACCAACCTCCATTAACGGCCATTTTACTGAGGAACAGAGAGAAAAGAATAAAATCGAATGATATAGTAATACCGTTTGAGAAGTTTGAAATATCAAATTCCTTGGTGAAGCCTATTTTTTGTGGGATTCAGCAGATAAAGAATGAAGTCAAATCTATTGCAGAGTGGAATTCGTGTGACGAAAATTTTTAACGTACTTGAATCTAACATAGATTATAATCAGGAATCTTTATACTTTTGTAGCTTTCTTTTATGTTTTAAAATGTGCCGCCGTTGTGTTGCATATTTTGAAATACCCTTGAATAAATTCTCTTTACTTTTCTTGATAATTTTTTGTTTCTAAACGTAAATTAATGTTTCTTTTTCAAAAACACCTTCACATGTAAACAAATATTGCAAAAGAAAAATCAAAGAGTATTGCATACAACGTATTAAAAATAGTTTTTGAAAAGTTTATGCTGTAGAAAATGGTCCAAAAATAATCTCATTGTTTATAATGAAATAATATTTCACCATAAACGAGTGTCTAATTTTATTATCGGTGTATAAATCGGCCCTTCGACTTTCGTACCATTTTGGGGTTGAAAATGTTGATTTATACACCGCTGTTGACGGTAAGTTCTTTTTAATAAATATTCTAAAATTTTAAAATATAATATTCACTTATTTATTACTAAGTTAATCGAGAAAAATGGTTTGCGGCCTTTTAGTGGTCAAACAAAGATAAAATTGACACACTGCTCCTGCACTCTAGAAGGTTGTGCACCCCTATTTAATCATTCTGAAACAATGTTATAATATTAACAATAGTAACTTTTTTTTTGTATTATTCTTAACAATGCAATTAAAATCAGAAAGAATATTTTTAATTGTTAAGACAATACGACAAAACAAAGTCATTGTTTAAAACGTTAACAATCACAGTGTTGAAATATATTTTAGTCATTCCAAAGCTTGTATTTGGGGCGATAACTTGATTTTTTTCAAAAGATTTCAAAAAGCGATTTTGGTTCCATTATGGAATATTTTCAACGAATAAAGCGATTTTTCGCTAATTTGTGCTGCTGTGTCAGCGATGGTGATGTTGATGATGGCGAGGATGATGATTTGGAGTTTCAGGTAAATGGTAACATTCCTCATACAAATACGAACGTTATTAGCATTCTTGCTAAACTAGCATTTCAATCACTTATTAGATTCACCATAAATTAAGAGTGATATATTGCCAAATATCTACGGTTAGCTTTGATCAAATTTTGTTATTGAAACAGAGAGTGGTTTGCCATTGATTAAGTTGAGTCGAATGACGCTAGTCTTTTTTTATAATCATTTTATGACTCTCGATAAGTTAAGCCTATTTTTATAATGTAAAGATTTTTTTTAATCGTGTATTTATTTCAATAAAGTATTTCAAACTAATAGATTTTTATGAGATGCAATATCTCTCACGGTATTTGAGATTTTCACAGTAATGATTCATTAGGACAATATTTTATAACTGAAATTTTTGAAAAATACTTTTGCTCTTTATGTATTAATTCTGCTTACATATTAATAATTATACTTAATACATAACGTAAATTGCATCTCAATTCTTTTAATATGCATGGATATCTTTCCATACAATTCGTGTAATTCAAAGATAAAATATTTGAAATCAATGTCTTCTCACTTTTAAGTAATTTTTCTGTACTATCTGCAAACGCATAAAAAGAAAATAAAAATATAACACAAAAATAAGAAAGGCAGCAAATTGCAAATTTTTACGCCACTAAATATCAAATACAAACAAATTTAAAATTATTATTATTTTGCAAGATTTTTTTGATAATTTTCATGCTAATGTAATCCTGATAAAAAATTATTCCTGTCTATTTGGATATTTCCGATTGCATTTATGAAAATTCTTATTGTTTTTTTTTCTCGTATAAACTTCTATGAAATTAATGCAAAATGTCAACTTTATTTCATTTATCTTTCAGTCAAAACATTTTGCTGAAACTTTGAGTTGTGAGGAATCAATTGATTCGAGTGAGGAGTTTTCATACAAAGATGGTAATTCATTATTTTCTTTAGATGTCTGCTAATAATTTAACAGTCCTTAGTAAAATTTGAACACGTAAACAGCTTGCACAATTAGTTGCATAAATTGTAGCATAATTTTTTTTAATATTGGAAACAAGGAATGATATCAGTTATATATATATATATATATATATATATATATATATATATATATATATATATATATATATATATATATATACATATATATATATATATATATACATATATATATATATATACATATATATATATATATATATACATATATATATATATATATGTATACATATATATATATATATATACATATATATATATATATGTATACATATATATATATATATATATATATATATAAATATATACATATATATATATATATATATATATATATATATATATATATAACCTTTAGCTAGATAGAAAGTGAGAAGTGAGAAAGTGATTAGAGCGACATTCCAAATGAAATTCTATAGTTCACAAGTCATGTGAATAATGAAGACAAGACAACACTGTAGCATAAAACTATGTCTGCATTAGCTTTTGCTAGAAATTAGAATGGACATTGTTTTGCAGTTAAAGAACTTCAAGTATATTAGCCAAGGGTGGTGTATGAACAGTGCAGTGAGGTGGACATCATGTCGGCATGTCATGTTTACCGAGATTAGCTTTCAAGAATAAAAACATGGTTTATAATTTATTTTCCAGGCCATATATCAATCAAAAAACCTTAGAAACCACTGCCTAATCTCCAGTTCACTGATTGTATTTTTTGCGTACATTTTTAACAGTAACTGCAGAAGAATATTTCAGCTTAATTCATTTAGAAAAATAATTCCCTAAACATATCTTACCAAATTGATTGGTTGAAAAACAATGATGCAATATATCAATTATTCCCTCTGATAGAAGGGGGAGATGTTATGCACAAAATCACTTTCTATTGATATTGGATATTGATTTAATTTAGACTAGGTAAATTAAAAAATGAGATGCGAGTAACGGAAGTGACATATTATTTAAATATCTCTGTGGATATTTTTGGTAAGTTAAATTTTAAATAAAATTAAAATTATGAATGAAATTAAAGTTATGAAAAAAATTAAGATTAATATTTTAAATTCAAATGATTGACACGTAAACATTTCTACGTTTCAATCAAGAAATATTTTAAGAAATAATAATTATTAGTATAATTTCCATGTTTGCAGTTGTTAAAAACTATTCTTTCTTTTTATTTTCAAAAAAGACATCAGCGTTGAATTGAGTTCAAATGAAAGAACTAAAGCTGATGCTATTGAAAACTATGATGTCTTGGAAGTTCTGCCTGATGGAGAACTTTTTGACACACTTGGTGTCAATGTAAGACCTATGTGGGTCGATGAAAAAGAACCGTCAACTGAGGATAATTTTGTGAGCTTGGGAGAAGTGTTGACGGATGATGAGCTTCTTGATATGCTTCATGTCAACTTAAAATCAATGTTGACTGATAAAACTGAGCAAGTGTCTGTGGAAAGTTTCGATCATTCTGGAGATATATTGACAGATGCAGAGTTATTTGACATGCTTGGTGTCCTTGATGGGCCACAGAAAACATTAACTGAGACTCATAAAGACCAATCTTCATCTGAGAAGGAGGTCTGCATTGCAAGCGATCCGAATGATCCTATTGCTCAGGTCACTAAAAATATTGGCTTCATCATTGATCATCTGACTGATGTGTTTATTGCTGGTAAAAGCAAAGGAAGCCTGATAGTGGACATCAATGATCCTAAATTTGAGGATGTGATAGACAAGTTGGGGCTTACAAACCCATGCCAAATTGCATATTTGGATTTGATTTTTGATGTCTCTAAAGAACTTTTGGTGGATTTATATAAGTGAGTAAAACATGTCTTTAACATTTGTTAACTTGGAGTAGGAAGTCTTGGGTCAATAAATATTGCGTTTCACTTTAAAATCTTTTTGGAAAATGGTTTTAGTGCGAAGTGCTACAATTTTCATCTAGGAAATAAAATTTTTCTCTGCATTAAGATCTCACCGAGCAGAAATACTGTAAACGTGTATATCACTTGTCTTGAACTTGTACTAAGGAACAATTAGGAGTGGAAATATTACAGCTAAAATTGCCCCAATCTTGCAACTAACTTTAAGGACATGGCTACTGAAGATCTTTACATCAAAAGAGCTGACCTTTATAAGAGCACATTTAGAATTAATAATAAACTAGTTATTAAACAACCATTATTTATATCTTTTATTATACTCAGTAGCCTTTCTTATTTTAATGTTTAAAAATGTATAGTTATGAAGACAAAAAGTACAGGACCAGAAAAAATTTCAAAAAAATAAATAAATAAATTATTTTTTAAAAAGAACTTTAATTAATTATTGCAAAAATCGTTACTTTATATTTAAAAAAATTGGAAGACAAATGGATAACGAAAACATAAAAATTAGGTCTCTAGTATTAAAAAAAATAATTTATGTGTTCTACTGTTCTACTTAAGTTTTAGATATTTAATTTTTTGACCACTCTGGTCCAAATTGGTTGTTGTAAAAGGAAAATACAATTCAGGGTAACGATAAAAATAAAAAAGAAGAAAAAACATTGTTATACTTGATTCATACATATTTTCAAAGCTTATCTTGTAAGATAAAATGGGTAGAAAGCAGACAAACTGAAACATTAAGAAAACTTTTCGCACTTGGAGACGATCACCAATGCAACTTTCCCTTACTTTCATCGTTACATATTAAGAATGTTTTATTTTATTTATAGATTTGAACTGTGTCATGTAGTTAAAATAATTTCCTTACAATTATTTAATATCTCTTTAGAGAGACACAAGAAGTGCCTCAACCCTGGCTGAAGCCAAAAAGGTTAACTCCAAAGCCAACTTTCCCGTGCGAAAAAAATAAAATATTGCCCGTGCTTCAGAAAGAAGTGGAAAACACTTTAGGGCTTTTACCAAAACATGAAACAAATGCATGGGAAAATAAGAGACCTCCATGGTCCATTATGAAACTGGGTTGCATAGATAGAGATCTTGTGGATTATATTTTAATAGATGAGATCAGAGTGGAAGAGCCAGATTGGATCAATTATGATCAGGAAGAAGTAATGGTTAAATTGCAAATAGCTGATTACATATTAGATTTGTTGATAGATGATACCATTACGACTCTTAAAAAACTCGAGGAAAATATGAGTGGTCAAGCATCTGGCTGCCCTTGATTGAAAGATTAGGCTGTAGTAAATTGCGTTCCAATGTTTAACTGGACTTGATAAATGGTATGGAACTGGACTTGATAAATGGACTGGAATTGGACTTAAAAATTTTTTGATCAAGTTTAAGTAGCAGTCAAGTACTAAACAACCGATTACTTACTTGATCTTTTTATAATTGCTACTCATGAAAAACCAAAAAAAATATGAATAGTAAAGTTTTTCTGTTCTCGATTCAAACAATGTTTTGTATTTTGTATTAAAAATGGATTGAAACCAGTTTGAGTAAAATATGATCAGAATGAAGTAATCAAATTTCAAATTACCAATTCCATAATTGAAGTATTGATTGATGATAAAATTACCTCTTGAAAAAGCAAGAATAAAACACGAATCGGTAAATATTGCATTTTCTTTGATTTAAATGGTATATTGTGTTTAATTATGTTATACATGTTTTTGAAACCTTCTATATCTGGACGGCGTTATTAAATCCAAAAATAAATATATTTAATGATGGAATTTCATCTTATCCGTATATAGTTGGAAAGTAACTGCTAGTTTATTATTGCTTATCCATTCATGTGATGTTTTTTGGAAACCTGATTTCCCCACACTTAATTTATTGTATTTTATAACCGACGTTGAAAAGCCGACCCAATTTAAGGTTTACGACTACAAATATTCAACTCTGAAGCCTTGTTTCTTGAAACGAATCTATAAAACAAGTAAACTCCTGGATTAAATATTACAAGAAATCTGCCTTAGTGGAGGACTTTTTGATTGGACTTACCCGCATTTGCGTTGCATTGTGAGGAAAACCATGGCAACCACCAATGGTCAGTCTGACGGCAAGGGGACTCTAAACCTATGATTCGTCTACCACTGAGGATATTTTACGCCCACACTTTTGTAGGTGCTATCTGGGTGCGGAATTCGTATCAAGTAACCATCGCCGGGAATCAAACCCGGTTTACCTCAATGGGAGCTCTATCCCCTATGCCACCACGGCTGTTTCAACAACCATTGTCAATAACAGAATATAAATAAAATTGCACATGGCACTAGAATATGAATAATTTTGAATTTCATGGTATTGACTCATGTTTTGGCCTGTTAAGAAAATTCAAGTTCTATTAAAGGTTATTAAATATGCAATTAATTATTGTCTTCAAAATTAATGAAAGGAGCATACACAAAAATAAATTTTAATTATTTAAAACTATCAGTTTTATTTTTAATTCTTAATCATGCTATACTTTGTCAATTCATATTTAATTCTCAGTAACAAGTTACTGAATTCGGACCACTTGATTTAACATTTGAGAGTGCAAAACAAACTGTTAGGCAAGGATTGGGAGGAACTTATCAACTTTTAATTATAGAGTTAAATGAAAAACTAATGAACGAAAATGTATTTTTAAAAATGCTCTCATCTTTAACTGTTGTAAAACTGGTCTGAGAGACGTGTAATATAAATTAAGAACTCTTTGTTGTTGCTTAATAACGTTTAAATAAATAGATAAATCGCGTCTGTTTTCATCAAATAATGCATTGAAAAAAACTGATTGTCTTTTTTTTATTATCTTCTTTAGAAATATAAAGATTCCATAGCTACAGAAAATCTTTTGGTGTCTAAAAAAAAGAAGAAGAAATTCAGAATCTCAAAAAAAAAAAAAAAAAAAAAAAAAAATATTACATTCATATAATTAGAAGATGAAGGTTTCAAAGCTGCAAAAGATTATTTCAATTTACAGAAAAAAAAATTCACATTAACCATACTATTGTAAAAAAAATCAATATATAAATTGAAAAAATAAAAAAAAACAAAAAAAAAAACAAATCTGACTTTGTTTCCATTCTCTGTTGTAAGTTTTCAAATAAGTAGTTAATTTGGTACTTTTCCATTTCGCTCATCCAGACGAAAAAGTTGTAAATGTAAAATAACCGAGTGCAAATAACTTCAACTGTTTTTATTATTATTATTTTAAGTGGCAACAATTTTAGGAAGCTTTCTCTATCGTGATCTGCTGTAGAATAATCGCCAAGTCTTGGAAACTCCCGGGTATTAGTGTGCGAAAACATTATAAAAATAAAAAACTACCAACTTGGAGGACCAACTTATCAATCCTGGGCAAACATCCACTATTCGTTTTTTTTTTAAAAAAAAACTCTAATTTAGAATCTATTTGCAGTGACACATCACAATGCGAAAATATCACAGCCATTTTTTAATGATTAATATAAAATAAGCATAATATCTGAAATTAACCAACACTGGGCAAACTTCTCTACTCTTTTTGTAAAGAAAATTGCAAATTTAGAATCCTTTTGCAGCGACATATCATAATAAGGAAATATCACTGCCATTTCTAATAATTAATGTAAAATAAACAAAATAGTACCAGAATATACTTTAGCCAGCGAAAGGAAAATGAACTATTATGTTATTATTCCTTAAGTATTCATAAAAAAATGTTAAATGATCAGTTTAAAGTTACAAAAAATGACGCTTTAAGGAAAGGACAGTTAATACTTATTATTGTGGTTTTGACCTTATTCAACAACTATTTTTGTTAAACAGAAGGAAAAAAGTTCGGAAGGATTAAGTTAATGAAACATCAAGTTTTTTTACTTACTTTTAAAGGAGCGAAAAAAGATCGCTTTACCAATAAAACGCATGAGTTTGTTCTCAAAATATATAATAACAAATAGCAACAAATAATTGGTGAACAAACTGGTGAATTAGCAACAAATAATTGCTGAACAAAAAGGTCATAAAAATCTACAAAAAAGAGTAACATATTTATTCTTAGGATACAAAAGTAAAGAAATTATGATAAGAAAGTAAAGAAAGTTGTGTATCTGAATGTATGTTAAAAATTTTTCCAGTTATCTACAGTTTCTTAACACTTTGACATTTGCTAGTTTTGAAATTGATTTGATGTCTGCGCCAAATGTTTCGAGACTTTTTCTAGCCAACTGCTTTTGGTTCACTTTTATTGCCCTTAATTTTGGCACATGCTGAAAACATAATCGAATATTGTAATCCTATTAAAGTCGAATTGTCTTGTACTGCATTCATTTTCTTAAGGCAAAACATGCATTTCATAAATATGCAATTTACAAATAACTTCTGAAATTAAATATATACCTTACAATTCAAAATTTCTTCAACTTTTAATGAATAAAATAAGAAGAAATAATAAATATTTAATAAAATTTATTTTTTCTGGCAACTATCTTAAAAAAAAAAGAATTTTATAATCGTGTTTAAAAAAGTTCTCATTCACTTAAAAAGTTCTCGAGATATGGGCGAAATAGACAAAAAGTAAAATTAACATGAAGGAGTCCAAACTTTGGACGGAATTTCCGACCAAACTGTTGGACCATATTTCCCAGATTGCGGTATCCCTCTAAACTTTGGGATTCAGAAATAGAAATCCTTCGAAAAAAGGTGTATTTAGAGAAAGCATGTTTATGTGTCTGATTTCATAACTTAAAATATCGCCTGCTCTAATTTTTAATAATTGAACGAATTAATTAGCAAAAAAAAAATTTTGATTACTTATTAGTATTCTTGTGGTAACATGGTTTCATATTTAATTTTTTTCTTCTTCTAAAAACATGATTTAACCATAAAATATTTTTTTGTAAAAAGTAAATAAGAATTCTTTCTTTGAGGCTGAAAAAAAATTATCCAAACCGAAAACACCTTAAGAATATATTTTGAAGCAAAATATTTCTCCAGGGAATTGTTTAAAATTATTATTTTTTACATTACTTCATATGCTTAAGCGTGACTTGATTTAACATTGAAATTAGTATAATTTTTCAAGTCAATTTTCTTTGAAATGCATTGATACAATCTAAATAATGTTTTTAAAATAGTTAAGATAATAGGTAACAAACTTGAAATCAAGCATAAAAAATAGTTTCATGAGAATTCTTCTAAATTCCTCTTGATGAAACATGAATAGTATTTTTTCTGAAAGTTTTAATTTTTTATCGAAGTATTTTTTTTTTTTCATTTTAATTCATTTATTTACGATATCAATACGGAATAGACATTTTTCACAAAGAACTAACATTATTAAATCACTTACAAAACAGTGTAAAGGTTGCTTAAAAATATTTATTCAATATTTAAAACTCATTCCATTTTTTGTTAATATTTACCTAAAAAATTAATATGAATTATCGCTACTGCATAACTCATAATACAGATATTTATGTAATCTTTAAATTACTTCACTCAGACTTTCATTAAGATTTCAATTTTTGTGCAATGATTCTAGATACGCTCGAAACTTTAGTCACGTGGCCATAAATGAACAAAGATTTTATGAAAAAAACTAGACAAATTATAAAAAAAATTGGTGGATCTTATTTAAATTTTGTAATAAACGGAACACATAACTTTCATCCAATTACTCAACTTTTGTTATAGATAAGTTAAAAAGAAATAATTCTGTTCTAATTCTGTTGAAGAGTTATTTTCAAAATTAATACATTCATGGATCTTGTATTATACTGAGAAAAAAAGTATGGTCAAAACTATGAGATAATGGTAAAACTTACCGTGTTTCTGGTTCTATGAGAACATCAAAGAGGTCAATAATTTTTACCAAGGCACTTCGGTAATGATTTTGATAAATTTAACAATAAACTATGATTTTATAACAAGTGATAAAATTTGGTAATTTTATCATGATCACCTTACACAAAAATTACCGCATGTCTTGGTTTTTAAAACAGAATAATGGTTTCTTTAACAAAAAATGTCATCATCACAGAGTACGGTAATTTTACTTGATTTTTTTTCGCTTTGTAATTTTGCATTGCTAAGAACATTTAACATGTATCATCATCTATTGTTAAAGGTTTATAAAGACGAATCACTTTCGTGAACAAAATATTGTGTTCATTTTTACAGTTAACATTCGTTCAAGATTTTTCTAAAGTTTTTATAAAATTCGAAAGAAGAAAGAACAACTGTCTTTTTGTAGAATGATTTTATTTTGTTCGAATCGAACGGTTATTGTTCCAGTAATATTTTCCTTTAAGCCATTATTTCAGCCCTGCATCCCACAGTCTTCCGACATCCTCTTAAGATCTTCTTCTATCCCACACTCAACAGAACATCTGGCAAAACAATTTTCCGATGTTTGATGAGCGGGTTTCGATTTGCTTTCGACGACGTGCTTTTTGTGAAATATATAGGATTTCTATCTCGATTTTCGTTTGTCGTGAATTTGAAATGTGGCTTTGTTTTGTTTATGCTCTTATGTGACGTAGATAAAATAATAAAAGTACAATGACAAAAGCCAAAAAAATTACGTAAGCAATTTTGTTGTGATTATTAGGAGGCTACGCCCCTGTTCGCTGCTGCTCACTGACCCCGATGATTGTTTCACACTTATTGTCATATAAAATAGGTTTTTTCAATGAAAGTTTAAATTATCCACTAAAATATATGTTTTAAAAAGAATTATGTTTGTTTACGCTTGTTTCCCCTCTCCCACGTCCAGATATTTCTCTTCAGATTCATTACAGCATAGTGAACGTAAGCAATTTTTCTAAGTAATAATTTTTTAAAAAAATGCCATTTAAATGTATATTGTTATAAAAAAATTGGTGAGTCTGAAGGTGATTTTGATTATCGACTACGTCAACCGTCAAACCTATATCATCTATCAAAAGGTACCTCTAGATAGAATAAAGTTAACATGTCTTATATACTAGTGAATTGGTATTTAATATTTGTAATGTTAGTTACGCCACATTACTCCCCTTCCAGAATTTTATCTGGGATAGAATTCGATGAACGAATACCACTTGTTGATTCATGCTGTTTATTTATTTATAACATTTTTGCTCAATATATTTTTTTCTTCATTTTTTTTGTTAATAACAATTCGCTCATTTTTTTCCTATATTGTTTATTACCAGGAGACTTTATTTACTCCACCGGATCTTTTTTTTTCGCTTTGAGCAGCTTTATATTAAGCAAATCAACTGGTTAATGTGGACCATCCATCATGTTAGCGAGTTCATATCACGTCCGCAGGTCACCATTGGAGGGTTGTTTTATCACCTTAATACAAGTGAGACTTATTCAGAAGGTTAGCAAATATTTTATTCACCATAGCTGTTCTATTTTTCATCCAGCTGTTGCCATACTACATATAAGATATATTTTATGATCACATTGCTTAATCGATTAATTATCGATTAAGAATGATACTACAAGTCCACAGCCATAATTTAATATTTTCGCTTAGCAAACGGACGGATTTATAAAATGAAATTTTTGAATGCCTCAGATAGTACCTGAAATTGATCGTTAATTTCTAAATCATTTTAAGAATCTCTTTATCTGTAATTTGTAATAGTATATTAATGTAATTTAAACAAGAAAAAAAAAAAAAAACAATTGTAAAAAGGGTAATAAGATCAGACACAAAGTTAAATAACTGTATCTTAAAATTTTGCGTAAAATTAAGTTATTAATAAAATGATTCTCTTAGTTTTATACTATAAATTACGAAAACATTCAAAAACAGACGCGTAAGAATAACATTACTGGTAAATACTTCGAAATGAGGGATACAAAAATATTTAAAGGAAAACACTTCTACGACTTTTATTAATTCTATGCTGATGGCAAAACGTTATGAAATTAATGTGGGAAAACTGGATTCTTCCATTTGATTTTCAAGCCTATGAAAACGTACCTGCAAACAAAGGAATATTGTGCTAGATTAAGTTTTTATGTTATATAGGGAAATCAAATTTCGTTAAAACTAACGTTTGAAATCTTAAAGGGTAAAGTCTTGTTAAATGGTGAAGTTGTGCACGGGTTCCGATAATACACATTTATTAGTAGGATAAATGTTAGGGATCGGCCCAGACACCGGATTTTCAGGATGCAGAAAATCCTCAGCGGCCATGTCGTATGATTATGCTGCGGCATGTAAGAGATCCCTGGAGTGCCTTATTGGCTCTTGGCATTTCCGGCAAAATTAAATTCCTAGTGCACTTTAGCATCCAAATAGAGTCTCGGTGCTGCCACCTAGTGTGACAAAAACTAGACGTCCAAATAAACATGGCCACTGGTATCTCACCCATTGTGGTGGTCCTGAAAGAGTGGATACCACTTCTGGAGAACGCACTAGGTCTGCTCATCGGGAAGACTGATTGTGCAGCTCATTGGAAATTAAAAAAATAAATAAAAAATTTAGGGATGGTAAAAACAGAAATTATATAATCCAACAGAGGTTTCATCGTATTAATTTTTTGACGCAAATTGGACACAAGTGTCCATTTTATTTATTTTTTTCTGATGCTCTAATTACCAGCAAAAATATAATTTTGTAAATTTTAATTTAAAAAAAAGTTGGATTGTTAATCGTATGTTAGAAAAAATATTTGAAAAAAAAAAAGTTAGAAAAAATATGTTTGACCTAATTAACTGCAAATAAGTGCATATTTGAAAAATTATTGATTAAAATTGAGCTTTGTGTGAAGATGCTTCATGTTGTATTTCCTAACCATAAATAATTAAAATTGTAAATGTATAAATAATTTTTTCACTTATTTTGACCTAAATTAATGCAAGATATTAAAAATTTTGAATTCATTCTTAATGATTTCATAAATATCGAGGTATTCGGATGCAAAATGTCTTCTATTTGTATTCCTTTTAATTTCTGTTTAAATCAACCATGGTTAGATGACTTTATCTACGTCTATATCACGAAAATTTTTTCTCGTTTTATAAGCAATGCGTTTTGGTTATTTTATTGATTTTTTTTATCCTAACAGCTTCTCTTGTTTCTTCGATAATTTTTTGCTGAAGCATAAATTATTTTCTAAATATTATTTCTTTCTCTAACTCTCCCAAAGCAATCTCTCCACATGGAGAAACAAAACTGTGGTAAAATTTCCATGCTGTATAAATATGACATGTCATGTAAAATAAAAACATAATTCAAATAATAAAATAAAAATAGATAGTATTCATAAATTAGTATTTTGTAATTTTACCGATAACGGCTTACAGGCATGCATTTCTGGCTTTTAAAATTATAGTTCTAATTAACAAGCATTTAGTAAAAAAATACTAAAATAGAAAGTAAATTTTAACCGAATAAATTGTTTTTATGCCCTTCCCTAAGGTATCATGATAAAATTACAAAATTTTGCAATATTAACCAAATTTTATTACTTGTTCTAACACTATGTTTAATTTAACATAAATAATTAGCAAAGCGCTTCTGCATAAATCAAAGAGCTTTTTGGTGGTACCATAGAGCCAGAAACACTCTCAGACAATTCTAAAAAAATTCACATTTTTGTCGATAGTTAAATTTTTACATCACGATAAAGCAAGTTAAAATTTCTTTCCTATGAAACAAAATGTAAATATATAGCCAAACAAAATCGAAACAATTATGTAGAATGAAGTTATGCAAAGTCTCTAAGCACTTAATTGATGAAATGCAGAGAAAATATGATTAAATGAAAACATGAAAAAATGATTTTCGATTTATGTCTAGAATGTTATATATTTATGACTATCTTTCGATTTTCTTTTACTCTATAATTTTTTTTGTGTGTTTCTCTGTCTCATATTTCTCAATATTTGTTTGAAGAATGAACATAGAGCGTAGAAACATTTGCATAAAGAAATGCAAATATCTCCGCTGATCTGTTGCCGAATTTCTTTGCCTTTTATAAAGATTCGACTTTTTTTTCATATAGTAGACTTTCCGTACCTTATTCAAAATGTTGACTTTTAGCAATTTGATAGGACTTTTCTGAGACTACCCAAAATAGTGAAAGCCTTTACATCATTTTTTATATATGTGTCCTCCAAAATAGTGCCAAACTTTGAATTTCAAATTGGAATATTTAATATTTCGGAAAAGAAACCTGCACGGTAATTGAAAAATAAATCAGTATATGAATTACAAGAAGATTTTTACCAAACATTTCTCAGATATTAGAAAACTGAAATATTTGTAAAATTCATTGATTTTCTTTGATAACTAGAGTTGTTATTCTTTGATTGCTAATCAATGTCTGAAAAATCAATTCCCCCCAAAAACGTAGAGTGATGTCTTGTGAGATCTACGTCATTTTCTTGATAGCAAGGAGAGTGATTTGAATAATAAAGCTATGGTTGTTTCATTGGATGTGAGTTTAAAATAAAGTAATGAATGGTTTAATATAAAATATTTTTGTTTTCATCAACTCTGTTTTTTTTACCAGAAATGTCATTATTATACAGTGCGATAATTTTACCAAAATGTTTTCTCCGTGTAAAAAATATATTATAGCCAGTTATCAATGTTTTATTTTATTTACAATTACTAACAAACTCATGTGTATATGTTTCATTACATGTATGTTTTATTTTCGTATGTGTTTTACTTGCTTGTATGTAGTCACCTAGTTTTGCCTTAATACAAACTGTAACACATTGTATTTTAACACATTGTATGTGTAAAATACACACACAATGTATATTTTACACATACAATGTATTTTACATACATGTAAAATACACATACACATAAAATATGTAAAATACACAAACACATACAATATGTAAAATACACATACACATACAATAACTGTAACACATTGTATGTGTTTTACTTGCTTGTAAGCAGTCACCTAGTTTTGCCTTAATACAAACTGTAACACATTGTATTTTAACACATTTTATGTGTAAAATACACAAACAATGTATATTTTACACATACAATATATTTTAGATACATGTAAAATACACATACAATAACTGTAACACATTGTACGTGTTTTACTTGCTGGTATGTAGTCACCTAGTTTTCCTGAATACAAACTGTAACACATGAGATCAAGACAAACTTAAACAAAAATATAATAAACCAAAATAATTGGTGATTGAATTACTATTTAGTTTTTGAAAGACTGAAAGCATACAATGAATATATTGAAAGTAATGATGCTACTCAAAACTTGGGCCCAATACTTAATATATTGGAAACAATTTCAATACATTTTCCTCCTAGAAATCATTATAATTTCGAAAGTTCTACTTAAGAGTTCTTATTTTTTTGCTTGCCAACATTGTGCAATAATATTAGTATCTCTCAAACTACAATTTTTTAAATTGCATTGTAATTACTATTATTTTTACAATTTTATAATAATCATTCTTGGTTCTAATCAATTATCTGAATGTTTAAAAAAAATCTAATAAAAAATTTCAACCCAGTATTATTACTGATTCATAAAGTTTAAATCAACTAAATTAATTTGCCTAAAATAAGCAATACTAATTGTGATAATATTTTATTTTATCATCAAACAGTTTATTTATAATATTGATGACTGGATTGTGCAATTAGTAGTCCTTGAAAATAATTAATTTAATGCCAATTCAGAGACTGATTTTATTATGGTTTTACTGGAAGGCATAATTATAGTTTCACAAGTTTTACACAATTACTGAATGGGGATTATAATTAAACTTTGCGTTTCGTTATTGAGTATATTTGTATATTTATCTGGATGTTTAGTATACGATACTTTAGTAAGCATTACATATTTAAGAACATTGATGTATTTATAATTCTCTGATGAAAGCTATAAGTTTGGGTTAAATAAATTCAATTTTAAATAATCATTTTTACAACATTTTAAAGAATATAATATTAAAATAGCAGAAGGCTATTGTAAGGCTATCTTAATGTAAATCCAATCATTACATTAAAAGTTATTCGTTTTCGATTTTATTGCCTTTAACATTCGAATGAAAAATATTTAAATGTAAAAAATATAAATGGACACTGAACAGATTTAAATTCTACGCTAGATTAGATAATAACTTTTTTATAATATTTATATATATATATATATCATAAAAAAGTAATTATCTAATCTAGCGTAGAATTTAAAGCTGTTCAGTGTCCATTTATATTTTATATATTTAAATATACTATATATATATTTACTATATATATATATATATTATATATATATATATATATATATATATATATATTTCCCCGATTTAAAGAGCAAAATGTTTGAATTTCGGATAAAAGAGTCGGAACTAAGAAAAACATAGCTACTGCTCTAAATATATATAAATATTTTGCACTAAATATATATATATAATATATCTTATGACTTGGCAATACGTCTTACTGTAGACTATGAAAACGATACTAAATCCCCCTTGATTTTAAAGCACGCTACAAGAGCAGATCAAAGTCTTTACTTAGTGCAATAGTCACTATAAAACATAAAATAATTCTATTTATTTTTAAGATAATACCTAAATAATACCTTAGAAGTTTCAATCCCATTCATGAAAAATGCAGTACCAAACTTCTAATTCCAAATGAGTGACTTCGAATCCAGGAGCGGTTAGAAGCATTTTAGAAAATATCATACCTTATTATCAGCTAATTATTTTTTTATTGCAGAATTATTCAATTAAAGATATTTTTTTCGATTTTCTACTGTATGGTAGTTTTAACAAAATATTTTATGTTAATTATTATGACGGTAAGCGTTTTAAATTAATTATTGGATTTTTACAGGTAGCCTTATTCCATTTTTGTCCGTTACAGATACATCTTAAATTGAATGTAATAAAATGAAAAATTTCTCAGAGAAATAAATAAAATCGTTTACGAATAATTTATTTATTAATTATTGAAAATTACCACAATTCAAAAGTATAAAAATTATAAAGAAAATAATCCCTTAAAGGGATCAAGATAAAACTTTCCCTTTCATCAAGAATTTTAATTAGCATTTTTCTATTCAACGGTTGGTACAGTCCCCAAATATTAGAAATTGAAAGTAAATCAATAGTTCCCAACGGACAGATAGGAGCAAAGGAAGAGATCCAAGGTTGGCAATTCATCGAAAGATAACATCGCCAAGAATAAAGCCAATCACCCAAAATCAATATTAGGTATGAAAATACTTTGGCGATCGGAAATAGCCAACCAGACTGTGAGAATTAGTATTACCATGTAACTGAAACGTATTTGTTTTGAGAAATTAAGAATAAAGAGTTATAAATAGATTTTTGTTTTCAATTAGGTGCGACAGGAAATTAATGAGTCTACATTAGTATTGAAATAAAAAGTTAGCCGTTACATTGATCTATAAGAAAAGAATAAAATATTATACATTCGCGTTTTATAAATTTTAATAAAAATTAACTAATTGATTTAAGTTATTTGTAATTTGATTAATAAGGATTAAAAATAAGTTTTGAAAATTAAATAAATTGTAAAATCTAGGAAATATGTAATGCCTATTGTGGCATAACATAAACGTTTTCAAAATTCTCCTTTATAAAGAAAACGTCAGGACACTTAATTCTTCGATGATTTCATGTGTTGCTGAGAAAGCAAAATTTCCTTCAAAATATCCTTATGTAACTCAAAATGTGAACATATCTTCAACAATTGATTTCAAACACAATTTCACTTTTAGTTCGTCGTTAAGTTCAGCAACTATTGTATAATATAAGTGATAGTAAATGTTTACATGTTATCTTTGAAATTAAAGATTTTTCGTTTGAAAGTCATTCCCACGAGAAGAAAAATGGGCTAATGATATTTCTTTTCTGAATCCCCAATCGCAACTGGTCTTTGAAGAACATATTTATAGAAAGGAAACGCATCCCGATGGGGAATAAACTTGGCGTGAGTTCGATAAGTTTAACAATGTATCCGAAGACAGGTTGAGGAGATAAATATCTAGTAGAAAAGATTTTTACGATTAAAATTGTTTTATGAGGACTGCATATTTTTACCAATGCAAATATGTAATGAATGAATGAATGTAAAGATATTCTTTTATATAATTCGATTTTATTGTTAACTAATGGCCGCGGTCGGGGTCAATCATCCTTAAAGATGAACCAAAACGGTTACTAGGTGTATGTGAATACTACACTACCAAATATTAGATTAGAGGGCAGATGGTGGTAACATAGTCTTAACCATAGTATGTTAACCATAGTATGATTTTTCAGGCTTTTAAACTGTGGCGTATCTACCACTATGATTATTAAACATCAATTCACTAGTATATAACACACGCTAATACGATTCAATCTTGGGGTATCATACGATAAATGAAGGTTAACATCGTCAATAACATACTCCCCACATTGGTGACCTAAGGACGCGATATAATCATGCCTACTTCGATGGATGGTCCACATTGAACAATTGATTTGCTATTTGTGACTGCGTCATCGTCCTATTCGCGCTGTTGCTTCACTGTCTCATTTACACACAACGGGATTAGATTCTGGACACACTCGACTGCTAATAGCAAAACAGAAGAGACCACACACAGCCGTAAACTTAATACAGCTCTCTCCACGAACGTTCAAAATCCGGTGAACTTAATACAGCTCTCCCGGTCTTTCGCAAATACGGAAACTAGTGGCATCCGTTCATCGAATTCTATCCCTGATAAAATTCTGTTGGGGAGTATTGTGGCGTAACTACACTACGATTATTAAACATCAATTCACTAGTATATAACACATGCTAATTCGATTCAATCTTGGGGTACAATTCAATTGGTGAAAGATAGCATCGTCGATAACACATTCCCCACATTGGTGACTTAAGGACGTGATATGATCACGCCCACTTCGATGGATGGTTCGCATTGAACAGTTGACTTGCTGTTTGTGACAGTGTCATCGTGCTCCACGCGCACTTGCTTCTCAATCTCATTTAAACACAACGGGATTCTGCACACACTCGACTGCTAATAGCAACACAGGAGAGACCACACACAGTCGTGAACTTAATACAGCTCTCACCACGAGAGCTCAAAATCTGGTAAACTTAATACAGTTCTCCCGGTCTTTCGCAAACACGGAAACTAGTGGTATCCGTTCATCGAATTCTATCCCTGATAAAATTCTGGAGGGGGAGTATTGTGGCGTAACTACCACTACGATTATTAAACTCTAGTACAATATAAGACATGCTAACCTGATTCAATCTTGAGGTACCTTTTGATAGGTGAAGGTTGGCAGCGTTCATATCACACTCCCCACAAAAATCACAGAGGATATATTATATTAAAGAGGATTGCGAATCACTAAAACACGATCGTAGGGCTGTCCTGTCATAATCATTTCGTTAGCGCGAGGAATGGAACCCCGGCCTAAGACATGGTAAAGTATGAATCCACCAAAATGACTAAGTGGAATTTAATATTAACATTTAATACTTTGTTTGTTCAACATGATAAAGATCAAATATTAGAAAAAATATTCAAATGTTAATTTAATAAGTTATTTAAAAATGTTATTTCAGTCATTCAACAATTCAATATTGCAATTTGGTTTATCTTCATCTGATTTATTTATTGTCCACCACTCACTTTCATATAAATCTATTTATCTGACCACTGTCTAGTGCAATTGTATCTTTGTTTCTCACCTTAATATGCCCTAAAAATGCAATAAAATAAACCATTCTAAAAACTGAGCTTTTAAAACACTGAAAGATAGAAAGCAACTATACTTTTGTCAGACAGAAAATAAATTGAAAGTGAAACATAAAACTTGATTCGTTCAACGTTTTTCCTTTCCGGTTTGAAAAAAATAAATTTACTCTTTTTTTTTCTCTCTTTTTTCAGCTATTTTTACTTTTTGAATTTTTTATTTTATTGTTTGCTTGCAATCGTAACTTTTTAAACTTTGCTCAATGAAATTTTCAATGAGCGTTTCTTAGTTTGTTCAATTAAGGTCTATTAAAGCAATTTTGGTACGTTTTGATAGGCAAAATTATCACTCTTGTTCAAGCTGATTCATTTAATGGGATTTTATGGATTAAATAATCCTATATACAAATTTATGCACAGTTCTATTCTTGAGTTCATTGAGTTTATAACCGTCGTTGAACAGTCGACCCTATTTCGGTTTTGCGACTACCAATGTTCAGGTCCGTAGACTTGTAATTTTGAACCCAATAAAGAAGACAAGGGAACTCTTGGATAGATCAAGTATTGGGAAAAATTTGACGAGTTAGTTGAGAGTAAACTACGATGATAATTTATATTATTTACATTTCAGAAAGTTAACATGATAATATGTTTAGTAAAAAAGAACAAATATTATGATTCAACTTTGAACCGAGTTATATGAGAGTAAACTTCAATGTACCTTTTTTGTGCTAAAAATTGTACATTATTCACGTTGCTTAGTTACATTTCCACAAAATATATATCCTATCGTCATTTGGATATTTTACTTTAAATTTGTTTGCAAAATCAAAATCATCGTAAATGGTGTCAGATGCATCATAAAACTCTTACTAATTTTCTATAAACCTTTATTACAATATTTACAAGTTATAAAGCGATCCACTTCTATATCTTAACATTCTCCATTCAAAACATTAACTGATGAACTGTTGCCATTCGAATTCATATTAAACTAATGAATAAAATATTACAGATTATGAACGATGACGTCATTACAAACGTTATTACGTGACATCCTCCCACCTTGATTAAATATTATTTAATCAACTATAACATTTACTAAAAATGTATAAACAAGCAATAAATATAAAATTTAACTACATATAAACTTACTAAATGCATTATATACTATATCTAAGAGTAAAAAGAAACATTCCCAAAATAAGTATTGAAACACTAATTCGTAAGCCTAAAAATAAATGCTTTTTTTCAGTCATCTAAATATCTAATAGGTTTCTTAATCACCCGACCATTTCTGGTCCTAATATCCTTTACTAGTTTATCGGCTAAAAGTGATTTTTGTGTCTCTGATGGTTTAGCAGTAGATTCGCTACCAGAACTTATTTCCAACGGATAAAGGCGTTGGACAGGTCTCAGCAATTCTCCAGAAGATGTCTTTAATTTCACTACTCGAACTTTTCCATCTTTACCAGGATAAACTTCCATCACTTTAGCCAGTGGCCACAGGGTTCTTTTTATGGAGTCATTTTCGATAATGACGACGTCTCCAATGCTTAGTTGAAAACAATTTGGCCTCTCCTTACTTTGCTTTAACAGTCCGAGATATTCAATTCTGAATCTTTTCTTAAGTTGTAGTCTAAGAGCTTGCTGAAATCTCCATCTTTTCTTCAAATCTATTTGATCAATATCGGGAACTCCCACCGATCGTATCTCTTGTAAGAACATTGCCGGTGTCAGTGGTATCAAATCTTCTCTATCTTCGGAAAGATAAGATAAAGGTCTTGAATTAATTACTGCCTCGCATTCACAGAGAAGGCTCATTAACTCTTCATAATTAAGTGAGGCATTTCCCAAAACTCTGCGCAAGAGTTTCTTGACCATTTGTACCATGCGTTCCCAAAACCCTCCCCACCAGGCTGCGGAGGGCGGGATAAATTTCCACACAATTCTTTTAACTGTTGGTTTCTGATTCGACAACACTCCAATCAATGCTTCGGAAAAGGTTTTCCGCTCCTACAAAATTTGTCCCGTTGTCGCTGTATACAACACTCGGTCGTCCTCGACGAGCGATGAATCTTCTTAAACAGAGTAAGAAGTCTTTGGTAGACAACGAACTGACCAATTCTAAGTGTACAGCTCTGAACACCGCACACGTGAAAAGCACAAGCCAGCTCTTTTGGCCACCTTTCAAGATCAAAGGACCAGCCAAGTCTACTCCTACAATTTCAAAAACTGAAGCGTCTTTGACACGATCTTCTGGTAAGGAAATTGGAGCGGTTTCAACAGGCTTCACAGTGTGCCTTCTACATTTAATACACTTATTAATTACGTGGCGAACAGATCGTCTTCCACCTAGAACCCAAAATTTCTCCCTTAAGTTAGATAGAACAGTTTGTAATCCAGCATGCATAAGTTCCAAATGGTTTTCTCGAATCAATACTTCTACAAATTTGTGTTTACTCGGAAGAAGATAAGGGTATCTAAACAAATCAGTATCTTTCCTGTCCGTTAATTTCGTCTTTACTCTATAAATTCCATTTTCATCTGTAAAAATGTTTAAAGTCTTCAAACTATTGATAAATTGCGGAGTAAATACTTCACCTTGCACTCTTTTTATAAGGACCCTTTCAGCTTCATCTAATTCCTTTACTGATAATTCTCCCTTTCGAAAATTGGTTTTGTCTCTTGTGTTGTGAATAAATCTTAATACCCATGCCATCATGCTTATAATTCTGGTATAAGTTGAGAAATAACATAAAAAATCTTCACTGCTTTCGGTAAGTAAAAGTGTTGAACAGTTGTGTATTTCTAGGCGTACTTCTTCCTCATTTGTTCTCAACTCTGTACTTGGCCAATTTTCTTCCGGCGTTCTGAGCCAAGGTGGTCCCTCCCACCATCTAGATTTTATAAGCTTTTCCGCAGAACACCCTCGGGAAGGTAGATCCGCTGGGTTGTAATCACCTGAAATGTGTCTCCAGCTCTCCTTTTTGGATGTCTTAAGGATTTCCTTAACCCTGTTCCTTACAAACACACCCCAGGACTCTTCTCTTTGTATCCACTGCAACGCAGTAGTTGAGTCCGTCCAAAAGAATTCCTTAAAGTTTATATTCAAGCTCCTCCGTACTAAATCAGCCAAACGTGAACCAATACAGCAGGCTAAAAGCTCTAACCTGGGTATAGAAATCTTCTTTAACGGTGCAACTCTGGATTTAGCTATCAATAGCTGTACCGAAATATTTTCATCTGTCTTACATCTCAAGTAAACTACAGCAGCGTAAGATAAACTACTTGCATCGCAAAAGGTATGTAATTCTGACTCCAAATAATTATCAGGAAACACTTGTCTATTTATTCTTAAATCTTTTAGTTTCCTCATTTCTCCAATCCAATTTAGAACTTTGAGTTTTGTATCTTCACAAACCTCAGTATCCCAGCCTAATTCAGACCTCCAACTCTCTTGTAGTAGTAACTTAGGATACAACGTAGCTGGGCATGAAAATCCAAGCGGATCGAATACTTGCTGAGCCATGGAAAGAATGGACCTTCGAGTTATCTTTTCTGGATGGTTTGAAATGGATTGAGTATCACAAAAAATAACATCTTCATTCTTGTCCCATAGTAAACCTAAAACTTGTGATGGGACCATAGGAACAATTGAACGTTTAACGGCAGAATATTCCCATCCTCTCAACTCGAACTTTCCTTTGGCCATGATCTCTGTAGACACCTTTACAAATCTTTGTAATTCGCTTTCAGAATTAACTGAAGTAACACAGTTATCCACATAGTAAGCAGATTTAAGTGTCTCTGAAACATCTTGATATGGAGAGAATGCAAAAGAATTTAAATGATGTCTTAAAACAGCACCCAGTAAAAACGGACTACAATTAAGTCCAAAAACAACTCTGCAATGTTGGTATACCTTAATAGACTTTTTTCCTTCATCTGCCCACCATAAGAATTTCAAATACTTGCGATCCTCTTCTGCTACTGAAATTTGCAAAAACGCCTTCTTAATGTCAGCAACAACTCCTATTTTTTTCTGTCTGAATTTAAGAAGAGCAGTTGGGATGTCTTCGAGCAAATTTGGACCTTTAATCAAGCAGTCATTTAACGAAATATTTCCCTTCGACTTGCACGAGGCGTCAAAAACGGGTCTAACAGGTGTGGTAGTGGAAGTTGGTTTGAACACTGCATGATGCGGCAAATAGTGACCTGGCCCTTCTGAACATTCTTCAATTATTCCACATTGCAACCATTCTTGGAACACAGAATTATAATCTTTTATCTTTCCAGCTTTACTGAGTTTCCAAGAAGTGGACAATAATCGTTTTTCTGCAAGTTCGCGGTTACTTGGTAATTCATCGGGACTTTGCATCCAAGGAAAACTAATTTCATAGCGCCCATCTTCAGTAATCTTTAGAGTCTTTTCAAAATGATCAAACGCCACCTTTTCCAATAACTCTGTGTTCATACTTTCACAAGGATCTCCAATTCCTATTGCTTCCAGTTTCCAAAGATTTTCTATATTATGGCTTTGTAAAAATAGCGATGTTATAATGTTGTCTTTGCAATTATGAATTTCAGACCTTCCCATGATAGTCCAACCTAAGTGCGTCTGCACAGCTACAAGACCACATTTTAAAATTTGCGTTTGACCTGTATACAATTTGCCTGCAATATCTGCTCCAATTAGGAGCTCAATAGGAGGTCTACCTTTACCACGGTCTGTTATCTGGATCCCCAAGTCTTCTAACTCTTTTAAACAAGATACATCATTTGTTCTTCCACAAATGGTTGGTTGGTCTAAGACTTGCATCTCGCAAAATTTGTTTGCATGAATACTGCTTACATTTAATTTATAGGCATTGTGTTTAGATCTTGTCATATTTCCACCAAACACCACATGATTCAGAGTTTCAAACCCTACAGGTGTTATTTTCAGTCTTTCAACTGTGGATTTTAGTACATAAGAGCGTTGTGAGCCAGTATCTATTAAAGCTCTAACGATACTACGTTTTCCCCCATAATTTATCACAACAAGCAAAGTCTGCAGCAAAACTTCTTCTGAAACATTGTGATTGGTTAAAGCAAGATTTTGTGGCACTTCTTGACTTTCTTGAATCGCCACTTTCTGACTTGGAGATAAATTAGGACACATTATTACCCAGTGTCGCTTTCCGCAGACCATGCAGCGTACAGTTGATCTGCAGTTTCTCGATAAATGCCCTGGTTTCAAACAAAAAAAACAGCATCTATATTTTCTGACTGCTTCTCTCTTTTCTTCTAATGACAGTTTTTGTCCCTTAAAACAGTCTTTACTTTCATGTAATTTGCTACAAAATATACAGTTCAACTTGGCTTTTTCTTTAAACCCTGATATTAAATCATTGGCTGTAGGTGGATAAAATTCTGTTTCTCTGTGTTTTTGTCTCTTTTCAACTATTTCAGCTTGTTTAAAACCAGTTTTTGCTAGAGCAATCCGTTCTTCACCCTCCACTTCCGTTCTTAGAAATGTTAACAGTTGAGCCAATTTATCGCTATAAGAATTCCCTTGTTTATTAATTAAAGGACTTCTAAGCCAAACTCGTAGATTTTCTTCGGGGATGCATGACTCCACTAAAGGGAATAGCATAGCGGCATATTTGTCAGATGTCATGCCAATGGATTCCAACGATCGCAAATGGGATTCTAATTTGTCGTACAATTGTGTAATATCCATTTTATTCTTTAAATTTGTTGCATTTTTAACGACAAGAGCCAACAGTTCCCGAACATAATATTCAATTAAAAGTTCCTCTCGGCCAAACCTTGATTTCAAACTCTCAATAACTTTGGAATAATTATCAGCCGTCGGCGGGTAACTATCCACTATTTCACGAGCTCTTCCTCCGGCTGTCACGCATTGAATAAGATATTGGAATTTATCTTCATCGTCCATCAATTTATTTTCGTGTATTCTACTGAATTGGCTCCAAAAATGCAGCCAATCTTTTATCTCGCCACTGAAATGCACAAGTTCTATTTTCGGAAGCTTTAGTTTAGTTTTTTCATTTTTTACCGAATTAACTTTCTTATCTTTCAGTTCACGAGAATTAAGAATTCTTTTTACACGAACACGAACAGAATCTAACTTTTCTCTGTATTCTTCAATGATACAGTATTCTTTTTCAAAATCGTCTGCTTTGGCGACTTCTATCAAAATGGCGTTACATATATCTTCATCTAATTTCGATAAATCAATAGAAATTCTTTCCAAAGACGATAATTTACTTTCTAAATCTTCAAAATTTAATTCAGTTTTATCGAGAGTCGCAATTAAAATATTATATAAACGAGTAAAAGAAGCTCTTACCGACTTTCTTTTCACTATGAGCAGATCCATTTAGAATTCCAAACTTGAAAAAATTTCAAATAAGAGTATAAAAATATCTGACTTAAATGTTGATCAAATGCAAACGATCACGTCCGGGTTTCACCACAATGTCAGATGCATCATAAAACTCTTACTAATTTTCTATAAACCTTTATTACAATATTTACAAGTTATAAAGCGATCCACTTCTATATCTTAACATTCTCCATTCAAAACATTAACTGATGAACTGTTGCCATTCGAATTCATATAAGTATTAAACTAATGAATAAAATATTACAGATTATGAACGATGACGTCATTACAAACGTTATTACGTGACAAATGGAGATAATAATTAGAAATACAGCTTTTGAAAAAAATTATAAGAATCAAATTTTTAAATTTTATATTATTGTGATACAAACAGTCATAAATAGGATAGTACACGCATTTTACCTTTTGAGAAGTTTTCATATTCTTAAAAATTATTTCATGTGAAGATTTTCATGAACATATCTAAAGTTTACAGATCGGAATCAAATAAATTAGAAATTTAAAATTAAGTTTTCGAAAAACTGTTTATAATGAGGTTGGTATGTTGCATTAATACTAAAAAAGCAATGATAAAACTTAAAAATATTAAAACATGCAAAAGAATACATACAGTGCTGGAAAAAAGTATAAAGCAAAGCAAAAAGTCGCCAAATATGAAACAATACTGTTTTGACTGAATATGCAAATTTCTTTTCCAATTGCTTTGCATGACAACTTTATTTTCAATTCCACATATTTTTTAAATAATGACAAAATTGGCATAATCAATGAAAAATATCTTGGGAAATGGTAAAAAGTCGATACTGATTGCGTTATTTTCGGTATACGCAAAAAGTAAAATTAACAATAAGGGGTCTTTGAACCGTTCCCCTGGCGAAACTGTTGAGACCTTAGAGGAGATATTACGGAGAAGATATGCAAATCATTCCTCTAAGGTTGAGACCATAATTCGCATAATATGGCGTCTCCCCGCATCCTTATACTTAAAGAGTAAGAAACCTGAAAAGAGTGTGTTTATTCAGAAAAAAAGAGTCGAAAAAAGAGTGTGTTTATTCAGATAAAGAACGCTTTTGTTTCTGATTGCCTTACTGCAATTATCGTCTTAGCATCTAGTAAATAACTAGCATATTTGTGGTCAACTCCTCGAACCATTAAGAATGAGTCCTAATACTCGAAAATTCGATTATTAAATTAAAAGTTATTCAAGGTGTTTCGGTTTTTGTTTTTCGTACAGTACATACGATTTTTTAATTTGAATAATAAATGCCAATCGCAGTTTTTTATGTTAAAATCAGATATCTCTTCCAATATTACTCAGAAACCGAAATTTATTATTCATCCAAACGTTAGCACTTAAGATTAATAAACTTTAATTTTTTTTTTCTTTCCAATACATTGTGTGTTACGAAAATGTCAAAGCCATGAATTATTGCTTTTACATTTATTTATTTAATTAATTACTGCTTAGCTCAAATAATAGGCTTTCAATAATATTTATGGAATTTTATTTAAATACAAAAATTATGTATTTTAATTAAATAACTTTGATTTATCTTTCGAAATAAAGAGGTTTCTGTTTCTAAGCTTATTGTTAATTTGATTTTTTTTATACGCAGAATAAAAAATAAAAGAATCATTGATTAAAGTGAACAGGAAAAAAATGACTCAAAAATCAACTTCAGTTTAATCGCAGCACTCAAATAATTTATGTAATAATGATAATTATCGGCTAGTCATTAAATGCATGTCTAGTTGACTAAACAAATGATTATAATTACTTCATCACTTTAAGCACCTCAAACATTTTAATCGTATATAATTAGTGAAGAATATGCGGTGCTTTACTTTTATCAAAAAAAATACATATTTAAAAAGGCTACAAAAACTTTTTTTATGGATTAAGTTTTTTTTCCTTATTGACTTGGTTCAGCTTATCGTCATTATGACATACTGAATCTGTTATGTTCAATAATTAAAATTGCACTTATGGATTACTAATGCATTTTCTTCAAAAGAAAAGTCTTTAAATTAATTTTTTTCTAAAACTTTAAGGCAAGTTTCTGCAATGTTTAGTCTTTGCAAAATAAAATAGATTATTATTTTGCATAAATAACAGTTTTAAAAATAACATAAGCAGTTTTTACAACTCGACTGAGCTCATTTTAATTTTTCATATTAAATCTATATAAAACTTACATATTATTTGAAAGTTTAGCTTTTAAACGCTTTTTTAAATAAAAATAAATAGTAGTATAACTGAGAAAATTATTTAAATTAGGAAAAGCCCTTACATTGACAATCCTTGCATTAAAGACGTATGCTCTTAAACTAGAGAGTATTCCCTGCTAAATGTCAAATCCTTTTTTGCATTATAAGGATTTTGTTTAAATTTAAATCAATTTAAATATCTTTAACTTCATTTAAAGTTTCCGATTTTTTTCCGATTTTATTTGCATTCATGCTTTTCAACGAAATAATTTTTTTTTTGTCCGTTCCATAAATTATTTTATATAAATTATTTAATATAAACATAGTGAAACATCTATATAAGATTAATTCTATGTAACAACCATCTCTATTTCAGACCACTTTTGTGAGTCTCGGAATTTTGTGAGTCTCGGAATGTTGAAGAAAATCTTTAGGAGAGACCATCTAATTCTCTCCCAGTGACCGGGCAAATATCTGCACTAAATGCGAAAACAAATAAGGAAACATGAAACAATATTTAAAAAATATATACAGGTTGATTAAAAAAAGATGGGCAAAATTTTAGGAAGTGATAGTACACACCCAAGCAAAAATTTTTTTTATCAAGGAATGCATGCTCGAAACCAAAACGCAAAACCGCTGGAGGGCGTCAAAGTTTATGTTCTTATATGAGGCAAAAACACACAAAGAACGATGAAGTTAAATTATAAAAGCAAATTAAATGGCATATGATTACAATAAGTGGTCAAAACAGTGGTCGGCAGGGGCTATGCACGCAGTACAACAGCGAAGAAAAGATAGGCGAACCTTCTGAAACACACCAGGCATATCACGAACTTTCCCTGCAGCGGCGGAAAACTTGGCGACAAGTAACGCAGCGCAGTAACTCGCAACAGGAATAGAGCTTTCACGTTTGCATCAAAAAACTTTCCAAATGCGCCAGCACCTTTGCGTTTTGTTTTCGACCATGCATTCCTTTATAAAATTTTTTTGCTTGGGTGTGTACTATCACTTCCTAAAATTTTGCCCATCTTTTTAGAATCACCCTGTATATTAACAAAACAAATAAGTAAATTAAACTGTATTAAAATATTTGTGTGAGGCTCTTAATTAGAGAGTACTTTTTGATGATCTCTGAAAAAGATCTACAACCTCATGTTACAGTCAGAGTGCACTAAAGACGATGCTATTAATGATTTATTTCTAAAGTTGAACGTTAAATTAGAAAAAAAATGTCATTTGAGAAAACACTAAGCATCTCAAACTAACAAACTTCTTCTCATCTTATGATATATGATATAAAATTAAGTACAAACATAAATAAAAGAATAATATCGTATTTATTTAAAATAGATCGAACATTGATAAGGTAAATTTGTTTTTGCGCATAATTATATGAGTAGGGATCATTTTTATAAAGGCAAAGTTTTATTCATCGATTCAATTTTCATGACGTCAACACAAATGGTCTTTCCCCACCGAGGATATTACGCTGACAAAAACTAAAATTATTTGCGAAAAATAATGTTCTTTTGATCACATTTTGAAGTCAATGGAGGTAACCAATAAGAACAACCAACCTCCATTAACGGCCATTTTACTGAGGAACAGAGAGAAAAGAATGAAATCGAATGATATAGTAATACCGTTTGAGAAGTTTGAAATATCAAATTCCTTGGTGAAGCCTATTTTTTGTGGGATTCAGCAGATAAAGAATGAAGTCAAATCTATTGCAGAGTGGAATTCGTGTGACGAAAATTTTTAACGTACTTGAATCTAACATAGATTATAATCAGGAATCTTTATACTTTTGTAGCTTTCTTTTATGTTTTAAAATGTGCCGCCGTTGTGTTGCATATTTTGAAATATCCTTGAATAAATTATCTTTACTTTTCTTGTTAATTTTTTGTTCCTAAACGAAATTAATGTTTCTTTTTCAAAAACACCTTCACATGTAAACAAATATTGCAAAGGAAAAATCAAAGAGTATTGCATACAACGTATTAAAAATAGTTTTTGAAAAGTTTATGCTGTAGAAATTGATCCAGAAATAATCTCATTGTTTATAATGAATTAATATTTCACCATAAACGAGTGTCTAATTTTATTATCGGTGTATAAATCGGCCCTTCGACTTTCGTACCATTTTGGGGTTGAAAATTTTGATTTATATACAGCTGTTAGACGGTAAGTTCTTTTTAATAAATATTCTAAAATTTTAAAATATAATATTCACTTATTTATTACTAAGTTAATCGAGAAAAATGGTTTGCGGCCTTTTGGTGGTCAAACAAAGATAAAATTGACACACTGCTCCTGCACTCTAGAAGGTTGTGCACCCCTATTTAATCATTCTGAAACAATGTTATAATATTAACAATAGTAACTTTTTTTTTTATAAAACTTCTTAACAATGCCATTAAAATCAGAAAGAATATTTTTAATTGTTAAGACAATACGACAAAACAAAGTCATTGTTTAAAACGTTAACAATCACAGTGTTGAAATATATTTTAGTCATTCCAAAGCTTGTATTTGGGGCGATAACTTGATTTTTTTCAAGAGATTTCAAAAAGCGATTTTGGTTCCATTATGGAATATTTTCAACGAATAAAGCGATTTTTCGCTAATTTGTGCTGCTGTGTCAGCGATGGTGATGTTGATGATGGCGAGGATGATGATTTTGAGTTTCAGGTAAATGGTAACATTCCTCATACAAATACGAACGTTATTAGCATTCTGGCTAAACTAGCATTTCAATCACTTATTAGATTCACCATAAATTAAAAGTGATATATTGCCAAATATCTACGGTTAGCTTTGATCAAATTTTGTTATTGAAACGGAGAGTGGTTTGACACGGCCATTGATTCAATTGAGTCGAATGACGCTACTCTTTTTTTATAATCATTTTATGACTCTCGATAAGTTAAGCCTATTTTTATTATGTAAAGATTTTTTTTTTTATTTGTGTACTTATATTTATTTCAATAAAGTATTTCAAACTAATAGATTTTTATGAGATACAATATCTCTCACGGTATTTGAGATTTTCACAGTAATGATTCATTAGGACAATATTTTATTACTGAAATTTTTAAAAAATACTTTTGCTCTTTATGTATTAATTCTGCTTACATATTAATAATTATACTTAATACATAATGTAAATTGCATCTCAATTCTTTTAATATGCATGGATATCTTTCCATACAATTCGTGTAATTCAAAGATAAAATATTTGAAATCAATGTCTTCTCACTTTTAAGTAATTTTTCCGTACTATCTGCAAAAGCATAAAAAGAAAATAAAAATATAACGCAAAAATAAGAAAGGCAGCAAATTGCAAATTTTTACGCCACTAAATATCAAATACAAACAAATTTCAAATTATTATTATTTTGCAAGATTTTTTTGATAATTTTCATGCTAATGTAATCCAGATAAAAAATTATTCCTTTCTATTTGGATATTTCCGATTGCATTTATGAAAATTCTTATTGTTTTTTTTTCTCGTATAAACTTCTATGAAATTAATGCAAAATGTCAACTTTATTTCATTTATCTTTCAGTCAAAACATTTTGCTGAAACTTTGAGTTGTGAGGAATCAATTGATTCGAGTGAGGAGTTTTCATACAAAGATGGTAATTCACTATTTTTATTTAGATGTCTGCTAATAATTTAACAGTCCTTAGTAAAATTTGAACACGTAAACAGCTTGCACAATTAGTTGCATAAATTGTAGCATAATTTTTTTTAATATTGGAAACAAGGAATGATATCAGTCATATATATATATATATATATATATATATATATATATATATATATATATATATATATATATATATATATATATATAACCTTTAGCTAGATAGAAAGTGAGAAAGTGATTAAAGCGAAATTCCAAATGAAATTCTATAGTTCACAAGTCATGTGAATAATGAAGACAAGACAACACTGTAGCATAAAACTATGTCTGGATTAGCTTTTGCTAGAAATGAGAATGGACATTGTTTTGCAGTTAAAGAACTTCATGGCTATTAGCCAAGGGTGGTTTATGAACAGTGCAGTGAGGTGGACATCATGTCGGCATGTCATGTTTACCGATATTAGCTTGCAAGAATAAAAACATGGTTTATAATTTATTTTCCAGGCCAAATATCAATCAAAAAACCTTTGAAACCACTACCTAATCTCCAATTCACTGATTGTATTTTTTGAGTACATTTTTAATAGGCACTGTAGAAGAATATTTCATCTTAATTCATTTAGAAAGATAATTCCCTAAACAAATCTTACCAAATTGATTGGTTGAAAAACAATGATGCAATATATCAATTACTCCCTCTGATAGAAGGGGGAGATCTTATGCACAAAACCACTTTCTATTGATATTGGACATTTAATTTAGACTAGGTAAATTAAAAAAAGACATGCGAGTAATGGAAGTAACATATTATTTAAATGTCTCTGTGGATATTTTTTGTAAATTAAATTTTAAATAAAATTAAAATTATGAATAAAATTAAAGTTGTGAATAAAATTAAGATTAATATTTTAAATTCAAATGATTGGCGCGTAAACATTTCTACGTTACAATCAAGAAATATTTAAAGAAATAATAATTATTAGTATAATTTCCATGTTTGCAGTTGTTAAAAACTTTTCTTTCTTTTTATTTTCAAAAAAAGACATCAGCGTTGAATTGAGTTCAAATGAAAGAACTAAAGCTGATGCTATTGAAAACTATGATGTCTTGGAAGTTCTGCCTGATGGAGAACTTTTTGACACACTCGGTGTCAATGTAAGACCTATGTGGGTCGATGAAAAAGAACCGTCAACTGAGGATAATTTTGTGAGCTTGGGAGAAGTGTTGACGGATGATGAGCTTCTTGATATGCTTCATGTCAACTTAAAATCAATGTTGACTGATAAAACTGAGCAAGTGTCTGTGGAAAGTTTCGATCATTCTGGAGATATATTGACAGATGCAGAGTTATTTGACATGCTTGGTGTCCTTGATGGGCCACGGAAAACATTAACTGTGACTCATAAAGACCAATCTTCATCTGAGAAGGAGGTCTGCATTGCAAGCGATCCGAATGATCCTATTGCTCAGGTCACTAAAAATATTGGCTTCATCATGGAACATCTTACTGATGTGTTTATTGCTGGTAAAAGCAAAGGAAGCCTGATAGTGGACATCAATGATCCTAAATTTGAGGATGTGATAGACAAGTTGGGGCTTACAAACCCATGCCAAATTGCATATTTGGATTTGATTTTTGATGTCTCTAAAGAAATTTTGGTGGATTTATATAAGTGAGTAAAACATGTCTTTAACATTTGTTAACTTGGAGTAGGAAGTCTTGGGTCAATAAATATTGCGTTTCACTTTAAAATCTTTCTGGAAAATGGTTTTAGTGCGAAGTGCTACAATTTTCATCTGGGAAATAAAATTTTTCTCTGCATTAAGATCTCACCTAGCAGAAATACTGTAAACTTGTATATCACTTGTCTTGAACTTGTACTAAGGAACAATTAGGAGTGGAAATATTACAGCTAAAATTGCCCCAATCTTGCAACTAACTTTAAGGACATGGCTACTGAAGATCTTTACATCAAAAGAGCTGACCTTTATAAGAGCACATTTAGAATTAATAATAAACTATTTATTAAACAACCATTATTTATATCTTTTATTATACTCAGTAGCCTTTCTTATTTTAATGTTTAAAAATATATAGTTATGAAGACAAAAAGTACAGGACCAGAAAAAATTTCAAAAAAATAAATTAATAAATTACTTTTGAAAAAGAACTTTAATTAATTATTGCAAAAATCGTTACTTTTTATTTAAAAAAATTGGAAGACAAATGGATAACGAAAATATAAAAATTAGGTCTCTAGTATTAAAAAAAATAATTTATGTGTTCTACTACTCTACTTAAGTTTTAGATATTTAATTTTTTGACCACTCTGGTCCAAATTGGTTGTTGTAAAAAACAAATACAATGCAGGGTAACGATAAAAATAAAAAAGAAGAAAAAACATTGTTATACTTGATTCATACATATTTTCAAAGCTTATTTTGTAAGATAAAATGGGTAGAAAGCAGACAAACTGAAACATTAAGAAAACTTTTCGCACTTGGAGACAATCACCAATGCAACTTTCCCTTACTTTCATCGTTACATATTAAGACTGTTTTATTTTATTTATAGATTTGAACTGTGTCATGTAGTTAAAATAATTTCCTTACAATTATTTAATATCTCTTTAGAGAGACACAAGAAGTGCCTCAACCCTGGCTGAAGCCAAAAAGGTTAACTCCAAAGCCACCTTTCCCGTGCGAAAAAAATAAATTATTGCCCGTGCTTCAAAAAGAAGTGGAAAACACTTTAGGGCTTTTACCAAAACATGAAACAAATGCATGGGAAAATAAGAGACCTCCATGGTCCATTATGAAACTGGGTTGCATAGATAGAGATCTTGTGGATTATATTTTAATAGATGAGATCAGAGTGGAAGAGCCAGATTGGATCAATTATGATCAGGAAGAAGTAATGGTTAAATCACAAATAGCCGATTCCATATTGGATTTATTGATAGATGATACCATTACGACTCTGAAAAGACTAGAGAAAAACCTAGATAGTCAAACATCTGGCTTTCCTTGATTGGAAGAGTAGTCTGTAGTAACGTTTCAATGTTTAACTGGACTTGATAAATGGACTGGAACTGGACTTAAAAAATTTTTGATCAAGATTAAGTAGCAGTCAAGTACTAAACGACCGATTACTTACTTGATCTTTTAATAATTGCTACTCATGAAAAACCAGAAAAAATATGAATAGTAAAGTTTTGCTGTTCTTGGTTCGAACAATGTTCTGTATTTTATAATGATACATCAATTACTTCAATTGAAAAAATGGATTGCAACCAATTTGAATAAATTATGATCAGGATGAAGTAATAAAATTTTAAAATTACCAATTCCATAATTGAAGTATTGATTAATGATAAAATTACCACTTGAAAAAGCAAGAATAAAACACGAATCGGTAAATATTGTATTTTCTTTGATTTAAATGGTATATTGAGTTTAATTTTGTTATACATGTTTTTGAAACCTTCCATATCTGGACGGCGTTATTAAATCAAAAAATAAATATATTTAATGATGGAATTTCATCTTATCCGTATATGGTTGGAAAGTAACTGCTAGTTTATTATTGCTTATCCATTCAGGTGATGTTTTTTGGAAACCTGATTTCCCCACATCTAATTTATTGTATTTTATAACCGACGTTGAAAAGCCGACCCAATTTAAGGTTTACGACTACAAATATTCAACTCTGAAGCCTTGTTTCTTGAAACGAATCTAGAAAACATGTAAACTCCTGGATTAAATATTACAAGAAATTTGCCTTAGTGGAGGACTTTTTGATGAGACTTACCCGCATTTGCGTTGCATTGTGAGGAAAACCATGGAAACCTCCCATGGTTAGTCTGACTGCAAGGTGACTCTAAACCTGAGATCCGTCTACCGCTGAGGATATTTTACGTTAACTTCGTTGTCGGTTCTATCTGGGAGCGGAATTCGTATCAAGTAACCATCGCCGGGAATCAAACCCGGTTTACCTCAATGGGAGCTCTCTCCCCTATGCCACCACGACTCTTTCAACAACCATTTTCAATAACAGAATATAAATAAAATTGCGCATGGCATTAGAATATGAATAATTTTGAAATTCATGGCATTGACTCATGTTTTAGCCTGTTAAGAAAATTCAAGCTCTATTAAAGGTTATTAAATATGCAATTAATTATTGTCTTCAAAATTAATGAAAGGAGCATACACAAAAACAAATTTTAATTATTTAAAACTATCAGTTTTATTTTTAATTCTTAATCATGCTATACTTTGTCAATTCATATTTAATTCTTAGTAACAAGTTACTGAATTCGGACCACTTGTTTTAACATTTGAGAGTGCAAAACAAACTGTTAGGCAAGGATTGGGAGGAACTTATCAACTTTTAATTATAGAGTTAAATGAAAAACTAATGAACGAAAATGTATTTTTAAAAATGCTCTCCTCTTTAATTGTCGTAAAACTGGTCTGAGAGACGTGTAATATAAATTAAGAACTGTTTGTTGTTGCTTAATAACGTTTAAATAAATAGATAAATCGCGTCTGTTTTCATCAAATAATGCATTGAAAAAAACTGATTGTCTTTTTTTTATTATCTTCTTTAGAAATATAAAGATTCCATAGCTACAGAAAATCTTTTGGTGTCTAAAAAAAAAGAAGAAGAAATTCAGAATCTCAAAAAAAAAAAAAAAAATATTACATTCATATAATTAGAAGATGAAGGTTTCAAAGCTGCAAAAGATTATTTCAATTTATAGAAAAAAAATTCACATTAACCATACTATTGTAAAAAAAATCAATATATAAATTGAAAAAATAAAAAAAAACAAAAAAAAAACAAATCTGACTTTGTTTCTATTCTCTGTTGTAAGTTTTCAAATAAGTAGTTAATTTGGTACTTTTCCATTTCGCTCATCCAGACAAAAAAGTTGTAAATGTAAAATAACCGAGTGCAAATAACTTCAACTGTTTTTATTATTATTATTTTAAGTGGCAAAAATTTTAGGAAGCTTTCCCTATCGTGATCTGCTGTAGAATAATCGCAATATCTTGGAAACTCCCGGGTATTAGTGTGCGAAAACATTATAAAAATAAAAAATAGAAAACTACCAACTTAGAGGACCAACTTATCAATCCTGGGCAAACATCCAATATTCGTTTTTTTTAAAAAAACTCTAATTTAGAATCTATTTGCAGTGACACATCACAATGCGAAAATATCACAGCCATTTTTTAATGATTAATATAAAATAAGCATAATATCTGAAATTAACCAACCCTGGGCAAACTTCTCTACCCTTTTTGTAAAGAAAATTGCAAATTTAGAATCCTTTTGCAGCGACATATCATAATAAGGAAATATCACTGCCATTTTTAATAATTAATGTAAAATAAACAAAATAGTACCAGAATATACTTTAGCCAGCGAAAGGAAAATGAACTATTATGTTATTATTCCTTAAGTATTCATAAAAAAATTTTAAATTATCAGTTTAAAGTTACAAAAAATGACGCTTTAAGGAAAGGACAGTTAATACTTATTATTGTGGTTTTGACCTTATTCAACAACTATTTTTGTTAAACAGAAGGAAAAAAGTTCGGAAGGATTAAGTTAATGAAACATCAAGTTTTTTTACTTACTTTTAAAGGAGCGAAAAAAGATCGCTTTACCAATAAAACGCATGAGTTTGTTCTCAAAATATATAATAACAAATAGCAACAAATAATTGGTGAACAAACTGGTGAATTAGCAACAAATAATTGCTGAACGAAAAGGTCATAAAAATCTATAAAAAAGAGTAACATATTTATTCTTAGGATACAAAAGTAAAGAAATTATGATAAGAAAGTAAAGAAAGTTGTGTATCTGAATGTATGTTAAAAAATTTTCCAGTTATCTACAGTTTCTTAACACTTTGACATTTGCTAATTTTGAAATTGATTTGATGTCTGCGCCAAATGTTTCGAGACTTTTTCTAGCCAACTGCTTTTGGTTCACTTTTATTGCCCTTAATTTTGGCACATGCTGAAAACATAATCGAATATTGTAATCCTATTAAAGTCGAATTGTCTTGTACTGCATTCATTTTCTTAAGGCAAAACATGCATTTCATAAATATGCAATTTACAAATAACTTCTGAAATTAAATATATACCTTACAATTCAAAATTTCTTCAACTTTTAATGAATAAAATAAGAAGAAATAATAAATATTTAATAAAATTTATTTTTTCTGGCAACTATCTTTAAAAAAAAAGAATTTTATAATCGTGTTTAAAAAAGTTCTCATTCACTTAAAAAGTTCTCGAGATATGGGCGAAATAGACAAAAAGTAAAATTAACATGAAGGAGTCCAAACTTTGGACGGAATTTCCGACCAAACTGTTGGAACCATATTTCCCAGATTGCGGTATCCCTCTAAACTTTGGGATTCAGAAATACAAATCCTTCGAAAAAAGGTGTATTTAGAGAAAGCATGTTTATGTGTCTGATTTCATAACTTAAAATATCGCCTGCTCTAATTTTTAATAATTGAACGAATTAATTAGCAAAAAAAAATTTGATTACTTATTAGTATTCTTGTGGTAACATAGTTTCATATTTAATTTTTTTCTTCTTCTAAAAACATGATTTAACCATAAAATATTTTTTTGTAAAAAGTAAATAAGAATTCTTTCTTTGAGGCTGAAAAAAAATTATCCAAACCAAAAACACCTTAAAAATATATTTTGAAGCAAAATATTTCTCCAGGGAATTGTTTAAAATTATTATTTTTTACATTACTTCATATGCTTAAGCGTGACTTGATTTAACATTGAAATTAGTATTATTTTTCAAGTCAATTTTCTTTTAAATGCATTGATACAATCTAAATAATGTTTTTAAAATAGTTAAGATAATAGGTAACAAACTTGAAATCAAGCATAAAAAATAGTTTCATGCGAATTCTTCTAAATTCCTCTTGATGAAACATGAATAGTATTTTTTCTGATAGTTTTAATTTTTTATCGAAGTATTTTTTTTTCATTTTAATTCATTTATTTACGATATCAATACGGAATAGACATTTTTCACAAAGAACTAACATTATTAAATCACTTACAAAACAGTGTAAAGCTTGCTTAAAAATATTTATTCAATATTTAAAACTCATTCCATTTTTTGTTAATATTTACCTAAAAAATTTATATGAATTATCGCTACTGCATAACTTATAATACAGATATTTTTGTAATCTTTAAATTACTTCACTCAGACTTTCATTAAGATTTCAATTTTTGTGCAATGATTCTAGATACGCTCGAAACTTTAGTCACGTGGCGATAAATGAACGAAGATTTTATGAAAAAAACTAGATAGATTATAAAAAAATTGGTGGATCTTATTTAAATTTTGTAATGAACGGAACACATAACTTTCATCCAATTACTCAACTTTTGTTATAGATAAGTTAAAAAGAAATAATTCTGTTCTAATTCTGTTGAAGAGTTATTTTCAAAATTAATACATTCATGGATCTTGTATTATACTGAGAAAAAAAGTATGGTCAAGACTATGAGATAATGGTAAAACTTACCGTGTTTCTGGTTTTATGAGAACATCAAAGAGGTCAATAATTTTTACCAAGGCACTTCGGTAATGATTTTGATATATTTAACAATAAACTATGATTTTATAACAAGTGATAAAATTTGGTAATTTTATCATGATCACCTTACACAAAAATTACCGCATGTCCTGGTTTTTAAAACAGAATAATGGTTTCTTTTACAAAAAATGTCATCATCACAGAGTACAGTAATTTTACTTGATTTTTTTTTCGCTTTGTAATTTTGCATTGCTAAGAACATTTAACATGTATCATCATCTATTGTTAAAGGTTTATAAAGACGAATCACTTTCGTGAACAAAATATTGTGTTCATTTTTACAGTTAACATTCGTTCAAGATTTTTCTAAAGTTTTTATAAAATTCGAAAGAAGAAAGAACAACTGTCTTTTTGTAGAATGATTTTATTTTGTTCGAATCGAACGGTTATTGTTCCAGTAATATTATCCTTTAAGCCATTATTTCAGCCCTGCATCCCACAGTCTTCCGACATCCTCTTAAGATCTTCTTCTATCCCACACTCAACAGAACATCTGGCAAAACAATTTTCCGATGTTTGATGAGCGGGTTTCGATTTGCTTTCGACGACGTGCTCTTAGTGAAATATATAGGATTTCTATCTCGATTTTCGTTTGTCGTGAATTTGAAATGTGGCTTTGTTTTGTTTATGCTCTGATGTGACGTAGATAAAATAATAAAAGTACAATGACAAAAACCAAAAAATTACGCAAGCAATTTGTTGTGATTATTAGGAGGCTAAGCCTCTGTTCGCTGCTGCTCACTGACCCCGATGATTATTTCACAATTATTGTTGTATAAAATACCTTTTTCGAAGAAAGTTGAAATTATTCACTTAAAATATATGTCCTAGAAAGAATTCCGTTTGCTTACGCTTGTGTCCCCACTTTCCACGCTCAGATATTTCTCTTCAGATTCATTACAGTATACTGAACGTAAGCAATGTTTCTAAGTAATCATTTTTTTAAAAAAATACTATTTAAATGTATATTGTTTTAAAAAAATTTTAAGTTCACTGCTGTAAATTAATATTTTCGCTTAGCAAACAGACTGATATATAAAATAAAATGAAAATTTTCATGGCTCAGATAGTGCCTGAAACTGTTAATCGAATCGTTAAGTTCGAAAGCATTTAACGAATCTCTTTATTTGTAATTTGTAATAGTATATTAACATAAGTCACATAAAAAATAACTATTGTAAGATCTGACACCGAGTTACATAACATTCATCTTGAAATGTAGCGTAAAACTAAGTTATTATTAAAAAAAATCTTCTCCTAGTTTTAAACTATTAATTACGAAAATATTCATAAGTAGAAACGTAAGAATAACATTACAGGTAAATACCTAGAAATGAGGGATACAAAAATATTTATAATAAAACAACACCTTTATGACTTTTATTAATTCTATGTTTGATAGCAACTAAAACGTTATGAAATCAATGTGGGAAAACTGGATCCTTCCATTTGATTTTCAAGCCTATAAAAACGTATTTACAATCAACGGAATATTGTGTTAGATTATGTTTTTATGTTATATAGAGAAAATAAATTCCGTTAAAACTAACGCTTGAAGTCATAAATGGTAAAGTCTTGTTAAATGGTGAAGTTATGCACGGGTTTCGATAATATACATTTATTAGTAGGATAAATGTTAGGGATGGTAAAAACAGAAATTATTTAATCCAACAAAAGTTTCGTCATATTAACTCTTTGAATCAAATTGGACACCAGTGTCTAATTTATATAATTTTTCTGATGCTCTAACTATGAGCAAAGACATATTTTCAAAGATTTTAATTATAAAAAAAAAGTTTAATAGTTAAATATATGTTAGGAAAAATATCATAAGAAAGTTTAAAAAAATATGTTAGAACTAATTTACTGCAAATAATTGAAAAATTATTGTTTAAAAGTGTTTCATGTTGTAATTCCAAACCATAAGTTAGAAAAATGGTAAATATATACAACAAAAAAATTATTTTGACCTAAATTAATACAAAATAAGGAAAATTTTGAAATCATTTTTAATGATTTCAATGATATAGAGGTATTTAGATGCAAAATTCCTTCTCTTCTTTTCTTTTTAATTTCTGGTTAAATCAACCATGGTTAGATGACTTGATCTACATCTATAATGCGAGACATTTTTCTCGTTTTAAGCAATGCATTTTGTTTCAATTATTGATTTTTTTTAACCTAACAACTTCTTTTATTTCTCCGAAAATTTTGCTAAAACATAAATTATTTTTTTAACTATTGCTTGTTTCACAAACTTTCTCAATCCGATCTCTCTCTACATAAAGAAACAAAATTGTGGTAAAATTTCCGTGCTGAATAAAAGTGACATGTGTGGTAAAATAAAAACATAATTCAGATAATAAAATAATTATATATAGTATTTATAAATTAGCATTTGGTAATTTTTCCTTTTATACGGTAACGGTTTACAGGAATATATGGCTCTCAAATTTATAGTTCTTATTAACAAGAATTTAGTAAACAAATACTAAGCTTAAAAGTAAATTTAACGGAATAAATGATTTTTATGCCCTGCTCTATGGTATCATGATAAAATTACCAAATTTTGCCACATTTACCAAATTTTATCACTTTTTATAACACCATGTTTACTGTTTAATTTAACCAAAATTATTACCAAAGTGCTTCGGTAAAAATTACAGACTTTTTTGGTGTTACCATAAAGACAGAAGCATTCTAAGACTATTTTTAAAAAATTCAATTTTTTTTTCGATAATTAAATTTTAACTTCATGATAAAGTTATTAAAAAATTCTTTCTTATGAAAAAATTTAAATATATAGCTATATAAAATCGAAGACAAAAAACTAGACATTTACCAAATTTTATCACTTTTTATAACACCATGTTTAATGCTTAATTTAACCGAAATTATTACCAAAGTGCTTCGGTAAAAATTACAGACTTTTTTGGTGTTACCATAAAGACAGAAGCATTCTTAGACTATTTTTAAAAAATTCAAATTTTTTTTCGATAATTAAATTTTAACTTCATGATAAAGTTATTAAAAAATTCTTTCTTATGAAAAAATTTAAATATATAAAATCGAAGACAAAAAACTAGATTTTGAAGAATGAAGTTATGCAAAGTTTCTAAGCAGTTAATTAATGAAATACAGAGAAAATATGAATAAATGAAAACATGAAAAATTGATTTGCGATTTATATCTAGAAAGTTATATATATTTATGACTATCTTTCTGTGTTCTTTTACTCTATAATTTTTTTGTGTTTCTCCGTCTCATATTTCTCAGTATTTGTTTGAAGAATGAACATAGAGCGTAGAAATATTTGCATAAAGAAATGTAAATTTCTCCGCTGATCTGTCGCCGAATTTCTTTGCTTTTTATAAAGATTTTTTTATATAGTAGTCCGTATCTTATACAAAATGTTGACTTTTGGCAGTTTGATAGGAATTTTCTGAGACTACCCAAAGTAATGGAAGCCTTTTTATCATTGTTTATGTATGTGTCATCCAAAATAGTGCCGAACTTCGGATTTCAAATTGGAATATTTAATTATTCGGAAAAGAAACCTGTGCGGTAATCGAAATTAAATCAAAAACTAAATTACATGAAAATTTTTATCAAATATTTCTCAGATATCAGATAACTGCAATATTTGTAAAATTCTTTGATAACTAGAGATGTTCTTCTTTGATTCTAATCAATGTCTGAAAAAACATTGTCTCCAAAAAACGTAGAGTGATCTCCTGTGAGAACTATATCATTTTCATTATAGCAAGCAGAGTGATTTGAATAATAAAGCTGCGGTTTTTTTATTGGATACGAGTTTAATAAAAAAGTATTATAAATGAATGGTTTAATACAGTATATTTTGGTTTTTATCAGTTTTTTTGACGAGAAATGTTATTATTATACAGTACGATAATTTTACCAAAATATTTTTCTCCGTGAGGAAAATTTATTTTAGACAGTTATGAATTTTTTTTGTTTACAATTACTAACTAAATATATATAAATGTTTGGTTACATGAATGTTTCATTTTCGTATGTGATTTATTTGCTTGTATGTAGTCACCCTAGTTTTGCCTTGATGCAGACTGCAACATATTTGGTCAAGTCATACTTAAAGAAAATATAATAAACCAAAATAATAGATGATTGAATTGCTATTTAGTCTTTGAAGGACTTAAAAAATACAATGAGTGTATTGAAATTAATGATACTACTCAAAACTCCAATACTTATATATTGGAAACAATTTCAATACATTTTCTTCCTAGAAAGTTCGACTTAAGTGTTCTTATTTTTTGCTTTACTACATTGTGCAATAATATTAACGTGTCGAAAAACTACAATTTTTTGATTATATTGTAATTACTATTATTATTACAATTTTATAATAATTTTTCTTGGCTCTAATCAAATCTGACTATTTAAAAAATAATCTAATAAAATTTTTTAACCCAGTATATTTACTGATTTATAAAGACTAAATTAATTCGCCTAAAATAAACAATACTAATTGTAACAGTATTTTATTTTCTCATCAAGCAGTTTAATTATAATATTGATGACTTTATTGTGCAATTAGTAGTCCTCGAAAATAATTAGTTTAATGAAAATCGAGACACAGATTTTATTAAGGTTTTACTGCAAGGCATAATTATAGTTTCACAAGTTTTACACAATTATTGAATGGTGATTATAATTAAGCTATGCGTTTCGTTATTGAGTATAAATATATATATATATATATATATATATATATATATGCAGGATGAGGAGAACTCCATCTCTCACCCCTTCCGCTGCTGCCATCATTCCACCGCAACACCTTCCCCGCCTCACCGTCATCAAAAACTTCCCCCCCTCTCCGCCATCGGATCGATACTCACTTTTTCGTTTGCTGCTGAACTGCGAACTTCATTGCCCAGACGGGGCTAATGTGTTTCAACTTCCTTGTCCAGACGGGACTGATGTGTTCCCATAAACGGGGCTGAAGGCCCATATTCATGTGACCAACAACGGGGCAGACGGCCCACATTTTCCTGAACATTCAATATTTTTCTTCATAAACATCTAATATTTCATCACATATGTAAATTTCATTCCGTCATTAAATTTTTCTATCATTGAAAAACTTTCCTTCCTCGAAAACACCCCACATATATATATATATATATATATATATATATATATATATATATATATATATATATATATATATATTTTTTTTTCATTTATCATCGTTCTCCTATTTAAAGTGCAAAATGTTTGAATTTCGGAGAAAAAGTTTAGAAGATTTCTTGTCGTCTTATTGGAATTTTTTTCCGATTTGCATAGCCAATATTCTCTTTATAAGAAGGAAGTCGGAATTACGATAGGCTCTAAATATATATAAGGGCCTATATTTTTCTTTCATGTCAACTTATAAATTTAAAACTTCACTTCCTTTATTTTTACAATACACCTATACCAGGATCCAAATCGTAAAATAAAACAGGCATATTCTGAATGTTCCTAAAGATACCAAAGCTTATAATTAGCTAATTATTCGTATTTTGATTTCAGAATTATTCTATTAATTTTTTTTGCTCTATGAACATTTCAATAAATTATTTCATATTATAGGTTAATATGTTCCCCTTTACCTGCAAAGCGCTTGAACATTTTAAAAAATTTCTGAAGACATCTTGAGCTCCCTGCATATACATAAAAGCCCCATATTTTGCTTTCATATTAACCTATAATCTTAAAACTAGACAATACTTAAAAATACAATTAATCCAAATACGAGACCAAGCTGGAAATTTATCGACAAATTAGTTTTGGTACAAGAGGACCGATAGTGTTTGATGTTTTTAAAGTTTAAAATGAAAGTAGATTTTCTTTTCGTTTCGTTTTAGTAACTAGTGTAGACTATTAAAACAATACTAAATCCCCCTTGGTTTTAAAGCACGCTACAAGAGCAAAGCAAAGTCGTTGCCCAGTGCAATGGTCAATATAAAACATAAAACAATTATACTTATTTCTAAAATAATACCTAAATAATACCTTAGAAACTTCAATCCCAAACTTCAATCAAACTTCTAATTCCAAATGAGTAACTGGAAATACTGGAGTGGTCAGAAGTATTTTAGAAAACACCTTATCTTATTATCAGCTAATTATATTTTTAAAGCAGAAATATTCCATTTAGAAAATCTTTCCTATTTTTTTACTGTAAGATAATTTTAACAAAATATTTTATGTTAACTATTATGACGGTGGTAGTTTTAAATTAATTAGTGGATTTATACAGGTAGCATTATTGACTTTTTTGCCGTTACAGATACATCTTAAATTGGATGTAATAAAATGATAATTGTCTCAGAGAAATAAATAAAATCGTTTAATAAAAATTGACTTATTAATTTTTGAAAATGGCCATAATTCAAAAATATAAAAATAATAAAGAATAGAAATCCCTTACAGGAATCCATCAACAATTTTAATTAGCATTTTTATATTCAACGGTTGGGAGTGTCCATGAAAATTTGAAATTGAAAGTAAATTAATTGTTCCCAACGGACAGTTAGGAGCATAGGAAGATATCCAAGGTTGGCAATTTATCGAAAAATTACAATGCCAAAAATAAAGCCAACCACCCAAAATCAATATTAGATTTGAAAAAATTTTGGCGATCGCGAATCGCAAACCATACTCTGTGTGAATTGGTAAAACCATGTAACTGAAACATATTTGTTTTCAGAAATTAAGAATAAAGTGTTATAAATAGATTTTTGTTTTCGATTAGGCGCGACAGGAAATTAATGAGTCTACATTAGTATTGAAAAAAAAAGTTAGCCGTTGCATTAATCGAAAAAAAATATATAATATTTTATGTTCGTTTTTTATAAATTTTAATAAAAATTAACTAATTGATTTAAGTTAATTACAATTTGATTAATTATGATTAAAAATATAAATTTAGGAAATTAAAGAAATTTTAAAAGCTAGGAAATATGTAATGTCTATTGTGGCATCACATTAACGTTTTCAAAATTGTCCTTTACAAAAAAAAAAAATTAAAAAAAAAACAATTGTTTTCAAACACAATCTCACTTTCAGTTCGTCGTTAAGTTCAGAAACTATTGTATAATATAAGCGATAGTAAATGTTTACATGTTATCTTTGAAATTAAAGATTTTTCCTTCTAAAGTCATTCCCAAGAGAAGAAAAATGGGCTAATGATATTTCTTTTCTTAATCACCAATCGCAACTGATCTTTGAAGAACATATTTACAGAAAGGAAACGCATCCCGATGGGGAATAAACTTGGCGTGAGTTCGATAAGTTTAACAATGTATCCGAAGACAGGTTGAGGAGATAAACATCTAGTAGAAAAGATTTTTACGATAAAAATTGTTTTATGAGGACTGCATATTTTTATCATTGCAAATATGTAATGAATGGATGGATGTAAAGATATTCTTTTATATAATTCGATTTTATTGTTAACTAATGGCCGCGGTCGGGGTCAATCATCCTTAAAGATGAACCAAAACGGTTACTAGGTGTATGTGAATACTACACTACCAAATATTAGATTAGAGGGCAGATGGTGGTAACATAGTCTTCTTACCGTTTAACCATAGTATGATTTTTCAGGCTTTTAAACTGTGGCGTATCTACCACTATGATTATTAAACATCAATTCACTAGTATATAACACACGCTAATACGATTCAATCTTGGGGTATCATACGATAAATGAAGGTTAACATCGTCAATAACATACTCCCCACATTGGTGACCTAAGGACGCGATATAATCATGCCTACTTCGATGGATGGTCCACATTGAACAATTGATTTGCTATTTGTGACTGCGTCATCGTCCTCTTCGCGCTGTTGCTTCACTGTCTCATTTACACACAACGGGATTAGATTCTGGACACACTCGACTGCTAATAGCAAAACAGAAGAGACCACACACAGCCGTAAACTTAATACAGCTCTCTCCACGAACGTTCAACATCCGGTGAACTTAATACAGCTCTCCTGGTCTTTCGCAAATACGGAAACTAGTGGCATTCGTTCATCGAATTCTATCCCTGATAAAATTCTCTTGGGGAGTATTGTGGCGTAACTACACTACGATTATTAAACATCAATTCACTAGTATGTAACACATGCTAAATCGATTCAATCTTGGGGTACAATTCAATAGGTGAAAGATGGCCTCGTCGATAACACATTTCCCACATTGGTGACTTAAGGCCGTGATATGATCACGCCTACTTCGATGGATGGTCCGCATTGTACAGTTGACTTGCTGTTTGTGACTGCGTCATCGTGCTCCTCGCGCACTTGCTTCTCAATCTCATTTAAACACAACGGGATTCTGCACACACTCGACTGCACACTCCTAATAGCAACACAGGAGAGACCACACACAGTCGTGAACTTAATACAGCTCTCACCACGAGAGCTCAAAATCTGGTGAACTAAATACAGCTTTCCCGGTCTCTCGCAAACACGGAAACTAGTGGTATCCGTTCATCGAATTCCATCCCTGATAAAAGTCTGGTGGGGGAGTATTGTGGCGTAACTACCACTACGATTATTAAACTTTAGTATATAAGACATGCTAACCTGATTCAATCTGGAGGTACCTTTTGATAGGTGAAGGTTGGCAGAGTTCATAACACACTCTCCACAAAACCACCGAGGAAATATTAAATTAGAGAGGAATTCGAATCACTAAAACACTATCGTAGTATGTGCTGTCCTGTCATAATTATTTCGTTAGCACGAGGAATGGAACCCCGGCCTAAGATATGATAAAGTATGAATCCACCAAAGTGACTAAATGGAATTTAATATTAACATTTAATACTTTGTTTGTTAAACATGATAAAGATCAATATTAGAAAAAATATTCAAATGTTAATTTAATAAAGTTATTTAAAAATGTTATTTCAGTCATTCAGCAATTCAATATTACAATTTGGTTATCAATTTGGCTTATCTTCATCTGATTTATTTATTGTCCACCACTCACTTTCGTATAAATCTATTTATCTGACCACTGTCTAGTGCAATTGTATCTTTGTTTCTCACCTTAATATGCCCTAAAAATGCAATAAAATAAACCATTCTAAAAACTAAGCTTTTAAAACACTGAAAGAGAGAAAGCAACTATAGTTTTGTCAGACAGAAAATAAATTGAAGGTGAAACATAAAACTTGATTCGTTCTACGTTTTCCCTTTCCCGTTTGAAAAAATAAATTTTCTCTCTTTTTTTCTCTCTCTTTTTTCGGCTACTTTTATTTTTTGAAATTTTTATTTTATTGTTTGCTTGCAGTCGTAACTTTTTAAACTTTGCTCAATGAAATTTTCAATGAGCGTTTCTTAGTTTGTTCAATTAAGGTCTATTGTAACAATTTTGGTACGTTTTGGCAGGCAAAGTTATCACTCTTGTCTAAGCTGATTCATATAATAGGATTTTATGGATTAAATAATCATATATACAAATTTATGTACAGTCCTATTCCTGAGTTCATTGAGTTTATAACCGTCGTTGAACAGTCGACCCTATTTCGGTTTTACGACTACCAATGTTCAGGTCCGTAGCCTTGTAATTTTGAACCCAATAAAGAACACAAGGAAACTTCTGCATCGATCAAGTATTGGGAGAAATTTGCCTTTGTGGAGGACTTTTTGATGGAACTAACGTTGCGTTACATGAAGAGGAAAAGCACGGTATCCTCCCACGGTTAGCTTGACGGCAAAAGGACTCTAATCCATGATACGTCTACCACTGAGGATATTTCACGTTAGCACTGTGGTCGGTTCAAGCTAGGTGCGGAATTCGCTTAGACGAGACATCACTGGGATTCGAACCCGATTAACCTCATTGGATGGTGAACGCTCTATCTCCTGAACCACCACTGCTCCCCTTGATTTCATATTATAATATTATAACCGTCGTTGAACAGCGGACACAATTTTTTGGCTTACGACTACTAACGTTCAAATTCGTAGCCTTGTAATTTTGAACCCATTCCAGAAGACAAGGGAACTTCTGGATCAAGTATTTGGGGGAAATTTGCCTTTGTGGAGGACTTTTTGATGGAACTAATCGGCATTTGCTTTACATGGAAAGGAGGACCACGAGAATCTCCCACGGTTAGTCTGATGGCAAGTGGACTTTAACCCATGATCCGTTTACCACTGAGGATATTGGCCGTCAGCACTGTGGTCAGCGCAAGCCGGATGCGGAATTCGTATCGATCAGCCATCTTCGGGATCGAACCCGATTCATTGGAAGGCGAACGCTCTATCCCCTGAGCCATCGCGGCTCCCTTGATTTCATAGACAAAATTATAAATGTATCCTCCGAAACACAACAAAAATAGTCTTCATATATATATAATTTTTGAATCGAGAGTCCGTTCTTCGTTCATCGTCCGAACCACTTCTCTTAAGATGTATCCTCCTCTCAAACAAATCCAGTTTCCAATTCCCCAACAGCTGCTCGGAGTTCCAAGAATCTGTAGGGAGATTCCGGAGGCCTGAGGGAGAGCGGGAGTGATCTATTCGTGATGTTACACTATAAATTCAGGCCTTGCTAAACCGGAAACATTCTTCTTCTGTTGAAAATATTCTTTGTAAAGACAGCTATAAAAAGTTGCATTGAAAATGGATAAAAATTAAGCTATCCAATGGTTTCCAAGTCACGTCAGTGTTCTGGCGTAGGAAGCAGATATGCTAGATAATTCAGCTCTACGTTTGCCACAGCACCTGTCTCCTCTCCCTGTAAGAAATTATAAACCACTAATCAAGACAAAATTTAAAAACGAAGAAAACACTTCATTATAGTAATATAGCTGCTTGATATTATGCAAGATAAAAACAGAATTCATTCTTGCCTGGAATAGAAAAGATATTTAACTAGACATAGGAGCTAGGATTTTCGTTTGTTAATGGGCATTGGAGAGTACAGGACACTGGAAACTCCTCATTTTCTGATGAGAATGGAGGAAATATTGTTGTGTCAACGATGGGACTCGGACCCCAGTTCTGCCAGTCATAGGACTGACATATTTGTTCTCTTGGCAATAATATGTACGCAGTTGCAAGGAATTAAGTGGCTTCATCAGGTTTGGCTTAGTTGGTGAGATAAAATTCTGGTTCTTTAACCGTATAAGTTGAAAGCAGTCAATGAACGGTTTTTCACACAGTTTACAGTTTGATTATTTATGGTTATTTTATTGTTTTGCTTAATTATGATAAAATAATAATTAAATGAATTGATATTTAAATATTTTATCCTAGAAATTAACAACAGAGTGACCCAGGCCAGGTGAAGGTTAAAAAAAGTTTCAATTCAAATTTCTATTTTTATAACCGGAAAAAGGAAAAATTTTACTTGCATCATTTTGGAAAAATTGGATCATTTTGTAGCATATAAAACCAAACCAATTGAAAATTTTGCTCCTACTACTTTGAGAATGGTCGGGATTTTAATCTACGTCAAACTTTGATGGGCTATATATAATCTTCTATAATAAACCCTATCTGTGGTAGTCAAGAAAGCATCAAATCTTACATTATCACCAATAGCGCAACTGCAATTGAAATTTGATAACTTCAGCCAGTCGAAAAGTACGTGAAATCTCTATGATCAATAATTTTTATTTGGCGATAATATAATGATAAATTCTGCTTGTAACTAAGACAAAATGTTAGTAACTAACATTTTCAAGCGAAGCAAAGGTCCAGTTTACACTTTGAGAACGAAAGCTTGAAGGAGAGGGGTCAGAATTTCAATTGATGATAAATTTTAATTGGAGATATTGTGATAATAATTCGGTTTAAGCCCTCATATCATCCGGAAATTCCTGATTAAATTTTGAGTGCTCTACACTGAAAAAAAAAATTCAAGATAAATTCAAAATTTAAGATGCTACTATAAAACTATAAAATGTACAACTTGCCCCCGTAAGTGCCGGTACTTTTTACCGTAAAAGTTTACGGAACTAAAATAAATTACATAATTTTTACAATAATATTTGCTGTCAAATCCTTGTAACTAGAAATATTGGTGTAAAACATACGGTAAAAAATTTTACTGAAAAAAAGGATTTTATGATTCTTCTTGTTTTCTTTAGGATATTATATCATAATTTTAACCGGAATTTTTCACGGTGCATCTAGTCTTAAAAGAATGGATTTTTATTGATGATAAATCAGATTGGTTATTAAATTACGATACATTCTGACCATGTCATTTAGGAGACGAATGAAGAATTAATCGGCAAATAGTGGGAATGTAATCAAAATTTTCTATTCGAAGATTCTATTGTTACAAACACAAAAGCACGCTCACAAGGACTTAGTAAAAAGAAGATAAGTAATGATCAAATTGCATCTGTGTCTTAAGCAAAAAAAAAAAACTTTTTTCTTTGAAAATATAAGAAATGCTTTTTTGAAAGAAATGTGGGAAAAAAAAGAAAGTAAAGTGTTAAGTTTTATCGGAAGAATGGTTGTTATTGTAAAATGATGAATAAAATGTGTTTTCAAAAATTAATTTAATAGATAACAGTAAATGGATTGAAATAGAAAGAAAAAAAAAACTTTTTTCTTCTTTTAATCTCAACTTTTTTTTATTTATTAAAATCCCGTACAATCTCGACAGCGTCTCTGAAATAAACTACTAAAGTAATTTGAAACATTTTTTTTTCTCCATCTTTTCAAAAATAATTAATTACATTTCAACGTGGGATTAAAGGAGCAAAACTGAATTAATTTATTTTAAGTACTACACTAGAAATTTCATTTTGAATACGAAGCATTGAAAGTAGCTAAGATTTTAGTTTAATTAATTTTTTTACAGTAGAAAAAAATCATTCAATACATTTTTGAAATAGAAATGTAGATTAATTCAGAGAGCTTATTAGAAATGCCCAATCAGTGACATATTTTCCTTCCTTTTTACTGAAATAAGAATATTTAGGAGAGCATAGGTGACAATACATAATATGTACAAAGAACAGGAGGAGTGTCCTTTTGTTTTTACAAAATAGACTAGATTTTATTGAATGCCAGCTGAATACCAGTTTATCGCAATAAAAAGAAAAGAAAATATTCTGTAAATCAGTACTGAACAGTACTAAGAAACCATGCAGAAAAATGAAACGCATATACTTATACAATTAACTAATCTAAAATGATTCAAACAATGCAACTTAAGGTCTATTTGAACCCAATAATTCATGTAATTTTTATGCATTATTAAGTACAAAAATGTTGTATTAATCTTCACATTACTACTATTAATTAAGAAAAAAAAATTTATACGAAGCCCTAAATAAAATTTTATATTAATTTCAAAGAGAAATCTAACCAAGTTCTGGTAGAAAACAAAGTTCAAATTAGCTAGGACTTATGTTGACTATTTAAGCTTGGCCAGATTGATTTTGAGATCCCGGGTGAAAAATGTGAAATTAAATCTTACATTAAGAACATCACTTTTAACCGCTGGAGAGATGACTGGAGGTCCAGTGACAAGGGAAGACAAACCTATAAATTTTTTAAAGACCCTAGCATAAAGCGCCTGCAGGCCAATTTTTACTTAAACCAGCTCCTTACTGGCCACGGAGTGTTCGGGACCTATCAACAAAAATATTTCAGAAAATCAGCTTCATGCAATTACTGTGGAGTGAGACAGGACATTAAACATTTAATTAAGCACTGTCCAAGATTCTGGGCACTTCGTGGAACCCACATGAATAACTGCGAAGAGGAACATCAATTCTTTGCTATATTGACCTGCAGGAAAATTGTGACTCAAATAATTAAACAAACTCTCGAGGACATTTTAGCCCCAGATCAACTGACCCCAGTCATGAATCAACAATAGTGCATGTCATCGTTTATTTTTACTAATCAACTTTTAGCCTTTCATTTTGAAATTTTATCTACTTTTGATTTTAGATTTCATCGACTTATAATCAGACTTTTACTTTAGACACTTACACTTAGGACTTTTAGATTTCATTGATTTTAGTTTTGAGATTTTTTATCTCTTGTTCCCTACTATTGTAATCATTTAATTCTCGACATTAACACCGGCACCATTGGATTTCATTGTCTTTAAAACATGTTTTTAAATTGTCAAGTGTTATGGTTTATACATTTTTAACTGATCACCACCACTGTCATTTGGCAAAATTTTATCGTAATTTTAGTTTTTAGAGAAATGTTTATTGTGATAATTTTACTTTTATCTCCGTATACCCCCCTGGGGTGGGTCGGAGTTCAACCTATTATTATGTTGACTATTTTGATATGTTACTTGTAATCTTTATTTTGTTGTTTACAATGTTATAATTTTTATTAAGTACCAAAATATCTATTTATTTCAAATATTTATCGCATGTCAGGCTTGCCATGAATACTTGGGACAAATATCGTATTTATCGTCCCAATTTAATTCGCTATTTCATTACAGCTTTCAGATTAAGATGACATGGTAAAGAAAAAAAGTGTGTACCGCAAGGTTTTTAGCCAATATTCTACGAAAAACAACTTACGGACCAGGTATGGGTTTCCATTCACAATGTAACCTGTTAACTATATAATTGTAAAAAAAACTTATTTTATTTTTTATATTCATCTCACTCATGTTAACTCAGAAAAAAGGGAATTGAAGAAAAACGATAAGGCTTAACAAAACAAAACTGACTAGTCAACCAGATATTTGGTAACATACGCATTCTATTAGCGAATTAAAGTTCAAGTTATTACTTTTTTATTAGAATTTTAACAACGTTTTATTGGAACTTTAAACTTTCTGCGTTTGCTGTGATATATTGTGTTTTAACGTATAAAATGCTATTTAATTAAATTTGAAAAATAAAATTAAGGTTATTACATTATTTTAAAAATGTATGTATCCTTCATTGGCAATTGATTTACTGAAACGTGGATTCAAAAATAAGTCACTTAATAACGCAATTTTGATTCTAGCATCGACCATGTTCACTTATAGCCGCAGTAAAACCAATATATTGATTTAGCTATTACCACTCATATACAAAGCAGTTGTTTTATTTGGAAAAAAGAGCAAACTATAAAAACATTTTAAACTATTCAACCATATAATTATTGACTTTCGATTTATTTTCTTGCACTCCAGTTGGTTTTGTTGTTGACAAAGGAATTCAAATGATTTTGCAGGAAAAACATCAATGCGTTTTTTTTTTCTCTCTCGAATGCATACATTAGAAAATACTATTCATGGAATAACCGTTTACTTATTATAGTTTAAATCGAAAATCATTCATTTTCAAAATCAATTATCTATCTATCTATCTTTCTATATATATATATTAAGCGCATACCAATCTATTGGATTTATGGATATAATATAAGAATGTAAGTGTGAGAGAAAATATACACACATTATTTTTTTAAAATATTTATTCTAAATAATGAAGTAGTTTTGTTGTTAATAAAGAACATGTAAAAAGCTAGCATTTCATTATAAATTAATGAGCATCTCGTCATAAATTAAATTTATTTCATTGCAAATTAAAATGAGTTAAAAACATGACTATTATAATTTCTGACGTACTGTTAGATGTATTTTAAACGAAGAAAAGAAAAATAACCAGTGTTAATGTATTTCAATACTAATAAACTACAAAAACTTTTATGTAACACCTCTTTGAATTTAATGTTAAAGAATCATAAAAATTTCTGCGAATAAACATTTATTTCAAGTTTAAAGCAAAATACAGCTTTCATATACAGTTTAAAGGCTGTATAAAAGTTTTAAACATCGAAAACGCAAAATATTTACACAAAAACCACCCGCCTTTATATCATACGTTAAACATTTAAACACTTCCAAAAACTGATGTGTTTTGATTTCGTCTGTATTAGTGCGAATCTCAGGAATCATTAACTTATTTGTCTTCAAACCTTTCTTATAAACGTCAAACCATTACCATCGTAAATTGAAAAAAAAAGGTATACAATCCAATTCTGCGAGTTTTATGTTAGTGATATTCCAAAAGCTTATTTAAAGTAGAACAAACTTGCATCATTAGTTTAACTTGTAGCTCGCAGAATTGGATTGTATACCTTTTTTTTTTTTTTTTTTCAATTTTCGATGGTTACGGTTTAACGTGCCAAAATTTGGCGACAAACTTTAAGTGTTTGCAAACGTCAATACTCACGAAAAATATCATTCAAGAAAATATGATAGTACTGCTGAGCTACTAAATTATGTTTTTAGTGATTTTCAGTTTCTTTTTAAACAGAATACATATTGAAAAAAAAAGTATGTTAAACACTCTAAGCGACACTCATAAAAAGTTGTCAAATGTAGGATTGCAGTAATAAATGAAAGCCAAAAGCAAGTTACTCGCGATCAAAACTGTACGTATCTTAAAGTTAGTAATGCATATTTATTCCTGTAATTTTATTGGAATTAATTTTCGCTTATTATGTTATATATTTGTAGGAAAAGTTAGAAGACATATAGGTTAATGATTCCTGAGATTCGCCCATTTGTTTAAAATCGATAACGAGTTGCCGAATGTTTGCGACAATCTGCAGACTATTCATCTGCAGGAACTGCAGTTCGCCGTTAAAAAAAATATATATATGTATGTTTTTGTTGTGTAATACGAATGCTTATATTTTAATTTTCAAGTCTCTGTAATGCATAGTAAGTAATTTTATATTGTATAATTTTTTTCCGCTCCTGCTCTGTTAAGCCTAGTTTAAATTGTTCTTAATATTCTCTCTGCTGCACTCAGCTTTGATTGAAAACTAACTTTATTTTAATAATTCGTGTATGTATTCAACTTAAATTACTGATTCTGACTTCATGTTTTAGCACAAAAATAACTTTACATACTCTTACGCGTATCATATCTTACTGTAATTATTAATTTTAGTGTTACTAAATAAACATCACGGTTGGTGGCGGCTACTTTGCATCAAGATTATTAAGATTTTTCATTTTAAAGTGTTTAGATTTAAATTACACCCGTTAAATCTTACTCAGTAAAAAAATTGTGCATAGTTATCACTAGACGTTGAGATAAACTGAAAATATGAGGGAGCGAATAATAAGGAGCATTTAGTCATATTTTTATTTACTTTTTTACTGTTATAGCTTTATTAATTTTTTTTTGTTTATTTACTGACAGCGAATATTTTTTTGCGCATTAAAAACAATTTATTGGCTTCATGCTACAAATATTTTATATAATAAGAACATTTTTAGTAATATATTTGCCCTGATTTTGTTCTAAGAATTTTTATTTGGTCAATTTAATTCTTGTTTTTTATGATCAATTCAGTTCTGTATATAAAACTGTATTTAGTTTAACTCAACATCAAAAATGGTGACAACTATACACCAAATTTTTTTTACATCGTATATGAATGTTCGATTTGGTGTCAATCTGGAATTAAGTGTTCCTTCGCCCAATGTTTTGGGTTGTTCGACATCACCTCCGGAGATATATTAAACGATATTTATATATCTCCGTTTATTTTATTGTAAGTTGAGATTAAAGTTCATAATGATAATTACAAATTTACACTTATAATAATTACAAATATTTTTTATTCATTTTTTCAAAATTTTTAGATAATTATATTTTTATATTCCGTAAGTATATATACATGGTAACTTTTAAAAATTTAAAACTTCCAAGAATAAGCAGAAAAACAGCTGAACCTTATAAGACGGAGGCACTTATTCTGATTCTCAAGAGACTTCCAATTTCTCGTTACAATATTTTTTTTTTTTTTTCGTTTCTTATAATGGATCAATGTAGACTCGTCAGAGACTACTGGAGCATTTTTCCGAAGAGTTCAAAACAAAAAGTAATACGGAGATCGCGAAAGGAATTGTTAAGTCCTTGGAAAAATTCCTTTGGAGAATACATTTCTCAGAAAGCTTGACTTGGAAAAAATGTTTTTACAATTCTCTCTGTTGTTGATTTTTAGCCGAATTCTATTTCAATAGAAATCCAAAAAATTGGAAAATAATTTCTCCGAATTTTAAATTATTTTCCTTATTTGGTAAAATAGCCTTTAGTTCCTTAAATATTAAAGATTCTTTATGAACAAATAATGTTTGAATCTATGGAATAAAAAAGTTTAAAGTGGTGTTACCAGAGGAAACAAGTCTGCAAACTGTATTAAATAATTTTATCATCTACAATTAAAATCCGAAGAATTAGTGTATGCAACCTACATTTTTCTGATTCTTATTTTACATTGTCTCGTAAAAACAACATTACTTTTTCTTATGCGCATCAATTCTTACTTATAAATTGTATTCTTAATTATAAATTTTAGTGTACAAAATACCAAACATGGTTATTGGTGGCAGATATTTCACACCAACTTTAGTAAATAATTAAGGTTATTCAATTTTAAATGTTTCGATTTAAATTTCACGCTTACAATTTTATAAGAGTACCCTATTTGGTGTTAGCCCTTTCTAAAGTGTTTAAACGCAGAAAATTTTTGGGTTTTTCAGCACCATATTCGGCGAAATATTGTAAGCTTTTCAGCGTAAGCTCTGTTTAAAGTTCATAATAATAATTACAAAATTACAATTATAATAATTGAAAAAATTAAATTTTTTTTCCAAATGTTTAGATCATTATATTGTTATACTCTATAGATTGAAATACATGATGGTTACTTTGAAAATTTAAAACTTCCAAGAATAAGCAGACAAACAGCTGAGACTTATCAGACGGAGACACTCACTCTGATTCTCAAGAGACTTCCATTCCTCGTTACAATCTTTTTTTTTTTTTGTAGTTGTTGTTCGATTCTTATAATAGATCGATGTAGACTCGTCAGAGACTACTAGAGCATTTTTCCGAAGAGTTCGAAACAAAAAGTACTACGGAGATCGAGAAAGAATTGTTAAGTTCTTGGAAAAATTCGTTTGGAGAATACATTCCTCAGAAAGCTTGACTTAGAAAAAAAATGCTTTTGCGATTCTCTTTGATATTGATTTTTAGCAGAATTCTATATCAATAGAAACCCGAAAAAAATGGAAACTAATTTCTGTGAATTTGAAAAGTTTATTTTTTGTTTTGTTATTTGATAAAATAACCTTTAGTTTATTTTAGTAAAACAACTTATACTTTGTTTATTAACAAATAGTGTGTGAAACCGTGGAATGTAAGGTTTAAAAAGGTGTTAGAAGGGCAAACAAGTCTGAAAACTGTATTAAATAATTTTACAATATATAATTTATCTCATCTCCGTTAGCCTTTTGCTTTCGGCTGGTATAACATGTGGACCACAAGTGATGGTACAAAAAGGTACCCCATAAGCAAAGGGTTAAGCCTTATTCAAATTCATCATATTTTTCTTCTTTTTGCTACTTGTATTTTTGATTACAGACTAATTTTATTTTAAGAATTAGTGTATAAATGATACCTAAATGGCTGATCGTGTTTTATATTGTCCAGTAGCAATAAGTGCACTGATTTAATTTACACGATGCAGTGCAAAACGACATTCTAGATGTATTACTACAATTGGAGTTATCCTTGGTTCTTAGTGTAGTGGAATACCATTTTAGTGTGAAATAGTTATAACCCTTTTTTTTTGTGTGTTCAGATACACGGAATTTTTTTACTGTGCAAATCTGGATAAACTGCGATAGAAACTAAGTCCTTTGCAAAAACAAAGAGTAAACGGCTAAATATAATAGTTGCATCATATAAACATTATATGATGCAACTTTTGGCAATTTTTCACAAAAGTTTACTTTTTAAATTTATCGTATAAATATTTTTACCATATACCACAAAACCAATTTAGCAAGTTAATTTTTAAGAATTAAAGCAATATTTAAAGCAAATGTAGAAGTTTCCGTCTTTCATTCCTATCCTCCAAACTGTATTTACCCTTTAGCACAATTACAAATTTTGTCGATAATAAACAAATTTATTTTAATTTTTCCAAGCAAATGCGATAACAGTTAACTATGTATCTAGTCTTTTCAAGAAAGTATCCAAGTTTTCGAAACTTTAGTTACTAAACGTTTAGAGTCACTGAAATGTAAAATTCATTTGAGTGAGCAACATATAATCAGTTTAATTCTCTATTATCTCTTTCTACGCATAATTAAGACATTTAACTCAATTTTCTGTCGACAGTCATAAATTAAAGGGTAAAATTTCTCCAGTTTGTAAGAATTTTAAATAAGTATTTCGTGTTTAAGTCATCTCATTTGCTGAACGGAAAGTTGCAGTAAGGAATTTCAATTGCTGTCAAATGTCAAAAATTTAATTAAAGCTTTAAAAAAGTGAAAAGCATGATTTTTGTCGCATTGCGCTAATAATTTCAATGTAGAGGAAAGTTAATGTTGCAGTAAGGAATTTCAATTGCTGTCAAATGTCAAAATTTAATTAAAGCTTTAAAAAAGTGAAAAGCATGATTTTTGTCGCATTGCGCTAATAATTTCAATGTAGAGGAAAGTTAATGTTGCAGTAAGGAATTTCAATTGCTGTCAAATGTCAAAATTTAATTAAAGCTTTAAAAAAGTGAAAAGCATGATTTTTGTCGCATTGCGCTAATAATTTCAATGTAGAGGAAAGTTAATGTTGCAGTAAGGAATTTCAATTGCTGTCAAATGTCAAAATTTAATTAAAGCTTTAAAAAAGTGAAAAGCATGATTTTTGTCGCATTGCGCTAATAATTTCAATGTAGAGGAAAGTTAATGTTGCAGTAAGGAATTTCAATTGCTGTCAAATGTCAAAATTTAATTAAAGCTTTAAAAAAGTGAAAAGCATGATTTTTGTCGCATTGCGCTAATAATTTCAATGTAGAGGAAAGTTAATGTTGCAGTAAGGAATTTCAATTGCTGTCAAATGTCAAAATTTAATTAAAGCTTTAAAAAAGTGAAAAGCATGATTTTTGTCGCATTGCGCTAATAATTTCAATGTAGAGGAAAGTTAATGTTGCAGTAAGGAATTTCAATTGCTGTCAAATGTCAAAATTTAATTAAAGCTTTAAAAAAGTGAAAAGCATGATTTTTGTCGCATTGCGCTAATAATTTCAATGTAGAGGAAAGTTAATGTTGCAGTAAGGAATTTCAATTGCTGTCAAATGTCAAAATTTAATTAAAGCTTTAAAAAAGTGAAAAGCATGATTTTTGTCGCATTGCGCTAATAATTTCAATGTAGAGGAAAGTTGTTATGCCATGTTAATTTTTATTCCCAGATTATTTCGAGAAATTATTTATGCAGTGATAAGGAGAGTAGATGTGCGGATTAGGAGTGCAGGACATTAACTGAAAAGGCTAAACTGTCAATCTCATGACAGAAAAATCCGGGGATTCGACTCCCAGCGGTGGCACCACAGGGTTAGAGAGGTCAATAGAAATAATTCTGCGGTTAAATGGTGAGTAAGTGAGTGTTGTAAATTTTCGGGGCAGGAGCCATGGTTTTATTATACCGAGCCTGAAACTAGGTTACACAATTTAATGGTAAAAGGTGATTAATTGGTCAAACTGTGTTAAACATTAATTTGTTGTTGCATGACGACGTTCTTGATTTAGTGGGAAATTGTAAAATAATGTATAATATATACATATACGGTAATAGACATTTGCTATGGAACAATTACATTTTTTGGAATAATTAATAAAAGCCATATAGACATTGATTAAGATTTAGAAAAGGAGGCAAGAAAATGTGGGACTTTTGTTTAACAGGGGAAAAAATTAAATGCGTTGTTATGAACAGAAGAAACGGACCAACTGCAAGTGAAGTAATTACTGAGATTGGTGTTGAAAGAGTAACAAAATTCAAATATTTTGGCTCAATTATCACTGAAAAAAAAATGGAATTAAACCCAGACTGTTAGCTAGAAACAGATCTTACTTTTCAATGCTTGAGCTGCTTATATCTTCTCTGCTTTCAAGAAAATCGAAATTGCAATTACATAAAACAATAATTAGACCAATTGTCACTAGTGTAGCAGATACTTGGATTACCACTCAGAATGAAGAAAAAATTCTTTATATACCTTTTAAGTTCTTACAAAAGTAGTTTGGCGGTTCCAATTCTCACTTTTAAAGTTTAGAAAAAATTAAAAGTTTAGAGTCATATTGAAAATATATTTTGTGAATTACAATAATTTAGATTCTAGTTTACGTTGAAATAAAATAACTATCCTTTTTTTCATTTCAAATAAGCAATATCTATGGGAAATTGGACTAATAAAAATCGTTTGAGTGCTCATTTTTCCCTAAGCCTATTTTTTTATATCACTAAATTCTATCTTTATCAAAACTGGTACAAGCATCAAAATTTATCCTAAGACCGCAGGCAAAGCTAATTTGCCAGTGTTCATCGATTTCTAAATGGAGACTATTTATTTTCCCATCGGGAAATGAAACAAGATTAGCTACATAAACTCTCTCAGGGTCAATAGAAATTTTTTTTATCAGTATATAAAGATAATATTAAGGTAATGTTATATAAACCATTAAATAATTGAGAACAAATCCATATCTTTAATCAACTCATTTTCATTATGTACTTTTTAAAATTTCAGTTCTATATATTTTTATTAATAAAATTTATTTTTAACTAGGGAACTAAGTTTCTTGTTTAATGCGACTCAACAGTTTCGATGATTGCTTTACAATAATTGTTGTTTCTCAGCAAAGAACAGATTTTTCTGTGAAAGTTGAAATTATTAACTTAAAATGTATGAAGTTTTATATCGAAAATTAGTATTTTATTGTGAAAAAAACAGTACATTATCTTTTATTCAAAGTATTCTCCATTACTAGACACTAATTTTTACCATCTTTTATGGGAGCATTCAGATGCCACGTCGGAAGAACTCTTCCTCTTTCGAGGAAATCCCCGAATCAACTCACTCCTTGGTTTTGTTCAAATGAAATAAATGTTCTACTCAAACAGACCATGTGCTCTAGACAGGAAAAGGTGATAATCTGTAGGAGCAAGTTCTGGCGTATATGGCGGGTGGGGTAGAACTTCCCATTGAAGTGTTTCCAAATAGCAAAACCAATTTTCATGTAAAATCGACGTTCAATGTCTCTTGGCTTCAGTTCGTATGTAACCCAACTTCCTTGTTTTTGGATCATTCCCAATGATTTTAAACGATATTCAGTTCGATAGCAAGTTCTTTTTGCGTTTAGGACGAATCATCTTCCAATAATTCTTTCAATTCTTTGTCTTCGTACAATTTCGGCCTTCCACTGCGTTCTTAGTCTTCCATGTCAAACTCACCGTTTTTAAACTTCTAAAGAAACCACTCGCGTCAACTTCTCTCACTTAATCTCTCACTTCTTCATGCTTCTTCAATCAATCGATGCGCCTCAGCTCCAGATTTCTACAAATTAAAGAAGTAAATTAAAAAGTTTCCTTCAAATGACGCTTATTTTGTACAAAACTTAACATCTTCGCACGAAAACAATTACGTAATGCTAATACGGAATCATTATACTTTCATGTTATGTTGTTATTAGATGAGCAAGCTTACAATAAGCCGTTCAATATCCTTCAATTCCTACATAGCCTTCTTGTAGTTCCATCTTGTGACAAACGGCGGTAACTGATTTGACACCCATTACTATAAAAATCTCTGCAGTCCATGTCTTTAATCACATCACAAACTGCAAATGAACTGGGCAAGAATGAACTGGGCAAAAAAAGCACACCTGTCGTATGGCAGTGGGAAACTGCGACACTACAATGAGATTTTTATATATAGTTTCGCAAAGGCACGAAGAAAACAATTCCAGCAAAATTCCCGCTCTTTATAGTAATTACGCGTCTGGTAAAAAGAACTATAATTCAGATATTAAAATCAAAATATACAGTACTCAAACCATTGATTTGATAATTTTTCCGTTGTGTTGTAGCTTATCTTCCAAATGTCTGACGAACTCAGACAAGGTCCATCAGACCGTTGACCCTAAGAAAATCAAGAACCAGAAGAGGGGATGAGTATATGTTCTCTCTGGAAAGTCCCAAACAGTCCAGGATGTGTTCGGGAGAAGCCTACGCAGTTTGACATTTGGAGCAGATAATTTTTCCGTTCATATGATAACATAGAGACAGACAGAGATGACAGTAAAATATCCACAATTTCGCTCTCTGCAATTTTTCCGTTCATATGATAACATAGAGACAGACAGAGATGACAGTAAAATATCCACAATTTCGCTCTCTGTAATTTTTCCGTTCATATGATAACATAGAGACAGACAGAGATGACAGTAAAATATCCACAATTTCGCTCTCTGTAATTTTTCCGTTCATATGATGTTGACGCCAGAAGCGCCATCTGTGAAAATTCAGTGTGTGTTATGAATCCGAAGAGCTCGGATGGGAGAAAATGAGTTATGTGAATAAAATATTGTGATTAATAATTACAGTCCACTGCGTCAATATGTGTTTTGAGTTCTGTGTTAAGAGAAACAACATGATCCTTACCCGAGCCTGGAGAGGGTAAGCGATCTATGGACGAGCGAATTTTGTGAAAATTAAGCTAAAGTTAGTGCAAAAGACCCAGTGAAAGGTGTACGTGTGCGATTGAGAATCGAAACTGAAACTAAGTGCGTCTAACAGCGATCTGAGAAGGTAGGTGAAAGTTAAATTTATATTTACGTGAATTAAACTATAAACATGTCTTTGACTAAATTAAAGAAAGACGAGTTAAAACTCGTCGCAGAAGAATTAAACTTAACTGTACCGGAGGGTGCAAAAATTGCCGATTTAAAAACTTTAATTGAAAACAGCGAAGTTTATAAAACAGATCAAGAGCTATTTAAATGCGCACTGGATTATGCTATAGAGGAAGTAAAAAATAAAAAGTCCGATAGTGAATCTAAATTAGAACTTGAGCGAATTAAATTAGCGCAATTAGAAAAACAATTAGCGCTAGCTAATGTTCAAAAAGAATTACCGCATAATTCCGTACTCGCAAAAGAAAGTGTTTCTGAGAATTCGAATAACATTAATATCGAAACTTTATTAAAATCGGTAAAAACCTTAACAATACCAGTACCTTCACGAGTAGAATCATATAATTTATTTTTTCAGTCCCTGGAAAAAGCATTCAAAACAAAAGAGGTTCCCGAACAATTTAAATGCGAAATTCTTTTAAATATTTTAGGTGAGAGAGCTAACAATTTAATGGTTCACATTTCCGAAGAAGAGTTAACTAATTACAATAAACTCAAAGATTTAGTGCTAAAAGAATTTTCCCCTACACCACAAGAATGCTTTAATAAATTCCAAAGAGCACAAAAAGTAGGTTCAGAGAATTATGTACAATTTGCGTCAAGACTAAGTGCGACGTTTGAATATTATTGTCAATTACGTAATGTAAATGATTTTAAATCCGTCTGTGAGTTAATAGTATCGGATAAAATAATGAGTACTCTCGATAGAGAACTGATGACTCATATTAGTGTAAAACAGGGAGAAAAGTATTTTAAACCACATGAATTAGGGCGGGAGTGTGATATTTATTTATCTTCGAAAGGCAAAAACAAAAATGAAACATTTTCGAAATCTTTCAGTGGAAATACTAAGCGTTACGAATTTAATAAACAAAACAGAGTTAATAATTCCAGTGTACAGAGAGGAGCAACAAATGTATTTTTATCTGAAATAAAAAATGATAACTGTGTATTATGTAAAAAAAATGAGTCTCATGCTTTGCAATTTTGCCCACAATTCAAAAGAATGTCTGTACACGATAGAGTAGAGTTTGTAAAAAATAATAGACTTTGTTTTAAGTGCTTTTCCCCCAGATGCGAAGTTAATATATGCAGAATGAGAAACTGCTTTCTATGTAAAAAGGCTCATCACAAACTTTTACATTATCCGAGAGAAATTAAAAACAATTCCTCCACTCCCAATGTGGCGCCAATTAACGATCAAAATAAATCACAAACAACCGCGTTTAATGTAAGTGCTGAATCGTTTGATCCGAGAGTAGACACTACTCAAATTGTGGCGACCGCGTGTTTTAAAAACAAATGCTTATTAAGTACCGCATTAATCCTCGTAAAGGATAAATATTCAGAATGGAAATTGTGTAGAGCGTTACTTGATTCTGGGAGTGAGACCTGTCTGATTTCGAATGAATGCGCTAATAAATTGCAACTTAAGAGTGAAAAAATAAATACCATGATTTCTTGTTTAAACGATACTTCTATGATGGTGAATGGGTGTGTTAAAGTGGCGATTTCAAATAAAAACAAATCGTTTGAAAGAGAATTAGATATGCTCATAGTTAAAAAAATCACAGAATTTATTCCGAATAAAACTTTAAATATAAATGTTGATTTTTCAAATTTCGTGGAATTAGCTGATGACACTTTTAATATTCCGGGAAAAATAGATTTATTATTGGGTGCAAATATATTTTACGAGTTAATAAAGTCGAAAAGAATTAAAATAAAAAATTCGCAATTGCTTTTGGTCAATAGCGTATTTGGGTATGTAGTGACAGGAAATTTAGATTCAATAAATGAAACAAAGGTTCACTGCGGTTTGATTCGTGATGAGGACTTAAATAAAACATTAGAGAAATTCTGGCAAATAGAGAATGTAGAGGAAACAATAACAAAGAGTAAAGAAAATTTAATTTGCGAGAAACACTTTGCGGATACTCATTTTAGAACTAGGGAAGGGAAATATGTTGTTTCAATGCCCCTAAAGGAAGATCCCTTATGTTTAGGAAACTCAAAAGATATAGCCCTCAAACGTCTCAGATCGCTGTGGAATCGCTTAGCTAAAGATGAAATTTATTTAAATTTATATCGTGATTTCTTAAAAGAATATGAAAATATGGGACACATGAGAGAGGTTACTAAAGAAATTGAACCAGAAGTAACATATTATGCTACACATCATGGAATCTATCGTCCAGAAAAGTCCACGACAAAACTTCGTGTTGTATTTAATTGTTCTTCAGTAACTGATAAGGGAATATCTCTTAATGACATTCAGTATAATGGAGGAGTGATTCAAGAGGACTTATACACTCATATGCTAAGGTTCCGCACATATACATATGCGTTTACTGCTGATATCAAAATGATGTATCGAACTATTTTAATCAATCCAAATCAGTGTAATCTTCAGAGAATTGTGTGGTGTGAAAATGAAGATGAACCGCCAAAAATATACGAATTATCTACCGTTACTTACGGCACGGTTAGCGCACCTTATTTAGCGCAAAGAACGCTTAAACAGCTCTCAGCTGACGAGCAAACCAATTTTCCCATGGCTGCTCCTGTCCTACGAAATAATTTCTATATGGATGACTGTTTGTGCGGCGCTGACACATTAGAGGAGGCAATTGAGCTCAAGCAACAATTAAAAGGGATTTTGCAAAGTGCTGACATGAAACTACACAAGCTGTGTGCCAATCACGTGAAACTAGCACCAGATTCTGAATGTGATTATAATTTTGCAACGTTAATAGAGACAAAAACTTTAGGTGTATCCTGGAAACCCATTTTAGATTGTTTTCTATTCAGAGTAAAGGTTTGCTTGGAGAGTTCTTACACAAAACGTGACGTTTTGTCCACTATTGCCAAGCTCTTCGACCCGATTGGTCTAATGGCACCGGTAATAGCAAAGGCAAAGATTTTCCTTCAGCGTTTGTGGAGAATTAAAATGGACTGGAGTGACTCTTTACCAGATGAAGAATATCGAGAGTGGCATCAATTTCTAGCGTCTTTAGAGAGCATCAACAATATAGAGGTTCCAAGACGCATTTTCATCAATATTCCAAAGAGTGTGGAAATCCATGGCTTCGCTGATGCATCGCAGCAATGTTATGGTGCAGCAGTCTACTGTAAATCTATAAATTCAATGAATGAGACTTTGGTTAGTTTGATAACGAGCAAATCAAGAGTTGCACCTATAAAAAGTCTGACTATCCCAAGACTTGAGTTATGTGCCGCTGTTCTTCTGTCAAAACTTGTGAAACGAGTTGTTGCTGCGTTAAAGTTAGAAACTGCTGAAATATATCTTTGGACAGACTCTATGATAGTTCTAGCGTGGCTTCAAAAAGAACCCATAGACTTAAAAACTTTTGTTCAAAACAGAGTGGCCACAATACAAGTGCTATTTCCTAATCAGCGATGGAGACATGTACCAACTGATGAAAATCCAGCAGACTTAGTTTCACGAGGTGTCGACCCTGACAAACTTTTGCAAAACCGATTGTGGTGGAGTGGCCCTCTATTTCTGCGACAATCGTCAGTAGATGATTGCACAGATAATATATCTGTAGAGTCTGATGAATTGTTTCTTCGAGAATTAAAACCACCAGTAGTTAGTGAAATTTGTGCCCTAATTAACACATTTGAGCCTCTAAGTGTCATTAATCAATGTTCTTCTTATATGAAAGTCTTAAGAATTGTGGCTTGGTGCAAGAGATTCTTGCATAATTCTTTGAATCCATTGCATCCTACCCGTGGAACGTTGACAACCAGTGAACTTTCCCAAGCTTTGTTGTGTGTTGTGAGAAACGTTCAACATACTTCATTTGTGACTGAAATTCAGTGTTTGGAAAAAGGGTTACCGATACCTAACAATAGTAAACTTTTAAATTTGTGTCCCTTTTTAGATCAAAATAAAATTCTTAGAGTTGGTGGCAGACTTCAAAACAGTGACTTAAGTGAATCTCAAAAACATCCAATTGTTCTGCCTACCAAACATAATTTTACTTTAACAGTGATTAACTATTTTCATATTGTTTATTTTCATGCAGGTGCAGAAACTACATTATCACTTATAAGATCAAAATTTTGGATTGTTTCAGCAAGAAATGTTGTTAGAAAAATTGTCTTTAATTGTATTGTGTGTAAAAAGGTAAGTTCTAGGTCAAAACCACAGCAAATGGCTGACTTACCAGCTGCTAGAGTAACAATTTCTAGAGCTTTCTCTCGAACTGGACTTGATTTTTGTGGACCGTTTGTAGTTAAAAGCTTTATTGGAAGAAGTAAGCAGGTAAAAAAGATATTTATTTGTGTTTTTGTTTGCTTCACAACAAAAGCTGTACATTTTGAAATAGTGAATGATTTAACTACAGCTGCATTTTTAGCTGCTTTTAAAAGATTTGTATCTAGAAGAGGCAAACCTTCTGAAATTTTTAGTGATAACGGCCGAAATTTTATAGGTGCAAATAGAGAATTAAATTCATATCTTAAATTACTATTTAAATGTGAAAGTAAAAAAGAAATAGAGAAATATATGACTGATGAAGGAGTTAAATGGTATTTTAATCCCCCTTCTACTCCACATTTTGGAGGATTATGGGAATCAAGTGTAAAGGCTCTGAAATATCACCTTAAACGAGTAGTTGGAAAAACAATCTTAAGTTATGAGGAATTTTTAACTTTAGTAGTTCAAATTGAAGCAGTCTTAAATTCTAGACCACTCTGTCCTCTTTCAAGTGATCCAAATGATGTTGAAGCACTAACACCCGCACATTTTCTTATTGGTTCTACTTTAGTAGCAATACCTGAACCTAACTATACTGAGGTTCCAATGAATCGTCTTAGCCGATGGCAATTGGTTCAAAAAATGACTCAACATATTTGGAAAAGATGGTCAGTAGAGTATCTTAATAAACTTTTAAATAGACCTAAATGGTACAAGGGTAAAATAGATATAAAAGAAGGTGATTTAGTATTAGTAAAAAATCCAGATGTGTATTGTCCTTTAAAATGGAATTTAGCAAGGGTTATCAAAACTCATCCAGGTAAGGATAACATAACCAGAGTTGTAACTCTTAAAGATAAAAATGGTATATTTAAACGGCCAGTAATTAAATTAGTAACTTTGCCTCATGTTAATTAAAAATTGTGTTGAGATATCTGTTTTATTGTTATATATTTGTATGGTTGTTTTATTTGTGTTTGTTTAGTTTTTTTTATTAATTGTGTTTTGTTGAATGCTGCGTCATTCAACGCCCGGCGGTATGTTGACGCCAGAAGCGCCATCTGTGAAAATTCAGTGTGTGTTATGAATCCGAAGAGCTCGGATGGGAGAAAATGAGTTATGTGAATAAAATATTGTGATTAATAATTACAGTCCACTGCGTCAATATGTGTTTTGAGTTCTGTGTTAAGAGAAACAACATATGATAACAGAGAACGAAATTGTGGATATTTTACTGCCATGACCCAGACTCTGGCGAGAATGTACTTTTTTTATATTATAACGATTTATAAGAAACTCTGGTTTTCAAAATTATAGTTCTGATTATCATACATTTAGTAAAAAATACAAAACTGATAAGTAAATTTAACCGAATAGAGGGATTTTACGCCATGATCTGAAGTATCATGATAAAATTACCAAATTTTACCACATTTACCAAATTCTATCACTTATTTTATAACCACATATATTTATTGTTAAATTTACCAAATCATTAACAAAGCATTTCGGTAAAAATTACTCAACTTTTTGTTGTTCCAAATTAGCCAGGAACATGGTTAATTTCACCATATTCTGGTATTTTTGATTAAACTTTTTCTCTGAAGGTTGAATCCCATTAAGTTATCTCAATTTTGGGAAAATATTTAGTATATATGACTGAACCCTCATCAATAATAGCTAATATAGATTCAAACTCTTCCAAAATTTAGAACTTATGTGAAGGCCTATACGAGGAAAAAGTAAGATTTTTACTATTTAAAGAAAAGAGATTGCATTTTCAGAAAAATAGTTCTCAGAAAAGAGATCGTATACAGTATGAAATAATAACTAAAAATAATACCGTAGTAACACGTGAGAGATTGTTTAACCTATTGCTTACGGCCGGTAGAACATGTGGACCAATATGATGTTACAAAATAGTATACCGCAAGCAAAGGGTTAAACGTATTCTATGAATGTAAAAGCACACTGAAATCTAACATTGTCATCCAGACAAAATATTTAAATTGTCAAAAAATTGTTACAATATCAAAAATAACTGAATGTTCGACACTGTTAAAAATTTTGCATTTCTTTATTCTGAATAAAATGTTAGATCCCAACTTAACAGCTGATTCATTATCATATCGAAGTGATCTCCTAAATCGCTTATTCTAGTCATTTTCTTAACTTATTTTATTCCTTTCAGAAATCGATGAATATCTTTTCAATGCATGGACAAGAAATAAGAGATTGGAAAAGATTCGATTTCATAAGGGCAGAGGAAATCCGCCTCCGGGGAAACATTTTCTGTGGATAAGAAATATGAGATTAGTCAGGCCCTTTGAAGAATGAATTTATAGTGGAGTATCGATTATTGGGAATAAAAGGACTTGGGAATATGTGTCAATCTTCTCGAATCATCGCGTTTATAGGTTTTGGATGCAATTTTGAATTCAAACTTTCAAGAAAATTAAAGGTCTCTAGAGTAGATCTCGATAGTCTAGATTTGATAAAGGGTTTGCATTGATAATAAGAATTGGAATACAATGTGCATGTATTATTTTGAATTTAGAGTCAATTTCGTGAAAATCGGATTTTAAATTACGGCCATAGCATTGTTTTATGATTTCATTTCCTATAAAACTATGGAATATATGTTTTCCGTTTTTGCAAGGGTAGCTATTCACACGTTGTAGTAATTGTGGTTCGATTGATACGAACTTATAGAATAAATAAAATAAAACTTAACAATTTTTATTTCAAATTAGGAAAACACTATTAAAACAAACGATCTTAGGCAGGACAACCTTGCTTGCTGCCAGTTGGAACAAAACTTCGGAAAAGAAGTTACTTCGTTAGGAAGGAGTTACTAGAAGTCATACGATGGCAGCGCCATCTCTGAATTAATATAAATAATAGACAAAATTATAAACTCTGATATAACACCCTTTCCCCAAGCTATGGGTTTGAGATTTAATAAAATTCAAACACAAAACTAATTCTGTAGATAAGAATTTAAAATAGTAAAACACAAAACTGCTTAATAATAAACACATAAAACTCGAAACCGCTTTTTAAATCATTGCGTTTACAGGTTTTGGATGCTATTTTGAATTCTAACTTTCAAAAAAAGTAAAGATGTGTCTAGTAGCTCTGGATATTCTTAATTTAATAGAAGATTTGCATTTATAATAATGATTGAGATACCTTGATATGTAATATTTTGAATTTAGAGTCAATTTCTTGAAAATAGGAATTTTTATTACCTCCACAGCATTGTTTTATAATTTAATTGTCTGTGAAATTATGAAACATATATTTTCCTGTTTTATATGGGTTGTTATATACATGTCGTAGTAACTGTGTTTTGATTGAATTGGACCTATTGAAGGAAATAACAATTTTCATCACAAAATTGGAAAACACAATATAAACAAACTATCTAGGGTGGGCAATCTAGCTCGTTGCCTTTCGGAACAAAACCTCATTTTAGGTACAGAGGTAACTCCCAAAAATCATGCAATGGCAGAGTCATCTCTGAATTAATAATCAATATATATATATATATATATATATATATATATATATATATATATATATATATATATATATATATATATATATATATATATATATATATATATATATATATATATATATATATATTTATATTTATATATATTTATATATATGTGTGTGTGTGTGTGTGTTGTATTAAGCGAAAACAACTTTGTTATTTAAATACACGTAAACCATAAGAATTTTGTCATTTAATTGATGCTAATCTGCTAATTAACTCAGTAATTTTATTGTGTTATGTCATCATTTTTCATTTCAATATCATCATATCATTATCATCCTGTCATTATTTTTAAAAAAATATTGCAAAAGTACGTTTACTTTTTAATAACAAATACTGATATTTCTTGTATTTCTCATATTTTTTCAATTTTCAATTTTTATTTTATGATTTCATAAATATTGAGATTGAGTCATTTCTTTTTTGTAGTTTGGTGTCGCATGTACTAGGGTCCAAGTACAAATTCACATATTTATTTAAATTTATTGCCATCCTAAGAAACATTAAATGATATCGTTTCGTAAAAATGTATAAATGGTAAATTGTGTTATTATCAATGAGTTAAATTTAACGAACACGCATTATTCGTTTTATAGAAAAGATAATTAATACTTAGTTGCAATTTATACTTGTTTGTTAAGGAGTTCATTTCGCATAATATGAAAACTGAGTAAATTTTCAATTTTTAAAAATCGATGCGTATATTACATGAATGTAACTAAAGTGGAATAATTTTTTTCTTACAAACTATGTGTAGTTCATATATAAGTAATTTTTTTTTTTAAAAAAAAGTACTTTCTTCAAACTAACGAGGAAATAATTTCCAGTGTTATTATTTTTTGCATTATAGTTAATACTTTTATGTATTAAAACTAATTTCTACAAACTGTGCAAAATATAATTGGGTTAGAAACTTTTCGAACATTTTGGGATGAAAGGTGAGAGAATAATAGAAAAAATCATTCAAATAACACTCTGGAATTCGGTAAAAGATAAGTAACTATAAACAACTCAATCTTGAGTTTAAGTATTTGCAAACCAATAAAATAGTTAGTTAAACTATTCGAAACGCATAAAAATTTTAATTGATGAAATTTTAAGCATTTTTCATAATAAATGTGCAATATATTCGGCATGTCTTTGGGTTATAAGTTATTTCTGCGATCTAACATTGTTTTTATCTTTAACATAGCTCATTAAATGTATAGTTTTAATCAGTTAATTCAGCCAATTAACTTTCACTTAGTTAAATTGAAAAAGTATTCATATATAATTACATTATTTTAATTTCTTGTTGAGAAAAATACATAATTAAGGAAAAATAATGACATAATCAGTGCAAAATGAAAGAAAAAACCAATTTTTTACTGATTTAATCAATAGCTAGTCAAGAATATATATCCTATAGCTATTTGAAAAATGAATACAAGTATATAAAAGTGAATACAAGTATATAATAGTGAATAAAAGTATATAATAGTGAATAAAAGTATATATATAAAAAATTCCTATAAAAAGGACGTACTGTGAAGTAATGATATTTCTGATTAAAAAAACAACATAATTCTAGAAAACAGATCAAAAATATATACCTTATTTAAACCATTCCTTTTGGTAATATTTCCTTTCATATGGTAATGATTTACCTAAAATACTGCTTTTGAAAATAATTGTTCTTAGAACCCACATTCAGTAAAAATACATTAAAAGTAATAAAATATTAAAACGTAAATTTACCGAATAAATGGTTTTTAGTAAATTTTTCCAGGTATCTTGATAAAATCACCAAATTTCACTTTTGCTAAATTTTATCTCATATTATAAAAACATGTTTTATTGTTAATATTAACAAAATCAATAAAGCTCTTGGGTAAAAATTAATTTGCTTTTCAATGTTCTCATAGAGCTAGAAGCGTGATAAATTCTACCATATTCTGGCAGTTTAGACCACTTTTATTCCAATACTAATTCTATAGGAACACCAAAAAGTTATGTATTTTATAACGTGGTAGTGATTTTGGTAAAAATAAACAATAAAATATGGTTTAAAAATATGTGATTAAAGTTTGACAATTTTGTCATGATATCTTAGAGTTTTGCCTAAAAATAATTTATGCGGTTAAAGTTACTTCTTAGTTTTGTATTTTTTACTAAATTTGTGATAATAAGAACTAGAATTTTGAGAAGAAGAAGTTCAGGTAAAACTTTCCCAAATGAGAGGGAAAATCACCAAATGAATGGTTTAAATACCTTATATTTTGGCTTTCATGCCAGAATTAAGGGTTTTCTAACCAGAAATGTCGTTACCTTGTTTTTAAAGTCTTTTAACAGAATTTATTTCTCTTTACACGGCGACAGAAAAAAACTTCCTTTTCTTTATTAGATTAATATTGTGAATTTTTATTATTTTTTTATATTTTTATCATTGATTGAAAAAAGGGATTTCAAGTTATAGAACTGGCAGTAAAAACGGAAAAAAAATAGTATGAAGTAAGATGTGTTGCAATCCAATTTATTTTTATAAAATCTCGACTTTCAAAAATTATTTAATCTGTAAAAAAAATTAAAAACTAATTTAAAAATTTTATCTAAAAATTACGAAATATCTTGTTAATCAATGCAAAACAAACAAGCTCATAATTAAAATAATTATATAAACTATAAAATATGTCATATTTAAATGGAATATATAAAAAATTCATCCTAAAAAATTATGATATTACCTGACAAGTAAAAATACCTCATTAAAAAGGGTAATTATGTAATAAAAAACTTAAGTAAAAAGTAATTATGTAAAAGTAAAAAGTTATTAAGTAATTACGTTTGCATGTTTTTTTTCTTATGTTAAAATTCCCTTTCTGTTTATCCGTAAAAAAATTAAGGTATAAAAACCTCAGCTGAAATCTTAATAAACTCTTTAGAAAAAATTGGTGTTTTTTTTAAAAAAAATATATAATTTAAACAGAAAAATATCAGATTTTTAAAATTGTTTTTGTTTGTGTATCAAGATTCTTTTTTATTGTTTGACACAGAATTTTCTACTTGAAAAACTGATAAATAATGAAAAATTATCATAATTAATATTCATAAACATTTTAATAAATAAATTAGAAATATATTATTATAGTTTACAGAGTTAACTATCATTATCTGCTAGAAAAGTATGAATTGTATAATAAATATAGAGATGAAAGAGACGTTAATTTGTATTGAAATTGCAAATCGCAGGAAAAATATCGATTTTGTAATTTATATGAAATATTTAGTATCAAAATTAATTAGCTCCTACACTTGTATAGTTATTAAAACAGTTTTTTTTTCTTGTATCAAAAACTCTTTTATTTATAATAGATAACTTAAATGCACTTTTCCAGCGTTGATTAGGAAAAATTAAGAAAAAGTGAGTAACTAGATAGCAACTTTTGATAGAGATTTATTAAGTCATTAAATATTAAATATTTCTTGTAATTACTCGCCGCCAAACATTTTTATTTTTCTAAAAAATTTCGAAAGTCTCTAATTATGTCAATTTAATGATATAGATTATATGAGAAAGTCAGGTAAACAACTTATTTCTTGAAAGTTCGGAAAAAAATGGAAATTTTTAAGCATTACCAAACACCGAATAATCACAAACTGGAAACTAATATGTTTTTAGTTAGTGAATAGGTACTGTAATTACTCTGATTGTGCTTTAAGTTCAAGTTTGATTTATAATAATCCCAATTTATTTTGCAATTATTTTGGGATTTATTAAAGGAAGACATCCGAATTTAAAAATTTAAATTTTGCAAATAATTAAAGTTCTAAATTTTCAATTTAGTAACGAAATAATAATGAGCATTTTTATGTTAAGTAAGGTTAATTATAAAAATTATAATTAGCAAAGTTAATTATATTTTTCTTTCATGACAAATGATAGGTCACATGCATTGAAATTGACACTATCTTTTAAAAAAAATGCACATTATGGTAAAAAATTAAAAGTGTAATTTATAAGCACTGTAAAAATTCTGGATCACACTACAGTAAAAAATACTAGTACCCTGCGCGCAGCAACCATAAAATGCATTTTATCATATAATTTATTTTAACCTTTTAGATTTTAGACTGTAATTTTTACAGCAATATTTCTTTAATTACGGTGATTTTGCAGCAAATAATAGAACAGTAAAAATTATGGCGTATCAGATATTTTGTTCCGCAAGACTTTACGGTAAAAATGAATTTGGAAACATTATTGACACTCTATGTGCAACATCCGCAAAATCTCTTTTTACCGTAAAAGGTTTTATCATAATTTTTAGAGTAACATTTATTTAGTTACAGTTATTTTACAGTAGATATTACTGTAAAAATTTTGAATATTTCAAACAACAATAAATATCAGATATTTTGTTCCATGAAACTTTACGGTAAAAATGCATTTTACGGTAAAAAAAAATACTGGCACCCGGAGTGCCGGTACTTTTTGCCATAATTTGATCCGGAATTTTTTAGAGTGCAAAGTAGTATAATTACCTATCTGTCCAATCTATTTTCCTTCCGAATTGCCCTTTTTAGTTTCTTTTTTTTTTTTCATGCCTTACAAATTTAGTTTATTATCGGTAGTCAAGTATTTAATTTTTTACCATTCAAATTTCTGGATTAAATTATGGTGAAAGTACTGGTATCCAGATCCATAAGTAAAAAAATCTATTTTTTTCCCTAACATTTTATACCATAAATTTTAGAGTAATATTTTTTAGATACGGTGTTTCAGTTATTTTAGAGTAAATATTGTTGCAAAAATTACGATATATAAATTTTTTTTTGTTGCATAAAATATTAAGGTAAAAATGAACCCTCAGTATACAGTTATTTGATCTGGAATCATTTGATCATTTTTTATAGTGGTGAATATTTTATGTGACAATCACATTTACATTAAAAATTAGTAGAATCCAAAATTATATTTAAATAGTGGTAATATTTAATTCGTTTTATGTTTTTATAGAGTTATCAGTGTTAAAAGCTAAATTCTAACTTTTAGCTTAGTTGCTTTAAATAAACAATTAACAGATATTTTATTCTAAAAAGGAAATATTTTTATATTTTTGAAGGAAATCCCATTATTGTTAGCGATAGAGAACAAACAATCGTTTACCTTGAGTGCCGTGGAAAAAACAATGCCTGAGCTAATCAATTCTTCACTGAAATTCTACATAAGATGAAAAATAATGAAAATTATATAATAAATGCTAAACAGTAATTGTGTTTAAGAATGTGCAAACGATAGTTTTCTAATGCAATACTTTACAATTACGTTTGAGGAATTTTGTGAACTTCATGTAAAGTTGAAAATAGAAGTCAAAGTTTGATTGACTTTTTTTTATTCCTGATATTTAATTTTATAAATAAAGTAGGATCTATAGACGAGAAGTCAGAAAAAATTCAGCTCAGGTGTAATAAATTTAATGCAAATTTTGTTCATAAGATCAGGTTTTCATGTACTAAGACTCAATGGTTCAAGATTATAAGCCTTTGTTGAATTGAGGTCTTTACTCATAGATTCTATTAGTTGAAAATTATAAATCCAATTTCATCGAACAAACGTATAAAAAAAAGTAAATTTTTGTATTTGACTTTGTTACATAAAACCTCGTCTGCACAAATTAATTAGCATATTTAAAGTTAGGGCGTCGAGCTTCAAGTAATGCGATTAATGAGTATTGCTATTAATGAGCTCGCCACTTCGTCGTATATTTTCGTATAAATTTTCTACTACCTTTGAATAAATTGTTTTTATTTTTAAAGTTGGTACAAAACTGTTCTAAAACCAAATATTGGGTAATTGAAACCTGAAGATGAATAATTGTTGTCATATTTATGATAAAGCTTTGTAAAAATTTCCCAAATCTATGTCATACCCAAACAGGAAAAAAAATTGCTAAGTAGTTAAAAAATAGTCTGACTAAATTCCAAGAAACACAAGAACTAAGTTAAAATTAAACATTATTTAAAACAGAAAAAATAAAACCAGTATTAGCAGAAGTGGAATGGCATCATTAAATAAAATGCGAAATTTTGCTGTGTCACATGCAGTTTCTGAAAAAAAGTGTTTAACATAAAAGTTTATATTTCCGAAAAAATGTGCTTAAGCAAATATGTTGATAAAATTTCTCTTACACCATTTCTTTTTACTATCAATTCAAAGAGCTAACGATCAAATCGGATATTTTTTTAAAAACTAATTTAAAAAATTGAAATCATTTGCTGACTAGATAACTTCTGAAAAAGTCATAGTGATAAAAAAGAAGAAAAAAATACCTCTAAATATTAGAACGCGTAGATTCACAGTAAAAACTAATAAATTTATTTCCAACTAAAAAGAAATGAGAGAAATCGCGATCGACTGTAAAAACAGTAATGCACATTCTTCATAACTACACTGTAATTACGGTATAAAGTATCAGCAATTTCAATGCATCATCTGTAAATTCCATTTTCACCGTAAAGTATTATATTGTAATTTTTACAGTAATATTTATTTAAATAAATAGATATTGATTGAGTTATTTAGAGATTTTAGGGTGATTATTACTGAAAAAATTACAGTACATCAGACTTTTTGTATCGTAACATGCTCTGGTAAAAAACATTTTTCACCATAATTTTATCCGTAGTTTTTTATATTGTAAGCAGTATAAATTCAAGACATTTTTAGAACAAGCGATCTATTTACACGAAGAAAAATAAATTTTAGTAAAATCACCGTACTTATACGTTAATGATATTTCCGATAAAATAAAAAAAATTTAAAAAATCAAACCATAATTCTGGTACGAAAATTAGATATGCGGTATTTAAACCATTCATTTAGTAATTTTTCCGTTCGTAAGTTTAAACCAAGCATGGGCAAACTTTTTAGATCGAGGGCAAAAAATCGAAAAAGTTTGGTGGGCAATGTAAAAATTTCTAAAATAAAGAAACAATATGCAAATTTAAATTTAAATATTTAATGAAATGAATAAAATTGCGATTTCATTTTTAAAAGTTCCTTGTATTGAGGTGCGAAGTAAGATGTACTTATTTTCAGGAACGAGGTTAAATTCTGAACTAGTCAACTTCTGAAATTATTTTTTCTAAGGTTCATAGTTGAAAACACTTGTTCACATATATAAGATGAATCAAACATAGCACTGATTTTCTTGCATGAGTTACTAAATTTGGGAAACTAGCTTTTAGTAATGATTTGTAAAACTCAAACTTTGGCTCATTTAGAAACAACTGCTTGAGATGATTGTTAGATTGCAACTCAATTAATTCAAGCTGCAAATCCGACCTCACTGTTTCACAATTTACGTTAAAAGACATGGTAAACATATCTAATTCTGTTTGGATAGCACTGAAATATTGATACCTGAAACTAAAAATGGAGTTTTTTCAAGCCATCTTCATAATTCTTAGGCCTTTTTCTTATTTACTGAGGGTATTGAATTTAACCTCGAGAAATGAGACAAGTCGTTCTTAGCTAGCTGCCCGGCAAACAAATTAAGCTTAAGTTTTAAAGTTTTGAGATGGGCACAGATATCATCAATGAATTGATTTTTCCCTTGCATCTTAACGTTCAAGTTGTTCATACGACAAAGAAGATCTGTAAAAAATGCCATTCTATATCTTTGAATATAAAATGGATGTACAGTCAGCAAAAAAAAAAAGATATCACCCTGACGAATTTTCGATCTAATGATCGGATTTTCACGAACTAAGTGTCAATCTTAATGGTTCCTGGGGGTGACCTCAAATATGCTAATTAGTCAGTGCTAACTATTAATTAAGTTACGAAATCAGACACAAAAACATACTTTCTCTGAATAAACATATATTTTTTTTACATATTTAGATTCCTTATCATCAAAATATAGGGGGTAGCCGCAATCTGGGAAATGTGGTCCCCATAGTTTGGTCAGGAGAGCGATTCAAAGTTTGGACCCCTTAATGTTAATTTCACTTTTTGCGTTTTCAGTCATATTTTAAAAACTAATGAAGCAATTCAAAAAAATACTGCACCAAATCATAAAACGCATTTACCCAAAGATAATTTCTTGAAAAAAATAATTTTTAATAATTATTAATTATTTTTTATTATTTAATTAAAGAGAGGATGAAAAAATTTTGAATTATAAGGTATGGATTTTTTAATACCATATTAATCTACATGCTTTTAAATTGAAAAATCTAAAGTCTCAACTGTTTTTATTTATTAGAAGATGAGAAAAATTAAAATTAATTATTTTAGAAAAAATAATTTGGCGACAATGAAAAAATGATTAAATGGGGCGATTAATATTAAAATGTGATAAACTTACGAAGAACTTGATTTAGCGCGCGTGGCGTAAAATTTCATTCATATTTTTTTCGCTAATAATCGTTTGCTAATCATTTTATTTTTATTTTTTTAAAACCATAAAATACAATGTTTCTTTATTAGTCCTCTAAAAATCTATTTGAAATTAAGTAAAGAAATTTGAATAAAACATTTTATTGAATAAAAAACATTTTATTCAACGAATGTCGAGTTTTATAAAAGCATGCTTTTGATAGAATATGATTATACACCAGATTGTGCTTATTTAATGTGATTATTTTTTAGTTTTTTTTTCTCAATAACTGATACAATTACAATTCGCGATCGCAACGAGCTATAGGGGGCGTTGTTGTATGTGCCGAATCCCTGCGATTTCCATATGAACAGTCATTCAGTTACACTGGAGACGTCTTTAATGTAGCATTGTAACGTTCCATCTTTATTGTGGCTGATTAAATTTAAAAAAGAAAAATGCTTGTTTTCTTTCTTATGCAAACGAAAACAAAATGGTATCTCCTTTTTTTTTAGAGAAGGAACATCCAGAACACATCGGAAAAATATTTGTAAATAAAGAAAAAAATAGGTATATTCTTATAAAAGTTCAAACCTAATGCCTGAGAAATAGTTTTACTAAATTTAATGGTATAACATGAAAGGCCCATTTAAATTTTAACGTAAAATAAAGAATGCTTACGAAACAAAAAAAGAACTATTCTTTTTTTGTCGCCATTTTTAGTGTTGCGAAAATGCGTCTTTGGGACTTGATAGAAACAAAACAAGATGCAATTTTATTTTTTTAAGAGCTAAATATTTTATAGAGTGAAATATAACGAAAATGTACCAATGTCCATATCATGAAACTTTATCTTAGTAAAAGTCCGTTTTGGAAATGTTATTTCATTAAAATCTTATTTATTAGAGTTCATAATGGCTATAGAATCAGGTGAGAGAAAAGTTTGTTTTGAATCTATGCTAAACTCTATATCGGCCCATTTTCCACCTAAATCCGATTGACTACTTTGATTTTTGTTTCATTTTAAGATTTATTCCAAAAATTTTAAGTGTAGATTGGCGGCACTTAAAAATCTGCCAAATCTGTAGCTGTGGTTAATACGTAAGTACCGAATTTTTCTTCCATACTTTCTGAATCATATTACTTCAAATATTAGAATATGCAAGAAGTATACATAAACATATAATTTAATACCATTTAATTTTTCAAAAAAAGTATTTTGACAACAATTTTATCAAAAAATTATAAACTAAAAAACGTAAAATAAAGAATTCTTAGGATAAAAACGATTTTAAAATTTCCTCATTTTTCAATAAAAACTTTCGTTTTGTTTCTTTTTTTAAATTCTTATAGTATTTAATCAGACGTAAAAAAAAAACATTTTGTAGAGAACGATCATCAAGTAAGAAAAAAAATTATTTACAAGCAAATTTTTTATTATAAAAATCATATCACTTACCTGATTTATAAGTCCGGAGAATTCCAAAATGATATGTTCTTTGTTTGAAATCTTTATTCTCAAATAATATATACATAGTTTATCCCTTCATTACTTTTAGGTAACATACCACACATCAAAATTTTATAATTGTAAGATCTCGATATGAATTTTAATATGTAGCTTAAAAACAGAATAGCTGTATTCTAGTTGAAATTCTTTCAAAACTAAAAAACACTTACCAAGAAAACGATAAAAAATTTATTTATAATCAGCACAAAAGATACTTTTTCAATTAATTCGGATTATTCTTTATTGTTGTTTTCTGAATTATGTAGATACAGAAATATATACTATTCTATGAAGAAGAAGAATATTCTATAACTATTACAGTTCTGTATGGAATTCATTGGAACACATTTATTCATTGGAATGACGAAAGCAATGTTGATTTCATTTTAACTTGTAATGAATCGAAGACAGAAAAATTATTTTACCGCAATACACACATCTGTAACAGCAAGTGATCATGAAATCATGTTATGTTGTTGGTAATAGAAAGGTAAAAAATATTGAGAAGTTGTTCTTCAAATGCTTGGCGTGTTCTGCTTCAATGTTTGGCATGTTCTGATTAGTTTTTTCAAGAAGTTTTACCTTTTCTTTAGGGAAATTTTGCTTCTTTTTTTATGCTAAGAAAATGGCGTCCGTCATTGCCAATGGTTATGTGGCAACTAATGCACGATATTTACAGTCTCCCGCTAGATGGCGTATCGAGTGTTGCGATCGCGAATAATATACATACGTATGAATAGATTTGGAATAAAATATTTCTCAGTTTCTTGTATATATTTTTTATGAATATTAATAAAAATACGTAGTAAACATATTTAAGCATATCTCACGTCATCGCAAATTTCTCAACATCTTATATATCGTATTAATCTTAAAAGTAATTTTTTAATCACCTGTCCGGAAGTGTTTCGCAGAACTATTTTACCAACTATTTAATTAAATTTTAGCATTTTTAAAAATTTTATTCTTTACCCTACTACATTTATTATTTCTTCATTAATATACTAATCAATTTTTTTAGTACTATAATTTTGATTTTCTTTAAAGTAAAGTTCCTTTTTACATTATAGTCAAGTTTTTTTTAAAAGAATTATTGTCTGCTAGCTAAGAAAAACAGCTGATTATTTACTAAGCATACTATTTTTTTTTTTTTTTTTTGAAAAAAGAATCTAAATCATTGATTGTCTTTTTTGTTTTGTTTCTTGTGACTTCAACATAGATTATCTAAAATAGTGTCCATGTTTTATAAGTCACTACAAAGAGTATTAAGATACCGAACATAAAAAGCTGTCAAATACGTAGCCAAAACTTTTAAGCGTCTTAAAATATCTCAGTATCTTAAATGATTCTTTCTTTATGATTCCATGTAGATTTTTTTCCGGATAATATACTAAACTATTTTGTTTAATTTTTTACTTTAGCACGATTCCCAAGATATTATTGTAGTATAATTTGTTATCAGGAACAATGCCTTATTTTGTTTAGAAGGAAACACTAAAAATTGAAATTTGTAAAAAGTTTCCGAAGCCGTGCGAATTTTAGAATCATCTGATTTAAAGAAATTCAATAAAAAATACGCAAATTTCCGAAATTATTTTGATTAAAAATAAAAAAATAATAAAAAATGTGGCAAGAAGGCTAACATACTTTTTACAGAACTGTGAAAACCAGTTTTTCCTATATTTCGTCAAAAGAGGATAAGAATGATATTGCTCCAAGGGACCTACTCAATAATTTCGCTATTTCCAGAATGAAATCTGTTTGATCGAAACATATTTCCTTGAAAATTAAAACGAAGAAAAAATTAACTTTTATTATTTATCTAAGCTTATTCCATTTACTTAATGATAGCAGTATCAAGGTTAAGGATAGGCGATGGAAGCCCCGTTTACTATTATACTATAAATGCATTAAATCATGTAGCTTGAATAATTTATTTTAAGCATATTATTTAATAATTTTAAGCAAATAAGAGTGTAAAAATAAACTCTATCAAAATACTCCGAAAGTATACCCTAAAATATTTGTAGAATAAACTTTGGAATCTATATATACAAAATACCTTTTCAAACAACTTCGAGTAGGACGGAAACGCTAACTTGTTTAAAATAGTTGTCCTTGTAACTATTTAATTTCGATTTCTGGTGCTAGGGGACATTCCATTTTCACATTCGACTTTTGAAATTTCAATTGTAAACGGAATTTTTTTATGTCCTTAAATTAAAATGTTAAGGCTTGCAGCAAAAAAAAATTGTACTGATTTTTTAACAAAATAGCAAATTACTATTTTTTTAATCTAAGAACCTGTGCCTATAACTTAAGTAAAACTTATTTTAATATCGAGTGAAATAATTTAATATATTGTGTAACTAAATAGATAATCCCAAGAAATTGAATTGAAAATATAAAAACTTCATTGATTTAAAAATTAATAGATGATGATAAAAATAGACATGTTTTGAGCACAATAATAAAAATCACAAGTTATTCAAGCTTGACAAGTTTTGAGAATGGGTGAATATATTTGAACGCTCGAAACATGTCGACTTTTACTTCCCTCTTCATATTTTTTGAAGCCAGTTGAGTTTTTACCATCAATTATACTGTTTTACATTTGGGTCTTGATCATTATTTTGATAAGGATTTTACACTCGTTAAAGTAAAAATATGCATTTTCATATTTCAACAGGAATTATGTGGTCTTTAAAAACATAAGAGCATCAATATTGTAAAAGTTATATTTAACTTGGTTTAAAATTAAAATTTTGAGACCAGATATTTTGAGTTAATGAAGTTAAATATTTTATCTTTTAAGTTTTCGTGCCCCCCTTTCAGTATCTTAAGGACCTTACAAGCTCTGTTTAAAAAGAGAGTATCATATCAGATATATATAAGAAAACAAAAATAATCATAGTATCAGTATTTGGTGGTAAATGTAGCTTATCGTAATTGAAGAATATGCTGTGCGATATTTTATGGTGAATTTGCGAACGTAAGTTTCTAAATGTATCGAAGCATAAGGATGCTATTTGCTAATCATCTTTATCCAAAGAAAACCTTGTTATCTAAATATCTAGCAGAATGAAGCGATTTTGTAAACAATGAATCATACTATATGCAACATATTATTTCAATATCTTATTCTTAAACATAACCTATTTCAATGCTTTTAAAATACCACTAAATTCCTTGAGTCAGCAATTCCTTGAGTTAAAGGAAAAAGAAATATCGTAAACTATAGAAAAACTTGTGAATGCGCATTAGAATTACTATACAATATACATTTTATTTTTCAAGCACTTTTTTTACTTCAAACTTTCTTGTCTAGAAGACTTGATTAAAGCAGTAAAAGTGATTATCCCTAAAATTTTATATTTAGCCATAATAAGTTATGTTAATTTGATTTTAGTATGAAATCCTCGAATAAATATAGCAGAAACAACATAATCTAAATAATATCAGATAAAATGTTCATGTATTTAAATTCTAAAACTTAGAAAATCATAAATAATTTATAATCGATTCAAATTTTCTTTTCAAGGAAGATTAAAATAAAAAAAAACTTTGCTTTTTGGACAGAAATCAGCTTAAAAATTGTCAATTGCCTAGAAACTTCGAGATATTTTCTATTAACTATTAATTAAACCTCTCTGAGTAATCACAGAACATTATTTCAATTTTTTTTCCTGTCAGAGCTTGGTTGCTTAGCAACCTAGTAAAATTAAGCATTCTTCTTTTGAATTAGTCAATGGGTTATCTTAAAATATTTATTTGCGCTGGCGACTTTTTTTGGCGTTTTTCTGGACGATCGCCAAATATATAAACCTTTGTTGCGACCCTATTTACCAACCATTTTTTTCAAAATTTTGTCTACCCCCCCTAATTCAAGTATCTGGATTCCAAATATGTAAAAAAAAATATATGTTTATTCAGAGAAAGTACGTTTTTGTGTCTGATTTCGTAACTTAATTAATAGTTAGCACTAGCTAATTAGCATATTTGAGGTCACCCCCAGGAACCATTAAGATTGACACTTAGTTCGTGAAAATCCGATCATTAGAACGAAAATTATTCAGGGTGATATCTTTTTTTTTTTGCTGACTGTACATTGTTTATATTCGCAACGCATCGGCAAGTTAAAATTCTATCCGCCAATCGGATTAAACCTTCCAGCGGGCCACAGTTGTCCCGCGGGCTGTAGTTTGCCCATCCCTGGTTTAAACCATTCGCACTGCGTGAAGTAATAGTATAGGTGTTTATGCATGCTTTTCTTAAGCAGATTTCCCGGGTTCGATCTTTTGTAATGCCTGAATGGTCCTTTTATCGTACTTTTTCTATTTTCCTTGCATCGTAAATTTTTGCGTTAAATATAGAAATTACATAAAAAAAATACAGGTACACAGGGTAAAAGACATTTTTATCATAAATTTCAAGAAGTTTCTTTTTATGGTCTGTAAACTTAAATATTAACAAAAATATTAAAAATTTTGTAGCATTCTGTACCATTAATTTATTTAGTATCGTTTAAATTCTTTACAAAGTCAACGTAGTTAAATTATATTATCGTACTTTTTAAACTTGATTAAATGACACTGCAGTTCCATATGAAAAATGGTTACATTTTTGGAACGTACAGCAATGAATGAATAATGCTTTTTTTTTTTTTTTTTTGCTGACATTTTTGACACTTCATTTTGACAAGAAAAAGATTTCTTTAATAATCTGAAACATCTTTTAAACTTAATAAAATTTTTAAATAAATAATTTGTTAGCATAAGTGATACATTTTGTCATGAAGATATGCTTTAGAAATGTTTATTTTTGCTTAAAAAATCCATCAAATAGTTCTGTACTGTAAATAATACATTTTGCCATTGGACTCAAAGAAAAAATAGGGTCAAAACTACCTGAGAATGCTAAATTTTACAGTGTTTCTGGCTCTATAAAAACACTGAAAAGCTTGGTGGGAACACTAAAAGTATCACTATTAGTATGGGAACACTTAAAGCTTTTACCTAAGTGCATTAGTAATGATTTTTGTAAAATTAACAAAGAAATAGGTTCTGATTATATGTGATAAAATATGGTAAATGTGGTAAAACTAGAAAATTTTATCATGATGCATTAGTATGCCATATAAAACATTTATTCGGTTAAATTTATATCTCAATTTTGCATATTTTACTAAATGTGTTGTTATAAGAAATATAAGTTTCAATAACCAGAAATTCCGGAAAACCGTTACCATATGAACGGAAAATTACAAAATAAATTATTTAAATACCATACATTTTGATTTCATTAACCAAAATTATGATTTTTTTTTACCGGAAATGCTATTACCATTCAGTACGGTAATTGTTCTTGAATGTGTTGCTCTGTGTGCTGCAGTTTTCATCTAAACACTAATGATATTATTTTAAAGACAAAAGTTTAGATAAAAATATCAAAATAAATTACAAATGACATAATTTGTTTTAATCATAAATAATAATTACTTACTTTACGTAAAAATAATATCAATTGTTTGGAAATGAAATTAAACCATGATCCTGAAAATGTGTTCATCATTTATTCGCATCAGAGCATTATTAAAAGTTATCTAAAATTTCCGGCATCTTTTTTTTTTCATAAAATATTTAAAACCAAAGTAAACTATTCCCCAGAATATCCTTTTCGCTTAACAGAGCCGAAAAATATGCAAATTAAAATCGAAAATGAAAGTCAATTCATGCGAGGTATTTTGTAACAAAACTTTAGATAAAAGAATATTTCTCCCGAAGAAGAGAAATTGCAATTATATTTTTGGCTCAAGTGATTCAATGGCGCTTTCTATGACTTCCCTAATTTAAATATCTTGCATGAATGACGCCAATGGACGGATTCATTAGAGTAATTTCAAACAAAAAGATTTGCTACTAGATTTTAGTTTGTGTTTACTTATGCAGGTTGTCTTCAATGTATAGAAAATGTCAATAGTCTCGAATAAGCTATGGATTAAAAAAATTTTAAAAAAATACACGTAATACACGGGGAAAAAATTCTGTATGCCGTTAAATGTGGTAATGATATTTTTGGTAAAAAAAAAGTTACCAAAATAAAACTAACATATACAATATTTTAACCATTCATTTAACAATTTTTCCGTTCGGTAACGGTTTACCGAAATTCTTGTTTTCAAAATTATAGTTCTTATTACCACTCATTTAGTAAAAATATAAAGCTGAAATATAATTTTAATGGAATGATAGGTTTTAAGGATTTCCTCTAAGGCAGTGTTCGCCAACCTTTTTATCATCGCGGACCTGTCAGCGTTTGATAATTTTACCGTGGCCCGCTGATGGGGGGGGGGGGGCGTTGATTGTTTATATTTTAGATTATTTTGATTTATTAATTTTAATTTAATTGTATTTAAACATGCCTTCAAAATAAAATACAGTTACTTCAAAAAATAAGTATAAAGTAATTTAACATTTTAACTTACTAGAAAGTTAAATCAATGAGAACCTTGAGCTTGTTTCTTTGCAATGAGACGGTTCCATCTGGAGGCAATCGGAGACAATTATACATTACAAACATTAAGAAATTTATATCACTACCTTCGGGGGCCCCTTTTTTTAAAAAATTAATACAATTTTAATGGAACACAGATATTTTTAATTCGGGGGTATAAACCTAGGAATTTAAATTCAGTTTCAATGAAATGGGCGGCCCTGTACCATTTGATCCACGGACCGGAGGTTGGGGAACACTGCTCTAAGGTATCATGATAAAATTATCAAAATTTTCCACATTTATCAAATTTTATCACTTATTTTAAATAAATACTTTTATTTAATTCTATATTTTACAACTGTCGTTGAACAGCCGACCTAACTTTTGGGTTTACGACAGCTAAAGGTTCAACTCCGTAGCCTTCTAATTTTGAACCCAAACCAGAAGACAAGGGAACTCCTGGATCAAGTATTGGGAGAAATCGCCGTTTTGATGGAACTAACCCGCATTTGCGTTACATGGAGAGGAAGACCACGAGAACCTCTCACGATTATGGTGACGGCAAAGGGACTCTTACTAATAAATTACTTAATTTTATCCTATTCTGGTAGTTTTCTTTTCTTTTATGTAATAGGTGTAAAAATACACGCGAGTCTAGATAAATACACAGTTATTTCAAACCAAACTTGTTAACCCTTAGAGGGGGGCAATTTGAAAATTTTAAAAAAGAAAGTCGTTTTATTGCACATTGCAATCAACCAGGGAAAAAAAAATATTAGTTTACATTTTTGGTTCACATATGGCACTATCATCACAAAAAGACAATAAGGTGCTAATAGAACATCTAAAATAGAACAACTCCAGGAATGTATGTCAGATCGAAAAAATAAAAATAAATTTGTCTGATATTTTGAAAAACCGATCGAATAACATCAAAATCGAGCTCTTCCACCGAACACTTTCAATTGCCTTGACAATTAAGTTTTTTTTTTAGTAATTCTTTAGTTTAAAAATTTCTAAATAAAAAAAAACTATTACATTTCCAAATTTTCTTAAATCATAACCAAATACACTATCTTCCAATAAGTATTTGGACACGTGTGATTGAAAAGAAAAACAAACTTTATTCATAATCAATAGTTGGTAGAGTCTCCACGAAAGGCAATTACAGCGTGAACCCTCCGGGGCATACTTTGCACGAGTCTTTGTGCGACGGCTAGTGGTATTTTCTTCAACTCGGCTTGGAGAAGACAAGTAAGTTCCTTCACCAATTTTGGACGGGTAGTACACTCCTTATTTCGGCGATCCAACTCGTCCCAGAGGTTATCGATAAGGTTCAGGTCTGGGCTCTAAGCAGGCCAGTCCATTCGATTAACCCTATTGGCACCTTACCAAGCCTTGGTGACCCTCGCAACTTGACAGCTGGCATAGTCGTTCTGGAAATAACAGGAGTTCACCCCGTAAGACTGCCACAACGTAGGAAGCACATTGTCATCCAAAATAGTGCAGTAGGCATTTTGCATGGGACTAATGCCGATGTTGTTCCTTACACGATATATATCGGCGGAGGGGGTGACGTATTTCAGGAACGTAGATATAGTCATTTGCATAGGTGTCCAAATACTTATTGATAGATAGTGTATAAACGTTCCTGTACCTGTTGAACGAAATATAGCAAGATAGTAACTTTACCAATAACCAAACTTTAAACTGATAATTTTAAAAGTAGATCTCAAAATAACAATGTAAAATCGACTTTATATCTAATATTTTTGTTCGAAAAAAAGAGCAAGTTAAAGATTATACGCTATTGTAAGATTAAAAATACAATTAAGATTTTTACTATAAATATGTATTATTATTAGCGTAAAAAATTTCATTTGTACCTTTTAAAAATAACGTTCTAGTGTTAAACTTTATTATTTTCAAAATGATAAAAATAAGTTCTAGAATTGTAAATATTTTGAACTTACAAATTTCTTATTTCAAATACTGAATTTTTCATGCATTCTCGAGTAACACTAGTGTAAAAAATTCACAAACTTTGCATCATTTTAAAAGGCAAAAATGTTTGTATTTCCTTTCATCTACTGATCTAGTGTCTTACCAGTTTTTTCCATTTTTTTTTTAATCACTATCGTTTTTATATTTTCTAATTTAAAAACATCTGCTATATTTCAATTTTTTATTTTATGAAGCTTATTTTTCTTGTCTCTTTTTATTATTTTCATAGCAAACAATAATTTAAAGGAATTAAAAAATTACTTACTTTCCAATTTTTATTTTTTACGATGTATAATCAAGCACTTGAAAAAATAGCTGCCGAGTAGATGTTTTTAGAGTTTTTTTTTCTTGACAAGGGAAATTTCTAGGAAAAGTGTTTTGAATCTATTAATAATTAATAGATTTTACCCAAAACTATGACATAATATAAAAGAGTTTTGAACAACACTGCTGTTTTAATGTAAAAAATCTGGATTGAAAAAAATGATATGAAAAACAGTTTGTATTGAAACGCGATTTAATTCTCAAACGATATTTAAAATTTATGAAAACAGCAGCAGATACTTTTATTCGTAAACTTAAATACTTCTCTTTGCTTTCTCACTAACCATTAAAAAACCACTATTTTATCGTTACATTACTAATATTAAGTGAACTTTATTTTCTTAACGATAAAGAGATTAAATAAGTTTATCATTTACATTTGTAAATAATTATTATTTTAAAAGTGTTTTTCCTTTAAATATAATATGAATTTGATTTGTGCAGAAATTTGCCTTAAAAAGATTTAAATTTTTTGCTGCGTTAATATTATTTTTCCTTTGAGATTATCGTCTGCTTTTAATATATTTTTCATACAGCTTTAAAGTTCTTTTGGTCAGCATTTTAAATTTATATTTGCTGAGCTTTAATAAAAGCAAATAAAATTAAAATAAAAATGATCTTAGAATTACATGAAATGTTTAGACGGAAGAATTTAAAGGAATTTTAATCGATCTAAGCATGATATTGGAAATATTTTATCAAGAAATCTGCAAGGAATTCGAGCAAAAAAGAACAGTTGCTAAGCCTAAAACTAAATGAATGGGAACTAATATTTATGGTGGCGTTCTAAAGAAATTTCTGTGAATCAGTTTGCACGTGAGTATCATTAAAATATTTCTAAATTAGCAAATTTGAGCCATCGTAATTACTGTATTTAATTACTGTGACTAAATTACTCCTATACAAAATTCCATTTTGAAAAATTTTGATTGAAAATGACTTAGTCTTCGCAAACTTGAGAAGTTAAGTATGCAATCAATATTTTGTATACAGAAGATTTTTGACGGACAATTAACGGTAGGCTATACATATGTTAGACAGATTCTCTTAAGAAGTTTT